>OY720453.1:27690123-28290123 GCA_963082715.1 Harpalus rubripes | reverse complement strand
TTTTTCTCTAACCTCAAAAATCTTAACAAACCGTATTTTTTATTGTTTTATTATTTTAAGTAAGTATAATATGGCAAATTATAAGAAATGCACTTTTATTTCATAATGTACTGCGTTCATTTTTGCACCAATATGGCGGACGAGTCAGCTATGTATTATCTAGTAGCTGTACTCTACACCATGACGTCATATGTAGTGCGCAGTAGGTTGTTTGCGCATTGAGGAGGCCAGTTACATTTCAAATGACAGAAAGTAAAAACTTTGGTAAAAACTTAACTTTATTAAATAAATTCACACAAGAGGAGACGTTCATATGTTATTAATTGTTTTCCAATGACAAATGTCAAAATTAAGCAATTTTTATTAATTTATCCAGACAGAAAAGTGTATTTCCTATTGAATAGTTGTAGATAAAGTATAGTAGGGGTTCTGGGTACGGATCCCATTAAGGCATGGATATTTGTATATGTAATTGAGATATAATCCTGGTGAGGTTTTTTTTAATACAAGAAGCAAAGAATGGTTTCATTTTACAAGAAACAATTAAAGTTACACCGGTAAATTCTAAAACAACAATTGTTTGTATAATATTCGATAGATGTTTGTGTATATTATTGTTTTATTTTCATTTCATACCAGACTACTGAGTCACTACGCGTAATCTGAAATGATAACATTGCTATGTATGGGAGCATTTAGTGAAAACTAATTGTAGATGACAGCACAAATCTTCAAGGAAAGTAAAGTTTGCGACACGAGCCGCAGGCAAGTGATGCTAGCATATGAGTGTAAAAAGGATTCACGGGAGTGTTGTACACTACAATTTTTTCTACGATTAATTTAACAAAAGTATTTAAAACAATTGTCAAAAACACATTCACAGAAATCTATTTCTTTTCTCCATGCCAAAAGGTAACAGCTCCATACGAAATAAATTACATTTTACGCATCACTATTAAAAGACAGACTTCACGGACTGCGATCAATGTGTGGAGCTACTATTTCACAATTTATTGAAATTTTCTTGGCTACTCTTAAAGTTATACAAATTCTTCTAGTTTTATATAACTACCTAATAAATACTCCCATTTATTATTTATCGCCAATTTAACAAAAATGACTTACTATTTTCATTAGTTGATAAATATGTATAACAATATTTCATTTCATCTGTACGTGTAAAATAATTTCAAATTTCTTACCATAAGCTGTCGTAGTAGCTGCTTTAAGTTTTCTTTGGTAACTCTGTCTTTGAGAAATGCATAAAGCTAAACATAAAAGCAAGAGCATAGCTAAAAATAATGAAGCTGCCGTGAGCCACAAAGTTGTATTTGCTCCAGCTGCAATTCCTAAAGCTTGTGGTCCTCCTGGTTGGGTGTCCAACACATTGAATTCCTATTTATAAAATTTTCAAATAATATCCTATAACTTATGCACAGAAAAATTCTGTACAACACGGTATTTGTATTACTTTATTCATTAGACCCGTTTCAATTAAATATTGATCAAAATTACATTTCTAAGTCGAACTGCAAGCGCCAGTTTCACAAAAAAAATCTTATTGGTTCTTAATCTGTGTGATAATACAAGCAGTGTCTTTTGGGTATACGCGTGACTTAACTATAGCCTTGTCAATAATAGCTAAATAAGAGCCAAAGACGCCAATAAACCATTTGCATAATGTTAAATTTTGCATCTACTTTTTGAAAATTAAACTTTATTACTTATTATATTTAAAAAATTTAATTCAATTGACCTTTTACATCAAAAAAAAGAGATAAGACAAAAATGACGTACGAGTATATGTGCGCAGTAGGTTGGGTGCGCATTGGGGTGATGAGATACATTTCTAATAAAATTTGATTTAGCGGAAAGTAAAACCTTACTATATTAAGTGTGGACTGGAGATTTCTACACTATTTATAAAGCCATACTTTTTTCAATGAAATATCAAATCTAAAGTAGGTAACACTTTAATGCTAACGCCGGATTTATGCAGCAGTAACATAGTCACTATCATAATCATAGTCTGAAGTTATAGTCATATGACCAGTCTTAAGTTTATGCAGCTTATAGATATGTAAACTAATATTCACGAAAGATGACTATTCAAGGTCATTTGTGAGCCGTCTGATATAATATTAATTGCAGATAGATTCATTTCATATCGTATGCATAGGCGTGCAACATGAAATATTTATGGCCACATTTTAACTAAAAAAATATAAGTAATTCATTTGAAATTTATGTTTCTTTCTAAATAATGCCTTTTTGACAAATTTATGTTCTTCACTTACGTTTTTGCAAAATACAAAAACATAGACTTAACTTATAAACCAAGGAATAATAATTTTTAAACGATAACGCCACTGGGTAAATATTAGCACAGAGGGCAGTGTAGTAGATAATTAGGTATCTGTAATTCTACGAGATATGTCATTTTTATTTATAGTATGTCAGAAAGTAATGCCATTATTTACGTATGTCTGTCACACCACATAAATTAAATAGACATAGGTCAAATAATCTTTTTCTTTCTAGTACAAAATGTTGTTGAGCTACTGCTATAAAATGCTGTGTATTCTTTCTTCGAACAAATGACCTTGAATAGTCATCTTTAGTGAATAATAGTATATGTTAAAAAATCTGGTGTGGCTATTACAATACCTCCCGCCATTTACAGCCCGAGTCACAAAAAAGTTTAAGTTAATTCTTATTTTTGGATTACCGAATTTTACTCTAATTTTGACAGTTTATTTCTTAAAATATAGTCCAATCTAATCCAAGTAACTACCTTTTTTTTAAACCCCTCAACAGGTTTTTATTGGGAAAACAACATGAAAAAAATTATATATTATACAAGTATTGTTAGAAAGTGGCGGAAAAATTTAGGAAAAGATTTTTTTAATTTTCTACGTGACGTCAACTGTTTTGACATCTTGTTTATACAAAAAAATATGTCAAGAGTTGGAAAATCTTGCACCGGAACAAAGCGCTTATGAAAACCATGTAATTTAAATAATCAGAACAATAACGGAAAAATACCTTCAAATTAGATTACATTTATATTAACAGCCAAATCAGAGGAAGATAAAAAGTGGTAGATAACGGTTTAAGAAATTTATACTGTTTATACTGACTGGACATTAACTACAAATTTTATTTTTATACCCACAAACGTAGTTTATGCTCTCTTTATTTATTCTTTCCTCCGAGGTACCACTGTTTGTAGTTCTAATATCCATACCATCTTTTTGTTCGATTATTTTTGTTGGTTATATTTGTATATTTATTGGAAAAGTAATTAATAATAAATAGTAATTATGATGGGTACTATATATTGCTTACCGGGTTGTAATAATAGTAATTGAAAAAAAGATTCGATATTTTTTTCCTCAAAATATGAATGAAAGAAAAGATTGGAACACGTAGAATAGACAGCAATGGATACAAAAAAAAAATGATAAAATATGTGGAATTTGAATTTATTTTAATATTACTGGAAAGAAATCATCGCAAAATAAATATTTTTCTGACGGTTGAATAATCAAAAAAATTAGGTAATTGTACCAAATCTATCATAATAATATAATTTATAAATAATTGATGAATGTACTCCATTTATTTCGATAAATTTTCATTTTCAACATAAACATTTTACTTAGGTACTTTGTTTTTAGTTCAAAAATTAACACAATTAAGAGTGTGGACATTTTTGAAATGGTCTATTCTATTATAAACATATTTTAATTCTTAAGACTAGACTACAACTATGACAATGACTATGATATTGCTAATAAACCCGGGCGTAAAGTTAACCAGTTAAAATGGAACTTGTAGAAGTTTAGTAACTAAAACAAGTATAAATGCCAAATCTCTTCGTTAATTTTAGTCAGTTTTTACTTTATCCAATCACGGAAATTATCATAAAATATGTTTTTACGCACTTGAATCATAAATATTTGATTATATAGTTTGTTCTATATTGCATCAAAATATCAACAAATTTTTTTGTTGTTCTTCCTAGAGTTGTACAGTGTGTGGATGGTCATTGTCTTCAGTGTGTAATACTTAAATTTTATAAAATTAATATTTAACCAGATTAGTATACATATTTACCGTGTTGTACACAGAAAACTAAACCTCATTGTTACCTTAAATAATGTATCTAATTTTTCTGTATTTTGATCTACAAGCTTCAAAACATCAGGCACTTCTAAAATAGAATGATCATCTCTATTAACTAAATGTAAATAAAGATCTGTTCTGGTTTTATCTATTGATCCATCGTAGTTAACATGTACTCTGAATTCATCCACGTTTACAATTGCACCAGTTACATTTCCTAATATTCTACGGAAAAACAAAAATTAGAAAAATAAAATATTAGTAAAATACAATAATTTACTCTCTAAAAGATTCTATTCGATGTCTTAGTTCAGGTGGATGTTGTCTCAAAACAAATCTTACTCTTTGGTCTTCCCTTAATAAATAAATAAAAACTCTTGCTATGTCTTCTAATCCACCAGTGTCATTTGCTAAAACCTGAATAATTTACATAAATTATTTGTTGTCATTTCATATGTAGTGACATACCACAAAATCGAAATATCCTTTCATACCCTGTTGAGGGTCGAAATTTAACTGAATACCTCCCGTGTCTTTGTCAACTAAAAATGGTGATCGCTGTAAATGTTCTAGACCTTCAGTCAACGTCATTTGTACTTGACCAACTAAATAATAAGATATTTCAGCATTTTGGTTTTCGTCAATATCCACAGCCTACAAAAATATATTTTAACGTTAATTTCACATCTAAATATCCTCCCAAATTAGTCGCTTTTAGATTAATTCATCATAGAACAATGTTTTTAACAGAACTGCTGCATTTGAATAAAGTAATAAACTTGTGGATGTTTGTTTTTTAATATTTGATATGCAGCTTTTTCGGTGTTACAGTAGAGCGAAGGTCACAAGGTAAGTACCAAAAAGTAACCCAAGTAATCAAGATGGGAAATCAGTTTTTTCTTGCACAAAACTTCCCATTTAATTTTAGACAAAAAAAGTTTCAAATGTAAATCACTAAACAGATTTTATTTTACACCTTTTATTATATTCAAATGTAATAATTAATTAGGTATTGTTATCTGTTTATTTTTATATTTATTTTCCTCATTTCAAATTTTGTTTTCCCTATGGTCATCGCCTACTATGACGCCAACATAAAAATATTAAAACTAAAATGAATAAAATTTGGAGAACTAAACTAGGAAATTAGCAAAGAAAATAAACAAATTATAATCTACAATTATGTTTTCATTTGTTTTGCCACAATCATTGTTTTTACCCTATAAAATTAATAATTCGTGCATTTTTGTTGTTTGAAACAAATGAAAATCAATGTTATGCATCGTTTGAAAGTTAAAAAAATTCTCTTTTTAATGATGTAACTTTCCAAAATTGTGTTCATATAAAAAATCATAACTTTGACTTCATAACGCAAAATTAACAGTGATAAAAAAAAGTTGGGCATCGGCGTTCAAAAGAAAATAAAAAAGTGTCCTAAAGAAGCGCATACCAAAATTCCATATTATTTCATATTTAGATGTTATTTGTAAAAATAAAAAACAGCAAAATTTGAATTTTCATTTATCTACTTTTTTCGGGAAAAACAAATCCATCCTTAAAATGGTCTACTAATGGGGCAACTTTTCCCTAATTTAACCGACCTCGTATCTCTTATAGTTTCCGAGATCCCATTGGTAACCACCATTGGGATCTCGGATTAAATAAATTATTTTTAGACGACCATTGTGATAAGTATGACATAAAGGCCTTATCACACTACAATCATATCTCTGACTCTTTTCCGCTGACTTATTTTGTATAACCAACTCGATCTATCACACGAACAACCGTTTTCTCTTTTAGTAGATTTTCTTACTTGAATTTGGTTATGATATGGTTTCTTTAATGACAACATATTTCATATTTGTTTGACATATCAAATTATTTCAAGTAAAATAAATGAAAAGGATAGAAAAATAATGCAATTGTGGGTAAGCATAATAATTTTATGCGCATTAAACAAAATAATGTCAACTTCTGACGTTTCTGCAGTTATATTTTTCTCCGTAAAGTTACATTCCTGTACTTCAGACAGTTGCGCATGCGCAATAGAGTTAGAGAAGTCAACGATAGTCGTGAATCAGAGGAGTCAGAGGCAAGGAGAAATGAAACCGATTCCATTTCACCTGACAACAGGATCCATTACTTCCTTGTAGCTATCACACTGGAGTAAATCAACGATATGAACCTAAATCATGGATAATGCGTGACAAGTCAGAGATACTACTTCTAGTGTGATAAGGCCTATTTAAGGCCATAACACTGAAAGTTAAACTTATGACATTAGTGTTAAGATATATTTCATATCGTAGTAGGTGACACGGTTGCTAGGCTACCATGGCATTATTTTCTAGCTAGACAAGATCGTTCAAGATTAATTATTTTTATTTTATTTTAAATATTTTAATTAATTTTGAAATATAGTTATTTCGTTAAATACATACATAATTTTATTGAATAAACACATAGATACTTATTCAGTTTTGTAAATAAAGTAAAATTTATTTATGCTAGTCTAAGAAATAACTTGTATGAAATTCAAATATCTTAGCTCGTATGTATGGACCTTCTACATCAAAAGAGAGAGAAAGGCAAAAATGACACATATGTAGTGCGCAGTAGGTTGTTTGCGCATTGAGAAGGCCAGTTACATTTCAAATAAAATTACAAATGGCGGAAAGAAAAAACTCTTGCAAAACTTAACTTTATTAAATAAATTCACAGAATTCATTTGTGATGAATATTTTACAAGAGAAAGAGGAAAAAGTGTTTTTTTGCCCTTAAACCAATGGAACGAGAAAAAAAGTATTTCTTTCATCTTGAATTTGATTCATCACTTTTAAGTTTGTCTCATTAAGGGCCGGTATTTCCATCTTCGGATAAAGTGTTGGATAACTTATCTGTCGGATAAATGAACAATATCGCATCAAAAGATGACATTCAATATAATTTACGTCATTTATGCTTTTACTTCGATGCGATATTTTATCATTTATCTGGCGGATAGTTATCTTGAACTTTATCCGGAGATGGAAATACCGGCCCTTAATCATGTAACTTTTATATGAAACATTTTTTTATATCTTTTATATTAACGGAGTTCATTTTTCAAAATTGCAATTTCCAGTTTTTTTTAAGAAATTTCAAACTGTTCGGAATTTTAAATTTTTCGGAATCTGAATCAGCTCTCAAATCTGCACAACTTGCCCATTTAACCGACATAGTAGCTCTTATAGTTTCCAAGATCCAATGGCAACGCAATTAATTTGGGACACTTAAATTTTTCAATTTAGAAATTCAAAGGAAAGCAATAACCAATTTAAAATAATTAATTTAAATTTTACCTTGACTGCCATAAATTCTGTTCCGAAACTAGCACCTGTACTAACTCCTCCAGTAAAAACTCGATGAATAAATTTGGGCGGATTATCATTAACATCAATCACATTTATATTAACTTTCAATAAAGTGTCATCTGTAGAATCAAAGAAACTTTGATTTGCTGGAGGATTTAAACAATCTTCTGTTGCTTTTACAAGAAGCAAATAATTTGGTTGTTCTTCGCGATCTAACTCCGCAGTCGCCTACATATTAAAAAAAAAAACAAAAAGCATATTAATTGAAAACTAATATACAGTGTGTTTGGCTAAGTCCGCACCAAGAATATTTCGTTTATTTTGAGAGATACAAGTAAAATATTAATAAGTAAACTTAAAATATAAGATGATTTGAGTAGGAATTTTGTGTCACTTCCAGTTTCAGCAGAAATGGGTAAAACTTTAAATAGCGTAGGGAATCTGTATTTTTATATATTTTTCCAGAATGTACATAAAATTAGCTTCCCAAGAATACTAAAAATCATAGTTTTACTTAAACCATTAGAAAATAGCGATTATTTATTTTCAAAATATGTATTAATAAAATGCCATACAAAATAAGACATAGTAAGCTATGAAATAGTTATTTATGCAACAAGTTTGTAAAGTAGTACTTTTCTGGTCGAGTGCGATGTTGTAGCACTACACGAAAAACACACGTGTTGCACACAACATTTTTCTACAACCGAAATGTTAATGATGTTTCTCATAATACTGAGTGTACAGGCATCCAGCATTTTCAAATATTGTTAGTGCTCTTTCTCATAATACTGTACAAAAATGTAATTTCACACTTGGAAGAATCTCAGACAGAAGTGGATTAGTCTTCTATTATTGTACAAATTTTACATTTAATATTAATATTAAAAATTAGGTTAGAATGTCAAAAAAAATGTTAATGTTCTTAAAAATCAGATTAGTACTCAATCTGTTTAAAAATTATTACATTTGTTTCATTTACAATGTATATTAATATTTCTTGTAACAAGACGAGGGTAAGCGCAATAACAGATAAATAACTTTTTATAAACTCTTCTAAATTATAGTTTCAATATTCATATTTTAACTCTGTTTATCTATTTAAGTCAAAATTCAGTTTAGAAATTCTTTTCGTATTATAACAGTCACGACATTTATTTGTTGATAATTTAGCCTAGAAATTATTATGTATACGTGCGTGACTTTGGAATGCCCTAACCTATGCACCCCGTACCCCTAAGATAATCCTGTCCTGAAGATAGCGTTTTGTTTTTAAAGAGAGTCGGATTAGATACGATAAGAGTTGAGTTTAGATAGTCATGGGATAAAAATGGAGGAGTCGAAATTAGTTCGTTGCGTCGTGCAGACGTATTTTGTTTATGAACATGTAGTGTTTTAGTTTTGGGGCGACGCCCGCCCGCTGGCTTATTAGTTGTGTTAGTTATAGTTGTAGTAGTTTCAATGTAAATAAAAGTAAGTTTTTAAATCACAAGTATTTGTTCATATCCGTAGTGTTCATCAGTGTAAAGTGTAATTGTATGTGTGTTCTTCCTTCTCAACAAGTCGTGGACGTCAATCGTCCGAGGCGTCCACCAGTAAGCAGTAGTAGCATCATCTTCTGCACCCCCTCGTGTTACATTCTTAATAAATTTTATTACTTTCATTATTATTTACTACCTAATTATCTACTTGCCAGATAAATTAACCGAATTTTACTGTTGCCTAGCAACGTTTATTTACTTTTCACGCACTAGTGCTTGAAAGGTGACTCTTTACGTACTGTAAAGAAAAGTACTTTTCACGCATGCTTGTAGGAAAACAATTTTATTACGCTAACCCTATTAAATAACAAAACTAATGTAGGTAAATACTTTTCGTTTGTTTTAAGGTAATAAAATTGTTTTCCTACAACCGTGCGTGAAAATTACTTTTCACGCACTCATTATAGTGTGTAAAGTGTCACTTTTCAAGCACTAGTGCATGAAAAGTACTTTTCACGCACTAGTGCTTGAAAACTAAATAAGCGTTGCTAGGCAACATTAAAATTCTGTTAATTTATCTGTCAAGTATATAATTAGGTAGTAAATAATAATGAAAGAAATAAAATTTATTAAGAAATATGAATATACACTGTAAATGAAGCAAATCTAATATTTTTTTAACAGATTGAGTACTAATCTAATTTTCAAGAACATTAACATTTTTTTGACTTGTATTCTAACCTAACCTAATTTTTAATATTAATATTAAATGTGCAATTTGTACATTATAAAAGAATAATCATCGTCTGTCTGAGATTCTTCCAAGTGTTTAAGTTACGTTTTGTACAGTTATGAGAAAGAGTACTAACAGTATTTGAAGCTGCTGGATGCCTGTACACTCAGTATTATGAGAAACATCAATACCATTTCGGTTGTAGGAAAAATGTTGTATGCAATACGTGTGTAAAATAGTATTTTTTGTCTCGTGCTTCAATTTCCGCATTCGACTGCGCCTCATGCGTAAAACATCGCACTCGACCAAAAAAGTACTACTTTACACACTTGTTACATAAATAACTATTTCATAGCGTGCTATGTTTTATTTTGTATGAAATTTTATTAATACATATTTTGAAAATAAATAGTCGCCATTTTAAAATGGTTAAAGTAAAACTATGATATTTTGGTACATTTCCGCTAAAACCCCTTTGTCTAGTTTAACTTTGCTTATTAACATTTTTTTCTATCTCTCAAAATAAACGAAATATTCTAGGTGCCGGACTTATGCCAAACACCGTGAATGTATAAAAAATAAAATTAATTTTACCGCAAGTTCATGAGTTGAAGGATCTACATGAAAAAGCCCATATTCATTTCCTCCTACTATATAATAACATATTGCTGGCAAAGGGCCCTCCAATTCGAATTCGTCTCTGTCAACAGTATGAGGCAATGATCGGACTTCAATTCCAGGAATTTCATTTTCTAAAAATAATTTAAATAATTTACTGTGAAAAAATAAATCATGAATGTAAAACCTGTGAAATTAAGTGTTATTTCATCTATTAAAAATTGTGGTTGATAATCGTTGATATTTGAAACATAAACGGTTAGATCTAAATCCGAACTTAAAGGAGTTGGTATACCTAAGTCATACGCTTCTATTCGAATCTGCAAATAAAATTTAGAATTTATAAAAAGAATATAAAATTTGTACTAATAAATCTTACATCAAATATTTTTTGTTTAGTTCTATTCAAAGGTTGCCTAAGCTCTAAAACTCCGGATACTGGTTGAAGATTAAAAGCTCGCCAATGGCCAGCTGGATCAGGTTTCAAGCGATAACGTACAGCTCCATTTGAACCAACGTCATCATCTTCAGCGGTTACTTGGACTAAAGCGCTACCCACAGTAGCATTCTGAAAGACAAATAATTAAATTCTGAACGGTGTTTCAATTTTTTGTTGTATGTATTTTTAACATTTATAGTATGTTCCGAAATTTATTCAGAGAAACCGCTATCACGTAACCGGTTACTTAATGGTAACTGAAATTCGTGGTAAATTGTGAAACGCTATGGTTGTGACCGGGTGAACATGTGCAAAAGAGGAAGATGGCAGCTACTGTGAGTAACAATCAACCCAAAATTCGAATTCACAATACCCACACCTGTAGATAAGTCCTTGGGCCTATACATTATTAATATAAGCCTTGTGTAGTTTATAAAATATAAATATTTACCTCCATATTATTGTTTACGAAAAATATATGTCGTGCGTGAGCTCATTTCCGAAAGTTACAGCAAGCACCGGACTTTGTGTGCGGTTACAATGGTTACTAAAAAGTTCCCAAAAATTTCAGGCATCGCGTTCCGAAACTTCACCGGTTTACAGAAAAACGACACCGCGATCACTGTGGTTAATAGTGTACTCCGAAATTAAACCATAGTAACCACTTGGGCGCATTCAGCAGGTATGTGGTTGCTGAACATGTTCATCATTTTTCTCCTGAATGCACTGTTCACTAGAGACCGCTCACTGAACGGTCACCGACCAGCTGACCGTAAAAAAAGTACGGTCAGATGGTGGTCAACTTGTTTACGCGCGCTAAAGCGAATGTTATGTTCTTAATATGACTTACAAAAAAGATTATATTGTCGATTATTTTATATATACTGTCTCTGCGCCAGAAGAAGAACATAATTATTATTTGAACGATATGTTAGAATTTTACTATTATTATTATTTAATATGCTGTTGTGTTTTACGGTTTAGTTTCTTGAGTATTATTTTACGCTAATATTTTTAATGCATAATTTAAATTATTTTCAGATCTTTTAGCGTTTGAGCCACGTGAATCAGATTTACTGTGAAAAGTGTATGCAGAAATCTACTTATTCGGTGACCGTTCGGTCAGGTGTTCAGTTACCACAGAAATCTGCTGAATGCGCCCAACTGACTGGAAAAACGGACCAGCAGCTAACCTCAACTTGACAAATTTAAAATAGTTAAAAGCTCATTTGTTATGCGCCAAATATGTAACCGCATCACAACCGCCGATCTAGCGTGGTGCGTGGTTACAGAAAAGTTACTAGCTTTCAGTAAACACATTCCGAAAACACAACTGGTTACTGAAAAAAGTAACCGCGGTTAGCGTGATTCAATTTTGAAATAAGTTTCGGAACATACTATAAACTTACATTACTTGAAAATATACGTATATCATAAAAATTATATCTGTTCAATTTTATAGTTTGAAGACATCAAAATATTACAGGCTAATTTTTTAAAATATTAATAAAAAAAGTTTTCCATATACATATAGGAAAGTTTTATAAAATATAACACAATAAGCAAATTGATGAATATTGGCCAAAAATAATTATAAAATATTGCTTTGTTGTAATAATTTCATAACATTTGTCCGAATCTATTGTAGCAATTCTATTAACATTACCACCATATATCACGATAATTTTAAAATGTTTCGATGAGATTATGGAAACTAAAAATTAATATCTCGATTACAAATTTTCAAATTACGTTTTCACTAAAACATTTAGGCTTATAGCATGAAAAACTGACTAAGAGTGTTTAGAGAGTAGTTGACTACCAGTGTTATATCTCTGTCGATTTATGGTTTATTTTGGAGCAAAATATTTCAAATAAAAGTTGCGTACAAGCAATTTTTCAATAACTTTTAGTTGAAGCATTTTTCTATATATCTAGCTTTAACATGCATTTTTAATGGACTATTCTGTTACATAAAATAACATCTCGAATAACATATTAAAACATGAAATTAGAACGCGGATACATGTTAGTTTTTTAGGCTATATTTGTGAAAAATGTGATTTTTTCGTTTGCAAATTTGTGGTAACAGAACTCAATTTGACGAAAGTCGGGTGGTTACATTCAATATTCGTTATATTTTCAGTGTGACATGCGTGACAACTAACGACACATTTTACTACAAAAACTTGTCACAAATCCTTGCTTCCGCGCCTTTATTTTGGTTTATTTTATTAAATAGAAGGCTAATGTACCGACATATATTCATTTAAACGCACTGACAGATAAAATACTGCTAGTGAAATGCTCGCTAATCACCCTTAAACAGTTGTCAGTTATCCATACTACCAGCCTTAAATTTTAAAGTGCTATCAGATGAGAATGAAAAATAGTATAATATATTTTTATTTAGGTTGTAAATAGTCTTATAAAGATTTTATGGACCGATTATGGTCAAAACTGTAAGCCTTAAATCTGAAAATAGTAAACATAATCGCAACGAAACCTGCCACTTTTATAAGTAATTTTATATTAATCGACAAAAATAGACGTTTTTGTCAGTTTTTTAAGATTTAGATTTACAGTTTTGTCCACAGTACGGCCATAAGAAAGAAAAAAACATTTAATTGTCTTACTTCTGGTACTCGAAGGGTGGTGTTATGCGGAGGACTAAGAAACACAGGTGCATGATCATTAAAATCCGTAATACAAACATGTAGTATTGCTTCAGTTATAAAATGCGGCGTTCCGAGATCTTCTACTTGTATAGCCAAAGAATAATTGCCATGACGACCTTTCAGTGATTTCATAGCAAATAATTCTCCTGTCCATTCGTCGGTTTGTTCCAGTGCGAATAAACCTAAATGATTTCCAGATACTATATCCATAATAACTCGCCCATTAGGAGTCTCTGGATCATCAGCATCGGTAGCATGAATAAAAGTAATTGGCGCATTTTGTTCATGAAATTCAGTTGTTGTAACACATCCCGAAGGAAGAATTATTTGTGGAGCATTGTCGTTTGCGTCGAGGATGGTTACGCTAAAAGTAGAATTTATTTTATATTATTCAAACTATTAAGGCAATATCTCGCAATAAAGCATCATATAGATTTAAACTACATTGTGATAACCACAGAAATTTTATATTTTTACCTCTAGGATTTAAACTAAAAATCACATATCCAGATATTCGAAAATAAAAGTTGAATGAATAATAAAAAAGCGAAAAAAAGTCTTATAAAATGAGTTCTTTATACTATTTTTTATATTTTGCGTCTTTTATACAGGTTATCGGATTTCTAAGGCCACCCTTGGGATCTCGGAAACTATGATTATAAGAGATAGGACTTCCATTAAATGGGGCATGTGGTGCGCCATCTTAGGTATGCTATTGTTTTACCAAAAATTCTCATAGGTTACTAGATAATGGCCGAAAACTGAATTTGGGCGAATTTTTCATTTCGAAATTACTTCTAAATTATCAGTAATCGAGAAAAATGTTTTAAATAAAAAACTTAGATATTTTTATTCTATATCAAGCGGCGTACGAAAATAATTTTTTAATAAGTAACTTTTCAAGATATCGCACAAAATTACATTTCTTTTAGATGGAACTTATATTTGATTTGTAATTTAGAAAAATACTCTTTTTTCTCTTTCGATTGGTATAAAGTTTATTGCATTTTAAATTTGTTTTGCCCTTCAAATCTTAATTTTTTCTATATTTTTCATGAAATTTCTTAAATTCTTTTTGTCAAGACTTGCTGAGTTTTTCAAAATAGTATTTTAATTTACTTTAGTAACTTATTCAATATCTACCTTACTTCATAATTTAATTTCAATGTTATATTTTTAAGTAGGTAATCCAGGTATGATCTAAAAAATTATTTAAAACACAATAACCCTTATTCCAATCGAAAGACAAAAAAAAAAAATATTCTGATAAAGTAAGATCAAATATGGGTTCCATTAAAAAAAATGTTTGTGTTATATTTTGAAAATTTCCTGATAAAAAATTATTTTCGTACACCACTGGATAAACAATAAAAATATCTATACTTCATTTCACGTAAGAAAATAGTATTGAGAAGATAGGTGCAGTTTGATCTTGTTTTTTGATTGGATAACACGCCGATATAAACAACAAAATCAAATTGCACCTTTATTCCCAACACTATTTTCTTAGGTGAAATGAAGTATAACTTTTTTATTTGAATCTTTTTTTTCTATTACTGATAGTTTAGAAGTAATTTCAAAATGAAAAAATCGACCAAATTCAGTTTTCCGCCTTTATCTATTAAACTATGAGTATTTTTGGTAAAACAAAAGCACTTCTAAGATGGTCCCCTTAAAGGCGCACCACATGTACCATTTAACCGAAGTCGTATCTCTTATAGTTTCCAAGGTCCCAATGGTGGCTTTCGAAATCTGTATACTAAAATATTTTTTAAAAAACTGCTACCTGAAACCGAGTTTATTTAAGAAAATTTATATGTGTAATGCTATGTTGTAGTAGGTAACATTGGATTATTTGGATTGATATGAAAAATTCTGTGACGTCACTTGTGCGACGTAACACAAGCAACGAGAGCGAAAGAGATAATACTGTGACTGTACCTATTTCTTTCCCTTTTATTGCTTGTATTACTTCGTACAGATGTAAACATAACCTATAAAAATAAATATTCCTTTCATTTTCACAAATTTCGATATGCTCTTGGCACTGAAGTTCCTTTTTATCACCCATATTGTTTATTTCCATATTCGTAATAAAACGTCGAACTTCAGTGCCTTGATACATAAATAACCCTTTTAAATAACTATTGACGAAAAAATCAAAGTATCTGACATCTGGTGAGAGATTTGTGAACGTAATGGGGAAAACAATACTTTTATCATTTGTTGGTGTAGGTTGGTATATTTTCAATATAAATGATATTTTGCACTAAATCGTTCCGATGTTTACACTGAAGTAAAAACAGCAAATGATATCATTATTTTACTACACAAAATGGCGGCCAAATGTGGGATTTTGTAAGGATTTTGTCGTCGTCCAATCTACCATCTACAGTTCATTTTTTTCTCCTATTGCATCAATTCTGATTTTACTTTATGTATAAAATGTGTGTTATACTAACTACTACATATTATATTATTAAAATTTCGTATAAAAAACTTGAAACTCACTTAATCTGTTTAAAGGCGTTTCGACTTTCTCCGCTTGTAAACCCAAACTGGTAATTATCCCAAGCTTCCACAACTAAAAGATACGATGATCTAGTTTCTCGATCTAATTCACCAGCTATTTTCAAAATTCCTAATTCTGGATCCAAACTAAACATGCCTTGCGAAGAAATTCTATCTAATAAATATGTAATGTGTCCATATTCTCCTGCATCTGCATCTCTCGCTTCCAAAACTGCCACTTGTTCACCAATTGAAACATCTTCAACTATTGTTAACGATCGTGGTTCAGGTAGAAAAACTGGATTGTTATCATTTTCATCCAAAACTTGGATAAATAATTCCACTCTACTATATCGGGTAGGGATACCTGAATCTGTTGCTCGCACAGTTAAATTCAACCAAAGAAACTGTTCGTGATCTATTTTATTAGCAACAACTATATCGCCAGTATCTTCATCTAAATGAAGCATTTCAGTAATTTCTGCAGGCCCTTCCAAAGCGTATGTAATGGTACGATTTTTATCAGCATCATCAGCTACTACACTTCCTATACTAACGCCATTTTTACTGTTTTCTGTTACCGAAAATCTATAAAATGGTCTACGAAATTTTGGATTGTTGTCATTAACATCTTCCACTATTATTGTTAATGTGCCTGCAATAAAATTTCATGTTATATAATATACTCGTTGGCTTTCTCCCGTCAAAGAAAAAAAATTTGAAATATTTTTTGCACCGTATGTTAAAATTTGTTAAAGCAAGAGCATACAATGAATTTATGTACAATACCGTTTTCAAAATACAGATTAATTATTTATCGAATGTTTAATTTGTTTTTGTAGCTCTTTTACTTTTAATTTAGACGCCTTTCTTATATATGTTATATTGTATTTTTTATGTACACACTCAATCATTCATAAAAAATTAATAACTAACGCTCAAACTTATATGTACATATTATTCAAGAAATCATACAGTGTTTAACGTTTTTATACATTTTTAAAGTTCAATAGTTTTATTAAAACACATCTCGTTGTAGCTGCCGTGCGTTAAGTTGAGGCAGATCTTGTATACGCGGAAACAAAAATTCGTACTTGTACGAATCATGTATAGTATGACTCGCGAATGAAAGTTGACGTTTAAATTATTATATAGATGTGGTTTCTTTTCGAACTTGTACGAAATATTTAGGTATGAGAATTTTTGCATGTAGGTACCTATTTAAATATTGGTCTAGGAAATCACAGAAATACATTCCTGTCTTACTTAAAATAGATGGATGACTACGGTATCTGAATAACAAAACAGGGGTGCATTTAAAATATTTTATCCAACACCGAGTCAATATATACTTGTTACTGTATTGTTATTTGAAATCACTAATATGCAACATTAGTCACTCCGTGAGAGAATATTTTAGAAGTCACGGAGAGATTATTACTGATTTTTGTGTATTTTTTTAAATATAAATAAAAAGCAATTTTACAAAATTACTTCATTATTGAAATATTTAATATTATGAAACTTAATTATTTAAATTAATATTAACATTTATGCTAAAACAGGTTACTGATCTTTACAAAATGACAACAGTCATGTACGGCTATTTGAAACGAAAACGAGTTAGTGGTTACTTGCATCGGAATTAAATTCAAAGATGCTGTTTGTGCTTCTAAGTAAATACGTTTTAAAGAAAGATCCTCATTTTCACGTATTTTATTGTATTTTTCTTTCAAATAATTCCCAATGATAGCAATAATTATTACAGCAAATTTTTTTCAATAACAATATAACAAAACCATAGCAACCATTCAATAGGTGCGTTCGGTAAATGAGTTCTATTCACACTTTTCACTCTACGCACTCCCAGCATCGTTTGGTAATTACATGGAGTGATACGCGTCTTAACATGGAGCGTTCGCCAAATGCAGGATGGAGTCAAGTGGAGTGAAAAGTGTTAACTCCATAAGCCCAACCTCGAAATGCAAGCGTACATGGAGTGAATACGCGAAAATATTACGTTTTGAATGTTTAACTTCAAATTTTATCAATTTCAAGAGAATATGATCACCTATTTTCTATCTAAGTGTAATAACACAAATACGAATGCAAATGAAGACTGTACTGAATAAAGTGAAGAATTTTCTACTTTTTCTTAAATCATACTTTCTTCAGAATCATTAAAAAATAATTATTTTGCAAACTAAATAACTTGTGAATGATTCATTGTTTTTTAGCAGTATATCAGATTATCAAAAAGGAGGTTATGATATTCGTGCGCCAAAATTTGAATTCTACTCGTTCGGTTAATCACAAATAATGGAGTGTACCTTATTTCCTCGATACACTCCAACTCCAGCGCTACTCCCGCTCCACTCTAACACCGCTCCGTAAATACTCCAACTCCGTATGTTTTACCGAACGCACCTTATGGCTACTTTTATAATTTAATATACTACATCAATTGACTTGTCAGTGTTAAACGATGAATGAAAACAAAAATGATTTAAGAAGGTTTTAAAAAAGTGTTGGATAAAATGTTGTATTACTTACGTGTGGAATGTATATTAGTCACTAAAGAAAATTAGCCACGTAGCCCGCAGACTATATGATACATCCCACACTCATATAATAAATAACTATTAAACATTTTTCGTTTATTTTGATTATAACAAAATATTTTGATCTTTAAACTATTTAGTTTGGCAATTCTATGAAATAGGATTATTTTTAATTTCCTCTAACAGTAGTACCGACTCGAGTCTCACACATGAGACGAACGAACCAGAATTTGCAGCATTAAATTTTTTAAATACATCCCTGAATCCTGTTGCTAAGATCATTTCAAATGTCTCCTAGTATTCCACTGGTATTGAATACAATTCTAATCTTCTCTAACAGAATACATAAATGCCAGTTTTCTTTCAAATCAAATCATATGGAAAAGTAATGAAAAGAAATCACATCTATTGAATAATTTAAACGCCAACTTTCATTCGCTAGTCATTCTATAATAATAGGGAGAAGCTATAATATTTATCAGAATATCAGAAAGGACGCTTTTGGTAAATACATAAAGTGGAATTACTTTAAAAATTTTAAACTGACGTCACGACAGCTGCGCGATGCTCATGACGAAGGGTCTCAATTTAAACTTATAGGTACGTCCAGTGGCGTCTCAATTAATTTTTGAGAAATTATTTCACTGTGAATGGAGGTATATTTTCGGGCTACCATCTATTGGTATTTTCCTTGTACTACACTTGTGACTCGTTTCATTCCATTGCTAGATGCTAGCTTACAAACAAATCGCTGTCATGGTGACAGTTGCAAGATGGTGCCAAGTATTAAGCGAGTGTATGGTCTTTGCAACAGTAACTCCCGCTATAATTATAAAGAATACATGAAAAAAGGGAAATTCTTTAAGTTTCCACAGCCGTCCGATCCGAAGACATTGAATCACATGTAAAACTAAAATGTCAAAACACAAGTGACAGAAAACAGAACTTTAAAAATGACGTGGTTTGTTTGTAATCCGATCTTCCATCTCAACTTCTACATCGTCGCATTCTTCCTCGCGTGTGACATTTACTAACTCTTGAATTTTAAGAGATATCAGCACCACCTTACCACAGTATCACAACAAATGAAAGAAATCCTAATGAACGGCACTGACTTACCCCGTGCGCAATCAGCGAAGCCAGAACCGTTGCTACGGCAACGTCAAAAATGTGTCTACTGCACAATAACGTCAGAGTCACATTCTTAAAGTAATTCCATTCTATCTATAGAAATCGAACTTGGAATACCAGATTCAAAATCGGTTACTCAGTATACCCAACCAAGCACATAATCTCATATGAATACACCAATTATTAAATTTGCGTGTATAAAACTAAAATAATTTAATAATATAAAATTCTTACTTGTTGCTGTCTGAGGTCCAGTAACAGATGCAATGTCTTCAACAATCAGTCCTAATTTTAACATTTCTACTGTTTCGCGATCTAATAATTTAGCTACTGATAATAAACCGTCAGTAGGATCCAAACGAAATGCTGATATATAATCGTGATCTGATAATCGTAAAAGAGTTCCTCTTTCAGTTCTTGCTTCACATGATTCTGGGTCCAATTTATATCTTAAAATTGCGTTTGAGTCTAAATCACGAGCCTCTATTTGTGTAATTATTGTTCCAACCTACGTAAAAGTTGCAATAATAGAATAATAAATAACATTAAATAATTCTTATCTTACCAAAGTATTTTCTTTTACATAAACTGTTCCAGGTTCCACAAACATAGGAGGTTTGTTATTAACATCCAATACTGTGATATTAACATTCACAGCGGCTCTACGCTGTGCGACACCAGTAGCCCCATCAAGAGCAACAACGCGTAATGAGTAATGTGTTCGACGGGGTTGCGCCATATCTGGATCTAACGAAGCTCCTTCAGCTACAGAAACAGCTCCAGTTTCAGCAGAAATTACAAATTTATCAGATGCTCCGCTTTCAATACGATAAACAAGGAGGTTGTTGGGACGAGAACCGTCGTTGTCGAAGGCTCTCACCTAAAAAAATTAAAAAAATCCTGATAAAGGTGTTGGTATACAGCAACGAAAAGTGTATTGCAAAGAAATATCATTATGTAGAAAAATATCACAATTTTATTTGAAATTAAATTGAGGGGTTTCCCGCTCGAATTAAATTAGCCCATTTATTGAAGTTTCCAATTTATGGGGCCGTATCGTTCATATCCGGTCGCATCTGCTTTTAATGACAACAAATAAATAAGATAAAAAAATATGTTTTATATCTTTCACTAATAAGGGAAATGGCTACTTCCTGCACTCATTTCGAGTTTTAATTATTTCCCCACTCGAGCAGGAATTGACTATTTCCTGCACTCATTTTGAGTTTTATTTCCTGCAATTGTCCTCAAGAAGTTCAAAACAAACTCTACTATTATTTAAGTTACTTGTAAAAATAAAATAAAACCTGCAAAATTTGCATTGTGGCCTATATCAATAGTGACCTCGAGTAACCTATACATTTTTCCGGAGAAACAATACTAAAAAGGTCTCCTAATAGGGCAATTTTTGTTTTAACCGAATTTGTATCTCTTATGTTTCTCGAGATCCCCATGTTGGGCACGTTTACGTTATCCTGCTCATCCTGTAAACACACAGTGAGCTCTAAGTCAAAGAGAAGAGCTCAATTAAAGTAGTTATATTTTTGTTTAATAGATTCGTGTTGCTGTGCGTCATTCAGTATTAGTAAGGCTGATTTACACGAGGATAGTTGCATGTAGAAATATACCTATTAACCTACAGGATGTTTTTCGGATACTGACACCTCGATTATTTTCTTTATTATTGGGAATAGAAGAAAATCATTCATATAAAAGTTGTAGTAGATAGAGGGTGACATTCATTTGTTGACAAAAAATAATTAACCAGTGGTTCTCCAACTAAAACATAAAGTTATATATTTTTTAAATGGGATGCTATATGTTTATTACGCTCATTCGATAGAGTATTTTTCTCTAAATTCAACTATGTAATCATTTTATATCCTTGCATAACAAAAATATTGGGAAAAATGTTATTAAAATTTAAATAAATTTTATTTTTATAATTAGTAGGCTATGCATGAAAAACAAAATTAACTTAAAACGAAACATCAATATTTGTTAATAACATTAAAAATAGCAAGAATGGGAATTATGCACTAAATAATTCAAATTGACTGGTAGCAGTTTTTGTTTTTCGTACATAGCCAACTGAAAAGTACGTATAAACATAAAATTAATTTAAATTTCAATTGCATTTTTTCAATATTTTTGTTATGTAACGATATAAAATGATTACATGGTTGAATTCGGAAAAAATTCTTTATCGAGTATATTATCCCATTTAAAAAGAAATTTACCTTGTTATAGTTTGAGAACAACAGGTTAAAAAAAAATTTTCTTCAATTAATGCTTGTCCTCCTTCCTTTACTATAACTTTTATTTGAATGATTTTCTTCTCTTTCCAATAATTAAGATAATAATCGAGGTGTCCCGTATCCGAGAAACAGCCTGTATACCGCTTAAAAGCACACAGTAAATGTCCGGAACATTTAAGCGTGGACACGGCCCCTTGTGCGCATGGGCCAACTGCGTTTGATTCATTATTGGCTGCCACATGCCTACCGGCTGTGCGCGCAAGCGCTTGTAACGCGTACCCAAGCGCTAGACAAGGATGCAAATAATAATGTCCCGGATATTTTCCATTTATACAAGAGATAGGGGTTCAGTGGTATAATTTAATAGGTATATTCATTTAGGTAGAGTAGAGTACACTCTACCGTTTTATAGCTTAGGGCGTTTACACGTTTTTGCGAGTTTATATGGGTAAAGTTATTTTATTCTACTCAGTACTCATCTCATTACTCTACTCGTGTAAATCAGCCATAAAGTAATACATATATTTTTGAATACGATGTTATATAACAAACTTGTGTTTATCGAGAGGGTGTTAATTTATTTTTCAAGATAGAAGTAGTTTAACTCAACTTACGTTTAGTATATGTGTACCCCCTGGTGCATTTTCCGGAATAGACTTATTGTACCAATTTTGTTCAAAAACTGGTGAGTGGTCATTCACATCATGAAGATAGATTACAACAGGGACAGTATTAGATAACATAGGAGCACCATGGTCGCGGGCTCGTACAGTTAAAGTCAAAGGCTGAACACTACTTCCACTCGAGCCGGGCTCTACCAGTTCTTCAAAGTCAAGAGGACGACGAGGAGTGATCACTCCCGTAAGTGGATCTATGGTGAAATTTAATTGATATTCGCCTTCAACGATATAGTATTCTATCTGACTGTTATTTGTTCCTGTAAAAAATTTATAACAAATTAATTCATAATGTAGTTAAAACAGATTTTTTAAAATATAATCTGAATAATAACCAATATGCCCAAACGCCTAAAGTCGCTTTAAAGATATAATCGAATCTCGAAACCACTAATCGGAAATTAACTCAATTGAGTGACAGAAAAGAGAAAACACCAACGCCCATAGACGTCGCGAAGCCAAGCGTTATTTCTGCGTTATCATCATTTCTCAAAATTACAAATTTTAAATGGCACAAAATTGACCCCTGTGGTCCACTCTCCACGCCAGCAATGAGTGCCCATGTGGTGACGCCTGGTAAACGCCCGCACGGTTCAAATACGTCATTATCATTACCGATATCTGCGTACAAAGCAGATTGGCACATCCAGCAATGCCATGATGATGTATTTATTTATTTATTATTTACTCATACTCATTATGGAATCGAGGCAAACGAATGCCAATGGTCCACTCTCGATTAGTAGTTTTGAAAACCGATGAAAACTTAAAAACTACGTAACGTAATAATCTTGATATGTATATGTATACGATTTGATGAAAAAAATTCTTATAATTAACTAAACAGTGATATTATTAATTTTCAAACTACACCGATTTTCGAGTTACTATATAAATTTAAATGCAAATATAGGATGGGGCAGATAAACCTCCCCAATTTGCTGCCGCTACTGCTCAGGCGCTGGTTGTCCTGACGGGGGCCTAATCTGTTCTGAGCATCGTGCCTTCGTTATTGAGGTATGTATTTCAAAACTGCTGACTCTGCCATCACTACACAGAAGTAATTATTTACGCACTTTGAACTAGATCGCCCTGCAAAGGTTCTCGACATGAAGACATATCATCATGGGTTGCAAATTTCAGAGCATCTGGTTCGGCTTTGAAAAGAAAACCGCCTGGTAGAGCTCGCTATGTACGAGTAGGGAGTTTGATTTTCCCAATCCTGTGTAGTGATGGCAGAGTCAGCATTTTTGAAATACGTCTCAATAACGAATGCACGATGCCCAAAACTCCACGCCATAATCAGTGTTGCCAACCACCAGAAACAAAATTTCCCGCTTCGCTTCTTAAAATTTCCCGTTTTTACACAAAAATTCCCATTTTTCACTTAGCGCTCAGATAAAAGAATACAGAATATTAATAATAAACCTACCAATTTACTTAATGAAAATTATATATATCATTGAAATTTTATTGGCATCAAAAATCACTAGTTTTGGAACTGTTTCTCAGATGACGAATCCATTTTGCATGTCTCAGAATCAATGCATCAATAATTATATTACAGTAACTATAGAACACTATTTTAAATTACACACCTCAAAACTGCAAAAACAGAAATTTTAACAAGGTTAACTACGCCACACCGGATCCGTATGTATATATTCTCTATTCAGACAACTTTGTTTTCAACTGTTATTATTAAATTTTTAATATTTAACTCGTAATTATTTCAATAAGTTATTAATGTCATGAAGGTAATAATGGACCTTTTCAATTTAAAGAGATAGAAGACATGCGCAAACGCGTTTGTTTCTAGAAAATTCAGACGTAAAATGTGAGAATATTACAGATAACTTTAAAAAATCTTATCAAAATAAGTAACAAAAGCTTTTATTGAAGTTAAAATGACTAACGATGCAAATATGCAAATTTTCACTGAGAATACAGGTATTTTCATGACTGCAATATTTTTGAAGTTTCGTTTGACAGCCCAACTGGCAGTTGTTTGTGCCATTTTCTTACTATTTGCAGCTATAGAAAGAGAAAGCCGTTAAATTGAAAAGGTCCATTATATAGAATAGCTTTTAATATACAAATTTCCCGTATTTAGAGTTAATATCCTTTTTTCCCGTTTAAAAGTAAAATTTCCCTGCAAAACGGGAAATTTCTCGCCAGTTGGCAACAGTGGCCATAATGACAACTGAAAAGGCAAGGGAAGCTGCGCACATAACGGCATAACTAGGCCCCCGCCACTACCAACAGCGCCTGAGCAGTAGCGGCGGTAAATTGGGGAGCTTTATCTGCCCCATCCTGTATTTATCTTAAAAATGTAGTGATATATTGTAGTTTGTAAATTTGAAATTAACGCATTGAAAAATATGTACTTGTATGCATATTTTTTATGATTTAATCTATAGTTTTCATTTTTCTATTGCAAATTGAACCTGTGCAAAAATAGATTGTAAAGGATCGTAAAACCGCGGAATGGAAAAGTTTGTCTTTATCCATTTTTAACAGTGGCGGCTTGTGCACCAAAACTTTGGTGAGGCAACACTTCATAAGAAAATTGAGTACCATAACAATAACTCTATTTAGCAAGCTGATTCATTTAAAAAATTCTTTATTTTCCTTAATTAGTGTGAAATTGATATTTGTTAATTAAAAAATCAACAATATCTGCATATTTCTTATAAAACACTAGTAGCATTGTCACTTACTTAGAAATTGATGTTATCTTTTAAATTAGAGCTCCCAGCCAAAGCCATTATATTTTTGTTTTCAACTAAAATACAAAATCAATACGTAAACTATACACACAAGGAAAAAATAAAAGAATTAATACTCCTGTTATGTTACTAACATTTAATCTGGCTTGCAACAATATACAATAATCTACGCCTTCCTGAAACCAGAGGCATGCCTCACAGGATGTAAATTAAGTGAACTGCATTACATATTAGTTACGGTGGTGGTGGTGGAAATTATTCTTTTGATATTTATAACGACAAGCATTAACTGATTAAGTTGAAATATAATTTAATTAGTACTTTACATTATTTACAGCTTATCAATTAAAATTATTTGTTTGTTGAAATGATATTCTGAGTTATTTCTTCTGGTGAGGCATTGCCTCACCTGCTTACCATGACAAGCCACCACTGATTTTAAAGTTACAATTAAGAATCCTTTAAACAAAGGGACTTACGTCACTATTCTTTCTTATATAAAAATAATGTTGAGAATTTTTTTATAGTTTTACCATTAAGATCAGCGTCGGTAGCTTCCACTTTCAAAGGCATTTCAAAATCCGGATCATTTTCTTTGAGTCTTGCTTCATATTTTGCATGTGCGAACACAGGAGGATTGTCATTAACATCTTGAATGTTAATCACCAGTTGTACAGTGTTTCTGTTGCCATGTCCGAGATCATCTCTTGCTTCGACAGTTAAATGATGTCTGGTAACCATTTCTCGATCCCAACTTGGACCACCGCTTGTCTTTACTGTTATTATACCTGAAACTGGGTGTAAGTACAACCTAAAACGAAAAAGTATTAGATAAAAATATATATGTATATTAAGTTGTTACTAACAAATCTACAATGCTGCCGGCTAAATTTGTATATCTCACTCCTCTAGTCCCAAAATTTCCTGAATCTTCATCTAAAGCTTGAACCCAAGCAACGGTGGTTCCTGCCTCGCAATTTTCAGGCACAGAAACTTCGTACATCAGTTGAGTAAACTCTGGATAGTTGTCATTCACATCTTTGATGTAAACCGTGATGTCAACTTCCGAATATTTGGGATCTATGTCGACTATTTCTTTAGCAATTAAAGTGAAATTCATTTCAGTGATCCGTTCGTAATCCAGAGCTTCTGAATCCTTGACTCGGATAAGAAATGTTGCTTCGTTTATTCCTGTGGATGGCGTCACTTCGAAGATGTCGTCATCATCTTTCAGATATAATCGGAATGTGCCGTTTTTTCCCTAAAAATATTTTTAATTAATTGGTTTTTAATGAAATAATAATATATTTACTTGATCATAATCAAAGACTTCTGGAATAGCATTGCCAATAAAAGAAAGTGGTGTGTTAACTTGTGCATTTTCTGCAATTTCGCACTGGTATGAAGGATTTCTAAATGTCGGTGCTTCATCATTTACATCGGTAACTATTACTGTTACTTCGGTAACTGCACTTGGAGCTGGTTTGACTTGAGTTCCTACTTCAACGGCCTGTAAAATGTTTAATATGTAATAAAACAATATATAAAAAGGCAGTGTCTAATGCACTGTCCAGGCAGAACCGCAAAAAAAGTGAATGGGGGAGTTTTCGAATTCTTGATTTTTTTATATGTTAAAATATTTTTAAATCTAAAGCGTTTTTACTTTTTTATTTTGTAAAATTTTAAAAAATACCGGATTTTTTTTTAACTTTTGCTGTATTTTCTACCCCTCATTATGGCGTATAACATCAACACATAAACTATGTGCGAATTAGGTCTCGACATACGTGCCCAAAACGTGCGCCATAGAAAGAAATAGAAGCAAAACACGGGCACCTGTTTATATTTAAATTTGACACTTGACAACTTAATTTCTGTGTTTATCATATCATATCAATTGTAGAAGACGTACGTTCGTGTTTTCATTTTAAACTAGCGCTCGTAGCGGACAACTACGGCGAACCAAAGATGCTGCATACGTCATCGTATTAACTAAGGATAAATACGCTATATGTTATTACTTTTATTGCATTAATAGTAATATTGCATGTAAAATATTGCAGTAATGTGGAAAAATCATTACATTTCAACATGGCTAAACTCCCCCATTGTCGCACATGCGCAGAAATGGACCAGACGGAATCTAGCGGCCACTTCTCGAACAGAACCTAAAAACAACTGTCTACCGTTCCGTGTTGGCTCCCATCGATGCTTAATATAACATCCGTAACTTTTCAGGGACAGCAAGAACTACATTAACCATGGTTTTAAATGGGATGAAGGAGGGGATGGAATTTACTATTGGAGATAAATTAGTTCTGTTGGTACCTGAAACCCTACTAAATATATTATTACTGTTTGAAACTATCAAATTAGTGGTTACGCGAGTCTGAGACACCAAATATAAAACACCCCAACTGCTTAAATCTACGTCCACTTCTGTGCATGTGCGCAGTTCACTAATTTTTTAGCGGCTTTGAACAATGCAATAGACACCACAAAATAATAATAATAATAATAATAATAATAATAATAATAATAATAATAATAATAATAATAATAATAAAACTGTAACACATACAATAATTTTAAGTATATATGCTCCAGAACTTGAAGAATCATCTTCCCTGTCCAACAATTCGGAAGTTGTAACAACACCAGTGTCAGAATTAATAGCAAATTTTTCGGCTCCAAATTCTTGTAATAAACTATATGATATTTTATTATTCACTCCTCTATCTCCATCTACAGCTGTCACTAAAAAATTAAATATAAAACTATTAAATCTGAGGCAAATAATTAATAATTTTTGTACCTTGCAAAACAGGTGTCCCAATTTTTGCATCTTCAGCCACTCTGGCCACTGGAGTAACTCTTATGAATTCAGGAGGTCTATCCTCTACATCTTTCACGTTGATGACAAGCTGTGCCGTAGCTGTATTGACTCTACCTTGTTTAGCACGGTCTACCGCAAGAATCCGAAGCTGGTGTAAGGTCCGACGTTCGTAGTCCAAGCGACCGATTAATCGGACAACGCCACGACCAGAAACAGTGCTCACGGAAAAGAGACGCTCTTGTGGAATTATGTCAGAAGAAGGAGTATCTAGTTCCTGAAAGAGTTTGCAAATTTCATAGAGGTTATCAGAAAAATAATGAAAATATTATTTTTATTGTTGATTTTGTTATTAACCAGTGGTGTATTATCGCAGAAGCCCGAGCGCAAAGTTATTAGGAGTATGAAATTATTTCAAGAATTGTAAAAAAAAAAATAGAAATGGGGTATGGACCTTTCCAATTTAAGGGCAATCTCTTTCTATCGCTGCAAATAGTAAGAAAATGGCGCGAACAACTGCCAGTTGGGCTGTCAAACGAAACGTCAAAAATATTGCAGTCATTAAAATACCTGTATTCTCAGTGAAAATTTGCATCGTTAGACATTTTACCTTCAATAAAAGCTTTTGTAACTTATTTCGATAAGATTTTTTAAAGTTATCCGACATATTCTCACATTTTACGTCTAAATGTTTTAGAATCAAACGTCATAGATCTCAGTTGTTCTTACTATGCGCAGATCCCCATTGCGCATATCTTCTATCTCTTTAAATTGGAAAGGTCCATTCCGGTAATTTTTTTAAATGTGTTAACAATTACTCGAAATTTCAGTCAAACAGCATTTATTTTTACAACACCGACGTTTCGTTTTTTTTTTCAAAATTCATCGAAATTCAAATTTTGTATCATGGTGCGCTTATGACGAGCAGCCGATATTGACATCTGCAGCGAACTTCAACGCCTTAACACACTTTTCAACAAGTAAACGTAGGTAAACAAACAAATATCAAACACGTAATAATTACCACAAACAAAGCGAATGAAATACAAAATACACGCGCTTAGTTACTACTAGCACCATTTGTGTTTCTAATGGCATATTCGCGATCCAAGAAAAATACTCGCCAACTAGCGGCTAACTAATGAAGCTCTTAAAAATGACGTCACAATGCGACCAGCATATAGCATGGCCGATGTTACTATAACAGGTAAACGTCAATTTGAGTAATTCTGCTTTAAAAGTTGTTAAAAAGTGTTCACAAAGCAAAAATATTTATTTAATTTTTATTTCCTTCAACGATTTTTTTCCTACATGCAATTACGTATTCGGAATCAATATTTTTTTGTCTCTTACTATTCGCGATTCAAGAAAAATGCTCGCCAAATAGCGGCAAACTCATGAAGCTTTTAAAAATGACATCGCAATGCGGCCAGCATGTAGTATGGCATGGGCCTGTTGCACAATTGAGTCGTTTGTCGCTTGTCGTTAAGTCGTTTGACGTTAGCGGCACACGACAAGCCTCTCTACAATACCCGCAAGAGACGTAAGATGTCGTAGCGAACTGTTACTTTTGTAAGGTTATGGATATTATATCTCTTCCAATTTATTTTAATTTAATTGAAATATGGTTTCAAATAATAAAACTACGACGGCTGATACAAGAGAGAAGACAAAAAATGCAAGACGATGGTGGGTAAAACCTCATATTACCGTTGATGTTAGGCAAAATTTTGGTGCGCACAGAAAATTATTTTCATATTTCAAATCAAATGATCACGAAGAATTTTTCAAATTTACGAGAATATCTGTACAACAATTTGATTACTTGCATGATATTTTGAAACCACGGTTACAGAAAAAAAAGTCGTAGAAAACCTTTGCCAAATGAAATTAGACTTGCTGTTACACTAAGGTTGGTTAATTTGAAATAAATTACGATTAATATTCCTTTTAAAAAAAGTGTAATTTTTGTTTCTTTTGTCGTATATAGTTGGATTTTGTTGTACGTAATTTATAATAATTTCTTCATCTAAAGTCATTTCGTCCATTTTACTTTGCTGTCGTCGTGTCGTTCACTGTCGTTGTCGTAAAAGATGGGAAATGACCATATTCCGTTCCGACAGCGACGTCCGAATAACGGCAGCCCCCTCTACTGTTGTCTAGTGTAACGCGCACGCGTACCACATCCGACACCGACTTATTGTAGAACAGGCCTAATGCAACATATAAACGTCAATTTGAGTAATTCTGCTTTAACAGTTGTTAAAAGGTGTTCAAAAAGCAAAAATATTTATTTCATTTTTATCTCCTTCTATGCTTTTTTTCCACACGTAATTATGTGTCCGGAAACAATAATTTCGTCTCCCTCACATAATTTCGGGACTCAGCCGTTGTTTTTAAATAACACAAAACTTCCTCTAATTTCACTTTCATTGTATATAATAAAATAATAAACTTTCTTAAACATAGAGGTGCACACACACACACACACAACTAGGTTAGTTTTTCTTTTTAGTTCATCTATCACTTGGCTAGACCGCATTGTGACGTCGCAAAACATGGCGGCGAAACTTACTTGAATCGCGAATATTTTATCTGAAATGAGCAATAACATATATAAGCCGTCACAGTTTTCAAAGACGTTTCCAGATATGTAAAGAATTACAATTTTCTAATATCAAATTATGAAGAACACTTTATCCTAAACATGTTTTATTGTATTTTCCAACTATATGAAGGTGTAAACTATATAAAAAGGTTGTGCATAAATTCCATAACACCGGAATACCCCATTGTAGCTAAAAAGATCAAAGCAAAATACATAATCCTACGAGTAGGTTTGTACAGGCTGGACCAAATTCTAGTTCCTTATATTAAACTTTCTTATTATGCATGAAAATTGATGTAGGTCTTTATGAGCCAATTTTTTGAGACATAGGCATCACGGGAATTTTCCATCGTCTTTTATTTTCGCTTATTTTGAAAATACCTCATATCTCGCTTATAATAAAAGATGATAGAAAATTATTAGATAATTTTTAAACGTTTTTTTACGTAGAATAACTTGGTCTAATTAGATTTTTTCAAAAAATAATAACTCGAGATAAATCGCAAACGTAATATTTTTTAAATGGGAACAATGAACAATGTTGAAAATAATCTCAACTTGATTGATTTGTGAGCCCCTAATCCTAGTTTACAAGTATATCAAGAAAATTTAAAAATAATTGTAAATAAAAAAGTTATTTCGAATGGCCCATTTTTCAGTGTTATGCAGTCTAGATCATATAGCTTACGAACTAGATGTAAGAAACTCTATGCTACACAATGCACTAGTAGAGAACGAGTAAGAAAGATAGATTTATACATTGTCGTAAGTGCACAACCGCCAATATATAGCATAGGCGTAGGTATGCTTTTTACCTCTCGTCATACCGACGATATTTCCACGATAACTCTTATATCAAACTTCCAAAAATTTATATTTTCCGTATTTAAGCTTTCTGCATTTATATAAAGAGTATATTAGATTTTGGGTAAAATTGGACACCCGGAAGTAGTACTTTACTTGAAGCCCATAACAGTTTTTAATGAAAAACTATATTACAATATAATCCAAAACTTTTCAATTTTAGTATCTAAGACTTTTATATCAAGAGGTATAACATTAGGTTCTGGCTAAAATTGATAAACCGGAAGTGGTACTTTACTTAAAGCTCTGAACAGATTTTTCTGAAAAATATATTGATATATTCCGAAACTTTTCAAATTTGGTATTTAAGACTTTTATATTAATGAGAACGACATATTAGATCTTTTCTAAAATTGTAGTATTTTACTGAAAACTATAAATAGTTTTCTTGAAAAAATATTTTAAAATTTGATCCAAAACTTCTCAAATTTTTTCCGTACTACACAAATAGCGCACAAATGATTTTTTAATGTGCTTTGCTTCACGTTTCGACAAAGAATAAATGAAAACATTGAGGCGCGGGCAGACATGTGACTTTGACAAGTGCTTGTAGGGCCCCTCAAGGGTGCCAAGTATACAGCTTGTATAACTTACCTGTGTTGCCAAATCAATTTAAGCGTAAAATTAATAAATAAAATTGTAAAACTAGTTATTATTAATGAATATCATGTTGTTTTATTTTCTAACACATAAACTTAATTTTTAAATTATTTTATATAAAAATAGAGCGATTAGTGCTGCACTCTACGATACAAAGATTTCTTGGTGCGTTAAATTTAAGGAAACCATCAGTTCATGTTGAATGCTCTATTTTTATAAAAATTAATTTAAAAATTAAGTTTAATGTGTCAGAAAATAAAACATGATATTCATTAATAATAACTAGTTTTACAATTTTATTTATTAATTTTACGCTTAAATTGATTTGGCAACACAGGCAAGTTATACAAGCTGTATACTTGGCACCCTTGAGGGGCCCTACAAGCACTTGTCAAAGTCACGTGTCTGCCCACGCCTCATTGAAACCCCCGTATTTAATAAAACATGATATTCATTAATAATAACTAGTTTTACAATTTTATTTATTAATTTTACGCTTAAATTGATTTGGCAACACAGGCAAGTTATACAAGCTGTATACTTGGCACCCTTGAGGGGCCCTACAAGCACTTGTCAAAGTCACGTGTCTGCCCACGCCTCATTGAAACCCCCGTATTTAAGTTACACCCGCTACGTCTGTGGAGAAGACATTCATCAGCACCCCGTGAGTTTGTGAGCGCAAGGCTCGCGCTATATGTATATCTATCTCTCTCACTCATAAGCGTTCCCAACTCCTTACATCTAGTTCGTAAGCTACATGATCTAAGTGTATGCAGTAAACGGCGGTCGGTACAAATGCGCATGCTCTGGCCTTAAACGCGGCTCCATTAACTGCTACCACCAGCTATACTTACCTGCGCGGTATACAATCTACTATTAGGGGATGATTCTCACCTGGAGATGATACACAACTTGTCCATAGGCACCTTCGTCTGCGTCCACTGCTTCCAAGGCCGCCACGACACCTTGTGGAGCATCTTCACGAAGTGTTACTGAGGGTTGATATGGTAGAAATACTGGGGCGTTATCATTGACATCTTCAACCAGAAGTAAAAGACTTTGAGTAATGAAGTTGCCATCTCCAAGTCGACCATCGGTTAGAGTTAGAACGAGGGCGTATTCGTCGCGAGTCTACAGAAGAAAAGTTTGTTTTATTTGTAGGATTTTGAAATACGCAAACTTCCATGTCAGAAGTTAGTGCTAGAAATCAAGAGTTTTCCAAAACTTTGAACTGACTTATAAATTAAAAATGATACAAACCATTCTCAAATTCACTTTTCTAAGAAGTGATTATGTACAATATGTTTCATTAATATTAAAGACAGAGTAAAACCTTTTGCAAATTCCAGGATCAATTTTTTAAGTCAAATTCAATAATCCTCAAAGGAATTTTCTATTGTATTTTGAATCTAAGCTACAGGCTAAAACATGTGATTTGTTTGTTTTTTTAAATATCTCATATATCTTGCTCATTATTAGAGTATAACAAATATTTACATAATTTTTTACTGATTTTTAGATTTTGAAAACTTAGTAATTCTCGAGAGATAGCAAACAATATTGTAAACTGAAATGATCACCTATATACTCGTATATGTATGCTGATACTAGTCTCATCATTTTTTTTATTTTTTTAGATTTTCAATAATCTATAATTTGTATAAGTTCTTTTGTTTATTGAATTATTAATTTATTGGAGTGAAAAAAATATTAAACAAATTAAAAAAGCAATAAATCATCATTTGTTTATTTTTAAAGTTATTTTCATTTTTACCCATACTTCAGAAAGCATTTTTTGAATTGTGGCAAAGACAGCTATTAGATAAACATAATTTAACTGACGCCTGGTAAACGCCCGCACGGTACAAATATGTAAACATCATTACCGATATCTGCATACAAAGCAGATTGGCACACCCAGCAATTGGTAATATGCCGTGATGATATATTTATTTATTTTATTTATTTATAATTTAACTAGCTTGAAAATAATTGGTTATGAATAATTTTGAGAACTTAATTAATGGATATACAATCTATTTAAACAAATGATAACCTGTAATTGATTTTTTCTATTTGTTTTTTTATTTAATAATTTTAAATTTTTCACTCCATTACTCAAATTAATAATTCATGTTTTACTTATGTTTAAAGCAAAAGAATGTTGAATAATGATATATATATGTATGTACAGGGTGTAAATCGAAAAGTGGAACATAGGCGTTTAACATGGGAAGTTATAGAGATAGCTCTTCATATAAAAGTAAAAAATATTTATAGTCACAGTTTTTATGAGTTCATAATCTAGACAGCCAAACACAAAAAGGTAAACTGGTTTAGTTCTAATTGACAGTTAAAAACATCGCATTTATTTATTTTTTGACATAAATCCATAGCTGTTTAGAGTAAAAGCTCTTGAAAACTGTAACTTTATAAGTAATTTTTACGTTTCTATGAAGAGCATGATTTATATGCCGAATTTAAATCTTTATACATTTCATTTGAAGTATTTTTACACGAAATAATTAGGTAACGTTTGCGCAAAGAAAAACTGATTTCCCGTGTTAAACGCCTATGTTTCACTTTTCGATTTACACCCTATACATTGTACCAGTGCTGTAATCGGAAAATTAGCAAAGGGTATACGCTGAGAATATATTAGAAACATAGGGTATATGGTTTACTGCTTGTATACCGTGTGTCTGTCTTAAAGGTGTACATAGGAGATTAACATCGGAAATCAGTTTTTTGCAATTTCCTGCTCACCTAATTATTTTAAGCAAAAACGCGTCAAATAAAAGTTTTAGGGCATGCAATTCTGTATGTAAATCAATAAATTTAATTACCTTTACATTCTTTGTAACGACAGAAATTAATTATGAAAATGTCGAAAATTACGTTGAAAATATCGACAGCCATGGAATTGAACAAAAAATAAATAAATGCTTGACGTTTTATTAAATTATCAGAAACGTCAAATAAGTTAACTTACGTTGTGACAGATAAAAATAAAGATAAAATAATTAGGCGAGCAGGAAATTGCAAAAACCTGATTTCCCATGTTAATCGCCTATGTACACCTTTAAGACAGACACACGGTATATTTAAAAAAAAGCAGAGGGTACAAACTAGGGCACCTAAAAAATCCAGAGGGTGTACGGCGTATACCCGCGTATACACTCGACTACTCCTGCATTCTACAGGGTGTAAATCGAAAAGTGAAATATAGGAGTTTAACATGGGAAATCAATTTTTATTTGCGCAAACGTTACCTAATGATTTTATCCAAAAATACTTCAAATAAAAGTTATAGAGATTTAAATGCAGCATCTAAATCATGTGAAGCGATTATTTTATCTCCTCATATAAACGTAAAAATTAATTACAAAGTTACAGTTTTCATGAGTTATTTGTCTAAGCAGCCATGGATTTATGACAAAAAACAACGTATTTGTTTTCTTTTGTCATATATCCATGGCTGCTTAGACAAAATACTCATAAAAACTGTAACTTTGTAATTGATTTTTACGTTTATATGAGGAGATAAAATAATCGCTTCACATGATTTAGATGCTGCATTTAAATCTCTATAACTTTTATTTGAAGTATTTTTGGATAAAATAATTAGGTAACGTTTGCGCAAACACATACATCATTGGAAAGATTATAACATAAGAAAATTGATGAGATTAGTTTCAGCAAAGGTTTCCATTTAAATATTTTTTAAGCTTGTGGTAATTACACCATGTTATTCTTCGTAAAAAAACTATAAATATTATCTAAACATTATAAAAAAATTACCCTGTAGCTCAAAAACAAAAGACGATAGAAAATTCCTGTGGTGCCTATTAATTTGTATTAAAAAATTGGCATGCAATGGGTTTTGATCTATCACTTAATCTGAGATACCGAGATATCATAAAAAAACATAGAAAATGAGACGCTGTAAATTAAAAGCATACTTCTCTATCTAATTCCTTGTTGAGGTAAACATTCGCTTCGCTAGCGGAAGTGCTTTCAACCCTGATGATGTCACTTCCAGGCTGTTGTCGCACGCTAAAATGCAGTCGATCTCCATCGGGATCTACACCACGTAATCGATACACCAGTGATCCTAAAATAATGTTATTGATCTTATTGGGTTATTGAACGGTTATTACACGATCCAGTTATGTGAAATTGGAATTTATAGAACATGTTTCTCTACTATCGGAAAATCATATTTCCGGTACCGAAATAGTGAACTGAATTCAAGGACGAATAGGTTAAAACTACATTTGTAGTTGATGTGTAATATTAAACATATTTGAGCACCCACACACAATACAGTAACTAATTTGAGGACAAATGATTTTGTTCAACCTTAAACTCATTTCTCTAAATGCAGTAAGCAAAATAATAGCGATATATTTGCTAAACTTCTACGAATTATTAAAATGACTCTTTGATTATAGTTTTTACTATACAGGGGTATTGATTAAAATAAACCGTTTTTATAGTTGTTATAATAAATGAAAATAATTGAAATATGGTGTGAACGAACTAGCAAAAAAGTTTATAGATAGATACATAAAGAATATTATTCGTGTGAAAGTGAAAAAATAGCCAAAATATTCATTTCATCTTAAACACATTAATACATTTTTAAAAGTAACGTCAAGTGTAAAGAATTCAAATTATGATAAAAATAAGTATTGTCAACAGTCAAAATACTACAATTTTCATAAAAGAAAACCTTAAAGTTATTATGTATTTTATATAAATATATGTAAAAAATATTACAAATTGACTATATTCATTCAAAAAAATATTACGATTACTACGGTTCTTTAAATTTAACCTTCCTTTAGTGCCCGAGATTTTTTTTTTGCAAAATCTCTCTTAAATTTATTTTTCTTTTGTTTAATATAACGCACAAATGAATTATAATTAATTTAATTGTTTATAAAATTCTTGACGATACTTATGACTATGTATACTAAACAAAAACAAATTGTTATATTTTTTATAGAAATAATATTGTTTGATTAATATGAAAAAAAATTATCATCTTCTTTGCAGTAACAATATAAATAATGAAATAAATCAACTTTGACAAAGCGCTTGTTATCTACAATCTACAATGTGTCAAGTACCCTATAATATAAACGTACGAGTGTAGAATCTACTTCGACTGGGAAAAACAAATATGTATAGTATGACCAGCGAATGAAAATTGGCGTTTAAATTATTTAATAGACGTGGTTTCTTTTGAAAACTTTTCCCTATATTTGATTTGAACGAAAAGTGATCCTTATGTATTCCGTTAGAGAAAATTAGAATTGTTCTCAATACTACTGAAATACTAGGAGGCATTTAAATTGGACTTAGCAACAGGATTCAGGGATTTAATTAAAAAATTTAATACTGTTTGTCTCAGGTGTTAACAACCCTCGAGTCGGAATTTCTGTTAGAGCAGTTAGAGAAAATTAATAATATTTCTGTATCATAGAATTGCCAAACTAAATAGTTTAAAGGTTAAAATAATTTGTTATAATCGAAATAAATGAAAAAATATTTTAAATACAGCCCTGTTTTGTAATAGGGCGCGAGCAGACACGTGACTCGAGCAACCTTGACGTGTTTAGAATCAGCTGATGTGTGTGCGCCTGTCATTTTGACAAGAACAATGTCATTTTGACAAGACCAATATTTTGACTTATTTTAAATTTGAACTGGTAAAATATTACTATTTTTAAGCTTATATGTTTTACTGCCCCAAATTTGTAAAATATTAACAATTTAACAGTTCAAAACCAAAATAAGTTAAAACATTGGTTTCGTCAAATTGAAATTGTTCTTGTCAAAATGACAAACGCACACACATCAGCTGATTCTAGACACATCAAGGCTGCTCGAGTCACGTGTCTGCTCGCGCCCTATACAGGTACCGTAGTCGACAATCTATTTTAAGCAAGACATAGTAACGTATTCATGTGATTTCCTAGTCCAGTATTTAAATGGATTCATGCAAAAATCCTCATACCTGAATATTTCGTACAATTCTATTCTTCTCAGGGTTTTGAAAAGAAACCACATCTATAAGTAATTTAAACGTCAACTTTCATTCGCTAGTCATACTATACCATTATAACATAACGTACCGACCATGGTACAGTAAAAATTTTGAATGATGTCCGATCAAGGTCGTCTACGAATTGTCTGAATTAAGATTTTGTGCTGTCATTGTATTATAATAATATATGCTACAGTAAAAATAATCAAAATTCAAAACGAAGTCAACTGGTAAGTTTATTAGCAAATGTAAAACTAAATACGAGAAAAATAAGATATTGACCCAGTCAGTGTCATTGACACTGACAGAAAATAACATTATTCGTACGGTTATGAATCAAGGTAATATATCTTAATTAATAAATAATCTTACGTTACAGCGAAAGTATTGTCAATAACGAGCATTGTATTAAAATGGAATGACATAACTTAGTCGAAACAATATGAATTTTTGGCAGACAAGCGTGTTATATCTATCCTTATTGCACACGCTTCTTGTGAGAGAGATAAATATATGCCAATTTGTTAATTTGTTCATGATACAGATGACCTTGTCGGACATTTTTCAAAAATTTTACTGTATCTATCTACCTATGGGCACTAGTCGACAATAAACATTGTAGTTTGTAGTAATATACAAATTAAATAAAATATAAAATGGAGTTTAATGTAAGTACTGTCGAGCACTAAGGGCCAGTTTTATAATCTCAGGTTAGATTTTTAAGTGTGACTTAAATAAAAAATATTGGATCGGATTATTGACAGCAACGATCAATTTGTCATTTGACAGGTCATTTCGTTTCAATTTTCTTTATTTATCTGACAGTCAAAATTTTAACCGGAGATTGTAAAACTGGCCCTAAAGGGCACCAAATTTCAGGTATTTATTTTATTTTTCTGTTCACTTTTAAAAAGAGCGGGCGTGCGGCGCACTTTGTGCGCGAATAAAAAAAAAACAAATGGTTTTTATGACTATTTAGAGCAACATAACAAAAACGGTGGTAATATATTGTGACCAAAGGTCCAATGAAGGAGTAGCTAGAGCGGCAAATAATCCCTTCGCCCACGCCCAGTAACAATATTATGATTTATAGTTTCAAACTTGGCACACCCGCTTCAGGGTTAATAATGCACACAAAATAAAATTTATAATATAACTGATTATTTGTAAGTTTTTTGTGTCATAATTTTTTTGTCAAATTAATAAAAATATTTTCAATTTTATGTAATTAAAATCATGCACACTGCTTATATATCAATTAATTACTGTCGTGCTTACTGTATTTGAATATTTTAGATATTAACTATTTAAAGTTTTCATATTGTATTTTGAAAAACGTACGTAATCAATATTTCATGAAATTTCACTTTTGTTTTTGATTTTTCATTATTTATAAATGAATTATTTACATGTACTTTTATTTTTAAAATTTAGCAAGAACTTTCGCCAAAATACAAGTAACTAGCGGCATGAAAAACAACGTTCAACTTTTAAAACCAGCGTAAACGGTTGTGCTATTATAAATACATTACATTAAAAGCATAACTGTTCGCAACATATGTATAAATTATTTAAAATTTAACGTAAACTTACCGATTGGAGTCTCTGCACCTTCTTTTAATCTTAAAACTATTTCTGTCTGCCCATCGATAAGAAATTTTGGCGGTCTATTACAGTGCACACTAGAAAAATTGTTTACGAAACACATAAAGCACAAATAAATTAACAGTTGTCTACATTGTAGTCTTCTTAACCTCACTCTCTTAAAAAATCTTTTATCTGTTTCTAAATTCGTTGATTTTATACTTAAAGGATCGTTGTTTAACAACATTACTGTCTTTTATTGTCATCTATACGGTAGCGTGTAGAACATTTTCTTATTATTAAATGTAATTAACGAGTGAGTTAAATCTTCTTATGGGGAATTTCATTGTTGTTGTTGATTGTTGCCAAGTAGCGTGCATACTGGATGATATTCAAATTGTCGCTCTCTTTTCACACAAGGAGACGATTTTTCCTTCGTATGTGAGACAGTGTGAATAATGACCTGCAAAAAAGTGCACTTTTAAAAGTAGAACAAGTTTTAGTATATGAGCAATTTAACACACATTACTACATTTCATGCGTAAAATATATAATTTTTTAAAATAATATGATGATTATTCGTCAAACATGCAAACTTGCACTTGCTACCATGAGAAATTTAAATATGTAAAAATAACAAAAATGTACCTATGTTATAGTTACGAAGTTTGTACTATTGTACTTTAACTTTTAATATTCATAATTTCTTATATATTTAATTTATTCCAGAACGTGATAAATTAAAATTATACACATATTATTAAAATAATAAATATGTCATTACGGCTCATTAGCCTTTATTGGCTATGCCAATTTGCTATTCAGAGATTTCGGTAATGAATGATGATAAATGACGATAACACCTCGAAATCCAATTCTTTCATTTGAATAAAACAATAATAATAAAATTTATTAACTGAAATTTTAGTTGTGTCTAAAGTTATAATTAATAAATTTTGAATACTAATTTTTAGAGCATTGAAGGTGCATTCACAAATGAAAATGATAGGTTTATGGTTTTTGTTTAGGTTTAACTAAGTCATTCACAAATGTAAGTTTAAATTACCTAAAAATTAGTTTTGATATGTACAGATATCTGTGTAAATGTTTCAAAAACAAGATTAAAATATCGGTAGAGCAGTACTCAATAAGATACCTGTGCGCCGTGAAACTGTCATTCGCTTGGCATTATTGGTTATATTTCAGTAATTAAGTTATGACAGTCTCCATGTTCTTCTCGCTAAGTAAGTAAAGATGGGTATATCTACCTATATCATTTCAGACTCGTTCTCATTGGTGAAGTTTGTGACGTCAAACTAAATCATAAACCTAAAGTTTGGACCTTGCAATGTTTAGCTTTATGATTTGAATTTAGAGACCCTAAATTATGAAGTGTGAATGGAGTCATTACATAATATGCGGCCAAAGTCTTTAAATCTAAAGTATAAGAAAAATGAATATATCTAACTTTAAATTAAGTACTAAACATAATAAGTAATGAATCCCATCCTACAAGCACATAAACCCTATAATTCCAATAGACAGACACTACACCTACCCCGCTACAGCGAAACATTAAAAACAAAATTACACTCCTCAAAATTTTGTATAACAAAATACTCCTCAAACTCCTCCCTGGCACCCAATACCCACACAATTCAACATAAACCTCATACAGTACCCCAAAGAGAGCACCAGCAGCCAAGAATTCCTATACCGTTTCAACCAGATAGCAGGAGAATATCCCATCCACATCAACATCGGACGTCTTTACCGCAGAGCTTTTCGCTATACACCAAGCACTGGACTATCTCATGAAACAAACGTCCACATATACCATACACCATATCCAATTTGTAAAGATATCCGAGAGCTGCTACAAAGTTCGTCTTTACAAAAACATTATATTTCTATGGAGCCCTTCTCACGCATCAGGTATTCCAGGCATTGAAGCGAAAGAAGCTATGGAAATAAACAACATAATATAACAAACATAAAAGTGGCTAAAGAAGAAGTAAAAAACCATGTGAAAGAACAAACTCAAAAATTCTTAACAAACAAATGGGGAACAACGTCTAATAATAAACTAAGAATTATTAAAACCGGCACTAGAGACTGGAAGCCAGCAGGGACCAGAAAATAACAAATAGTAATCACGAGACTGCGGATAGGACATAGCAAACTGTCACATAGCTATCTACGAGCCTAAACTCATATTAGTTGGGCCGGTTTATATTTTAACAAATTATAAATTCTACACAAATGGTTAGAAAATTCTACAAAATTCTTTCGGCTACTTTAAAGCTTTTAAAAAACTGTGGGCCGAGTGACTAGTGATAATAGTTCGAGCGGTATTTTAAGGGACATCTTCTAGCCCAGATTTAGCTTCTACCGAAACCTTGTACTTTTGGCACAATGAAAAGCAACTTCGTAAAAATTCAGTGCGTACAGTAAAATCTACCTTGCAAGACATATGGGACATGGGACAATACTCACAGGAAAATGTGCAGGACTTAGGGATCCAATGCCTGGTGGAATGGCGGAATACTTGAATAACAAATTCAGTTTTTATAAGTTTAAAACCTATATTTTAAACTAGTCGAAAGAAATTTGTAGAAATTTCTTACTATTTGCGTAGGTTTAATAATTTGTTTGTTGAAAACGTTAACCGGCCAAGCTAATATAAGTTTGCGCTTGTACTTTCCAAAACTGACCCACAACAATGTGAAATTTGTAACACCAATCTTACCATCAAACACATTATCGAAAACTGCCCAATATACACTACAAAGAGATAACTACATAACATCCCCCCACAACGCAGACCAACAACCAAGAATGCGAAGAAAACATAATATATTTTCTAAAAGACATTAACCTATTTAATAGTGTTTAATATGGTTATCTATTTCTCCATATATGTATGTGTAGGTAATTATTATTATCTTTTTGAAAATAATCATAATGTAACAAAATTGTACCTGGGTTCAAATGAACCAAGATGTTGAAGAACCGTCAAATATATATATATATATATATATATATATATATATATATATATATATATATATATATATATATATATATATATACAGCGTGTTATGTTTTAATCGACTGAAGTTTGAAAATATAGATGTGACGACACGAATGTAAGTTTTTTATATACACCTGTTTTCTTCGTGGATCTAAAATGTTCTTGAAATGTGAGCTATTTTTAAATTATATTTATAAAAAACAAATTAATATTGTAACACTGTACAAGTCTACATGCTTTATAATGGCAAGTGTATCTAAATTATTAAGTTTAATGCAAGAAATTTGTATTCAAATAAAAACTGTTTGAGAATTGCAGTACTGGACGGGTAGCCACGTGTACGCTATTTGAATTTGCCGACTTCCATTGGTAGTAGGCTCTACCCCCTAACTCGGTATTCGTTATATATTTATAGGTGGTCTTTGAGTCTCGACGAGCTGCTAAAAGAAACCCTAATTTCCGAAGTATTTCAATTATGTCATTTTATTTCTTTATTAATATTCATTATTAAGCATCTACTTTCACTATTTTTTACTAATTTGTCTTAATTCGATTGAGCTGCAATCCCCTATTAATGCCATTAATGAAATAAGTGAACATTTTGTTTCGCTAATTGAACATATTTTTTTTATTAAATGTCAACACACATAATATTCACTTATAATGGAAATACTTAGTATTCATAGAACAAATTTATCACGAAATTTAAATTTTGCCAAATAAGCTATAACAATATGATGTAGGTACGCCTAAAAAAATCTAGTAACAGTGATAATGCTTAATGTTTCTACAAAAAATAATGCATGTGAAAAACAAAATATTACATCATTATAAAGCTCTTTCAGGCTCAGGCAAAAAATAGTCATGGTTACTTGGTTACGGTCTATCAAACTAGAGTTTTCTTCCAGTATTTTTTTTATTGCTATGATTATTGCAATCCAAACGAGCACAAGAATGAACTTTCTCAGGTGCTCTGGGTTTTATGGGAATGTATCTTCTAGCATATGTCACTAATAACATATAGAAAGTTGAAAGAGAACCATAAATTTTAATTTTCAGAGCAATAATGATCATCAAAGGCTATTTAATTATAATTTAATAAATAGTTTCTTTTTTACAAATCAAATGAAAAAATTTAACCTTTTCTATAGTTTCCAGATGCACTAGTAGTGAATGGTTCTTGCTTAATTATATATATATATATATATATATATATATATATATATATATATATATATATATATATATATACAGTGTGTTCAAAAAAATTCCTAACTCGGAGTAGGCTATGAACAGAGAAACGTATATCTGATCATTATTCAATTCAAAAGTCAAGTTGTCAAAATTAATCTTTGAACGTAATTTTAAGGAAAAAAGACAATAGAGAAGGGAACAAAATGTTGCCATTCGCCGATTTTTAATGTGATTCCATTTCTAAAATAAGATTCAAGAAGAACATCTTTGTTTTCTTTAGATAACATTTTTGACAATATCTTGTGTCAAATTGACATTTAATTAAATATTTTTAAATTAACATACGTTTCTTTGTTCATAGCCTACTCCGAGTTAGGAATTTTTTTGAACACACTGTATATCAATCAGGAACTAAAATTAATGGCGAATATATTAACGGAGTCTGTCGGAGTCCGTGCCACCAATAACGTTACATTTTCTAACAACTAACAAAGTTAACTTTCGCAACTTAATTTCAAATGTTAGGTAAATAATTGTTTAAAATGAAAAAAAAACAAGTTTTGTTTCCATGGCTTACCTGATTTTTTATTCTCAATCATTCTACCGTATACCGTATAAGTGCAAAAAAAATGCAGACGGTTGAAATCTTAAGTTAAAGGGCAGGTAATAAATTAATTTAATTCGTACTTTGGCGCACTAAGATTGTGTACTAACTTCAAAAATGTAAACAAAATAGATAAAAATATGGCATGGCACTTAAATCATTTCGAATTTAAATGCTTGATTATGCTATTCCTTCCATAATATTTTTGAAGAAAAAAACTTCATTCCTACTAATCTTATCACAATTTTTAAGTAGTAACAAATCTTGTTTTACTACAGTATTTTCTAATTGTGTAATTTAAATGGTAAGGAACAAATTGGTAGAAAAGGCAGATAAATTATACCTTATTACAAGACTATTTTAATTATACTTCTGACAAAATTCTAATTTAATTCAACAAATTCATTTCTCATTAGGCATTTTTCTTTTTAAATTCATTTATGGTAATTTAAAATGAATTGCTTTAACAAAAGAATAGTTTCATGATGCAACAAATATTTTGTATAATTTCTTTAATTAATTATGTAATCAAATGTAATGTTCGTAATTTAAAAAGTAAAATTGGCTTTAGAAATTGTTCTTACTTTTTTCTGAAAATATGCAATTTCAAATAAAAAAGCATAATATGTACCTATTAAGTGAAAATCCTAATAACAATTTTGACATAATATAACATGTTTCTTTGTTTTTCTGTTGCTGCATACAGCACATATATCAACAAAGTGAAATTTATGTATTTGTCAATGCAATATTTTATAGAGGACAAATAATAGATTTTGAATCATTCATATTTATTATTTTAGTTAACAATAATGTGCAATTATTGTATTCTAATGAGTGCCCTAAATCTTGAAAATTGTAAGTGCTTCAATTTCGGTATAATGGACCGTGGGTCGCTTTTGATTTTCCTGAAAAATGCGTAGGTCACTAGATAATAACAAAAACTGAATTAGGTTATTTTTTTTTCGAATAACTTCTAATCTATCAGTTATCACGAAAACTGGACATATCTTTTTGATTTTTTTTACCACCATAAAATTTCCCATTTTTTTCTTTTCAATATTACAAGGGTTATCGTCTTTTGTTACATAGTGACCACGTCAGGATTTTTTAATATACACACCCGGCAAAATTAGGGAAATGCCAAAAAGCTATGTATTTAAAAAAGTATAAACCCTCTGTCCTTCATAATTGTGTTGGTTATTTTACATCTACAACTAATAACAAATGACGATATAACACCTAAATATAGCCACATAGGCCCTGGGATGGGATCCCAAAACTACGATATGATAGCGTAGCGACAAAACCACTCCGTTTCGCTAACAACCGTGGAAGTTAATAGGGACGGGAAGGTGAAACGAAGGGGTATTTTTCGCTACGTTATCATAGCGTCGTCTTGGGATCCCACCCCTGTTTAATAAAAATTACTAGTCGACAAGTTATAAATTACAAGTTATAAGTTACAAGTGTACAAGTGACAAGTTCTAGTAATTTCTGTTTCAAGAAGAATTTTTGACTACTTGTCAGTTTTCCAATATTACTACTGTATTTTTACAAGTTGGCAAGTTTGAAACCACGGTTTCATAGTAAATGTAATATGCAGCCACCTTTGCACTAAATACATATTTTTTATTTAATTTTGACGTTTTAAACTGTCATTGTTAACTCCATAGCAACTACCATAAGTAAATGTTTATTTGCTAGTGGTTTATTTTTTTAAAATCATTCTTACAGAATTTTATCTCACTCTGTAACAAATAATACATTTAAAATATCGCCAGGCACGAAAATAACACACACCACAGTCTCTATGAGACAGATCAGCCATTTTTATTATTTTTCACGACACAAATGACAGGAATAAAGCTTGTTTATAATTTATAAATAAACGACTTGACGTCTGTCAACGGCGATTGTCATGCACTGCCTACTAATTGATTAGTGTATAAATATCTATAATCACATTAAAAAGTACGCGTTTTAAAATAATTGAATTTAATTTTGTCCACATTTTGTCATTCAACCCTTGCAATCAATGAAAGTAAAGCAGGTGAAATTATAATTAATTATAATTCTATTTAATATGGCATAAATGATATTAAATTGGCGTTTCTTAGGAAAATTAAAGAACATAAGAAATATGAAATGCGAAATATGGAAATTAATCCATGAATTTGCTATAATTAATTGTCATAAAAACTTTAATTGTCAACTTGTATTTTCAAATGACCAATCTTTCATTCATGGTTACTGTTCACTTGTAAAATAATAGTAGGGGAGACCGGTGTCAATTGTTACAAAATTTAAATTTTTATTTTTCACGAGTTAAGGGTACATTTAGAAATTTTAAAATTACCTATATGAGAACCTATCCACCTTAGTGAATAATATTTTGAATTTTAAACTTCTGAAAATGTGATAAATCTAAAAGTATAAGGATTTTTAGTCAGGCATTACAAATGTTACAATTGACACCTAACTGGTGTCAATAGTAACAGGGCCAGTGTCAATTTGTAACAAATTTTAACAGTGATGTAATAACATAAAATAACCGATAAAAGAAGAAATTATTGAAAAAATAAACATTTATTTATTACCTCAGAAAATACAAAATGCAGATGACTCAACTAACAGCAAACAAAATATATATTCTGTTGGTGATATGGACCATTTAGACCAATGCCTTTAGTCGCTAACGAAATTGCAGTTTAGGTAAACATAAAATAGGTCTTTCTTCATACAATTAACTTGCCCGGTGTCCAGATTTTACATTTTCGCCGATGTAACCAATCTCCTGTGCTCAAAAAATATCATCTGAAGAGTACTCTGCGACTGTTACTTTCGGAAGTGCTTTTCGTTTTTTGTTCTTCTTCTTTTATGTTTTCGATGGGGTCTCGTGGCCGAGTGCCTGAGTGTCTGGTCGCGAATCTGGGGAACCGGGTTCGATCCCGACCGACGCCAAATATTTCGAATTTTAAATGGCACAAAATTGACCCCTGTGGTGCACTCTCCACGCCAGCAATGAGTGCCCGTGAGGTGACGCCTGGTAAACGCCCGCACGGTAGAAATATGTCATCATCATTACCGAAATCTGCGTACAAAGCAGATTGGCACACCCAGCAATGGGTAATATGCCGTGATGATATATTTTATTTATTATTATTTATAGCAGTGTTTTTTTCTTATAATTTTTATCATGATCAATACTGTACTTAATTATTAAACACGTTACAATCGACACCGTGGCATGTGTTACAACTGACACCGCTTCACTTATAAAGATATTATTTGCTTTTTTGTACTTATTAGGTAATAATTCGAAGCGTTTTTTTAATGAAAAATAAAAGCAGACATAACTCACAAACTGATCCTTAACTTGAAATATTTCCGAACAGAGGACTTATAGTCGATTTATAGACATTCGTCAGAAACAGAAGTATGTATGTACTTACACTAAATACCAAAGAGCTATGTCTCTTTCTCCTTCACTCTGCAAGCGCGTTTTAATCTACCTCTAAAAGATGGCCCTGTTACCTACCCTTGTTACATTTGACACCTGTTACAATTGACACTGGTCTCCCCTAGTAAAAACCAGTAAATATTTTTTGAAATACTACACTTGTAAACTGCAAAAATACACTTGTAAAAACGGACTAGTTTACTTGTCACTTGTAATTTACACTTGTATGGGTTTCTGAAACAGAAACTTGTCAAATTATTAGTATGACAAGTTCTACAGTGGTAATTTTCAAGTGTAGAAGTTTTATGAAATAGGGCCAAGATTGATTATCATTTATTGAGGTGTTAAATATTGCTCGACGACACCAAAAACAGAAATTATTGTTAACCCTTGATCTATAGTGAACACGAATTGTATGTAAACACGCATATTTAACAAAACTAAAGACCGAGAAATATTTAACATCTCGATAAATGATAATCAATCTTTATAGATCAAGCAAGAAATGAATTAAGCAGGGGCAGTTCTCAGAAATAAATTGCATACATATTTTAGTTAATGATGGTGCCATGGAAAAAAATATAGTTTAATTTTATGAATTATGTTGCGCCACCTGTATTTGTTGTAGATGTAGAATAACCAACACAAATATGAAAGACAGAGGGTACATATTTATAGCTTTTTTTGGCGTTCCCCAAATTTTCTCGATGTGTGTAGGTAGGTATACACCTCGTATTTTCTTTGTCTTTCTAAATATTGTTTTATCTTTAAAAAAATACTATAAACTTATTTTCATCACAAATGCGTGTCTCCTGTAAATTCTATATCATATTAAAAATTACTTATTTAAATAGCTGATATATCATTAAGATTTATTAATGCTTTCCTACGTTCTACCATATTCAAAGTACAAATATTAATAATAAATATTTCCTTCCTTCATATTTTTGTCGTCAAATTATCAAACATGAAGGCCTGGGAGAAAATTATATAAATTATCAAACCCGTATGTTTAAAAATGAATCTAATTTATTTATTTAGTGGTTCTGTTGATGAAGGGTTTGTCCTTGGTGGCAGGAAGAGACAATTTGACGCTTATCTTTGAGGGCATCCTCTAAATCTGAACACCATCAATTATTACTCATATGATAACTACGTATGCTCACTTGAGTACAACTTTATCGCTCAATCGTTGTGCTGCACACAAGGTTATTATAAGCACTTTGTTTATAAATATACATACATGCACGGAAGATTATTATAGCTACCTACCTACTAAGATAATTACAATGTATAAAATACATTTTAAGTTGTAGTTATGATTATGCGATAACATATTCTATTTAAATAAATACATAAATGTTTACCTAGTTCTGCGTGTATTATTATAGTTTTACGAAGACAATGGTAAATGACAATAAATTTGTTTGATACCGACTTGTATTCGTATATATAATATTAACCGGACAGTTTTTTTTAAATGAGAAAATAACACTTTCCGGACTATATTTTGTTTTTAAATTAAAGCCCGGTATTATCATATCCGGTTAAACTAACTGATAGTTAAAAAAAATATAGCATCGATATTTAGCATAAGTTGAAAAAATTAGACATGTTGTGTCAATAAAATTATTTTGAAAATATAAAGCACGACAAGAGTAAATCAACATTTCTGGTGAAGCGAAGTTCATCGAATATTAAACTGAAATATTAATACATTTAAGTTTCTAAAATTGTAAGTTTAATTTACATAAAATTTAAATTTATTTGCACGAAAATAAAATTTAAAAAATTGAAACAGCGCAATAATACAGAGTTTAAATATAAAATTTCAGTAATTTTCCCGGCCAGACAAACGAAAAAATAGATAAACATAAATATGATACGTATTTTATTACATTCTAAATAATTTAAATCATTTATTTATAAAATTCTGGAGATATTAATGGGCGTATTCTGAACAAAATCAGCTCGGGTTCGGTTCTTGTGTCCGGATGAAATTCGCTATATGAGCGGTAAGAACAACGAAACTGTTTGCGACCTTTTAGCGAACAGAATTTTCAGTGTGCACGTTGAAGTTTAGTTTTGTGTTCAGTTCAGTTAGTGGAATGGAGTGAAGCAAAGATAATAACATAAATATAATAGAGCAGTATCGTTTACATCCAAATTTATGGAATATAAAAGATCGTAATTGTAAAAAACTTAATTCGAAAAAGGAATCGATACAATACATTGGTGTGGTGTCAAATATGGCGTCAACAGAAATAGTCCGCAAACTAATTGTCATTTTGGCGCAATATAAGATTATTTTACTCTTTTTTTCTCGATCGTAATCATGAAGCTCGCACAAGCAATTATAATCTTCCTCGCGCGTTGACGTCGAAATTTTGACTATATTTTTGTTTGCTAATTCTACGCCACACGCAAACATTTTCTGAACTACACGACGAACATTTTAACATTTACCGGATTACTGCCCCCAATAGGGATGTATTAGGACCAGCCCGGGTCGGGCAAAGAGGTTTTTTTCCCTATTTTCTGTATTTAGGCTTTCTGCATTCACATAAAGAATTGATTAGATTTTGGGTAAAATTGGACAACCGGAAGTTGTATTTTACTTGAAGCCCATAACGGTTTTTAATGAAAAACTATATTAGAATATAATCCAAAACTTTTCAATTTTAGTATTTGAGACTTTTATATCAAACATGTTATATTTTGGCTGAAATTGATAAACCGAAAGTGATACTTTACTTGAAGCTCTGAACAGATTTTTGTGAAAAATATATTATGATATATTTCAAAACTTTTCAAATTTAGTATTTGAGACTTTTATATGAAGGGGGACAACATATTAGATTTTGGCTAAAATTGATAAACCGGAAGTTATACTTTACTTGAAGCTCCGAACATATTTTCGTGAAAAATATGATATAATCCAACACTTTTCAAATTTGGTATTTAATACTTTTATATTAATGAGAACGACATATTAGATTTATTTCTAAAATTGATAAACCGGAAATAGATTTGTGTTAAATCGCTTATGAAACTTTTAGAAATTTCTTGCTATTGATAATATGCGTTAAACGTCCATAGACACACCTGCCTAACAATTTTAGTTAGATTATTGATTGACAGCGGTGAAATTTAAATTTACTAGTAGCCACGCTGCTTGTTAGTAATTTTATTTTTTATTGTAAATATTTTCCGTATTTTCTGGTTGAAACTCAATATACGAGTATAAAAGAATTCACTTGTAAACTTGAAAATTTTCAGAACGTAAATATTTTTTCAGATATCTGAAATTAGCCCTGGCCGAATGACAAGAAAGATTGATCGGTTGAACGCAGATCGATTTTACGGAGGTTGCCGAATCATGACAGAAGATTTGGTCCAACAAGAAACAAGAAATGTCTTGATTATTTATTCTGGTTTTATAAACAAGCATTTGAATTATATTGCATCATTTCTGTGATAAATACTTAATTTTTATTGAAATACAGTAAATCATTCGGCAATCATGAATTGGCAAAGTCTGGGTATGTGTATTTTTAGATGCCGAATTGAAATAATAATTTAAAAAAGTTACGGCCCAGTTTTACAATTGATGGATATAGCTATCGGAGGTATAACTTTATCCTTGTAATTATACCTTCGATAAACAAGACTGTCTTTAACAATGCATTTTTATCTATCAAATAATTATACTAAGAATTACGTTAAATTACTTTAGGTTGGTACTGACACAATAAAATTATCTTCTTGTTAGACTATTTTTCTTCAATATTGTTATTATTTCTATCTTCTAATTTGCATTTTTCATGATGTTAGATGATATAAATGATATTATTGATTCTGACATTAATGATGAAATATTTGGTTGACATCTGTCAAACGTATAAATAACAACACATTGTTTGTGTTTACGTGGTATCCATAAAAACAAGGGATAAAGTTATCCGAGGTTAAGAAGAAGAAGATTAAGAAATACTGGGTGTTTATTCTATCTGTGGTTTGTCCGAGATTTGTAAAATACTATTTTCAATTTTATACCCGGTATAGCGTTATACGAGGCTTATCTAATGATTATAAAAGTGGCCCATATTGTAAGTACATTAATAATTTAAATTCAATAGAAATAACTATGTAGATTTACAAAGTATAAGATATTGCAAACAAATTATAAAAAATACAATACAAATACACTTACAATTTGTTTATTTGTAATGATATTATATAGTAAATACCAAAATTATTTCTTAAAACAATCCGTGTTTACTTTAGCACTTCACTTTCTGATGGATGATTTAGCCCAGTCTTACACATGTTTCTAAACCTACCCTATTATTCTATGGAGCTACCACCCATAATTATGCTAGGTCAGAGTGTACAGAAGATATAGGCCAGACAATTTTTTTACCTAAAGAACTGTAAAAGTAATTCATGGGTAAATGGCACTAAATTGACCCCTGTGGTGCACTTTCCACGCCAGCAATGAATGCCCGTGAGGTGACGCCCGGTAAGCGCCCGCACGGTACAAATATGTCATCATCAATACCGATATCTGCGTACAAAGCAGATTGGCACACCCAGCAATGGGTAATATGCCGTGATGATATATTTATATATTTTATTTATGGATAAATTGAAACAAGTGAGTAATAATTTTTACAAAAAATAATTTGTGAAATATTATTTAAAGCACAAAAATAACCACATTAGTGTTATTCCGATTCATGGATGATTTTATGTAGCGTTATGTGGACATTAAAAACAATAAAACAAAATTTCAAACATTCCTGATTTATTTTGTAAAATATTTCAAACGTCCGGCATTTTATAAATAAACATATCATTTTATTATTTTATAACACATTGTAACGTTTTTATTTATTTGGGTTAAGTGTAAATACTAGACAATTATTAAAAACTAATTAAGACTAAAACTATAATTAATTACTTAAACACTAAGATTATTTATTTTTTTAAACAATTAACACTACTATTTATTTCCATGATATTACTAACTATTTATTTCACTACGCGTTCTAATCTTAGACTGCCGGTTTGTTGCAGACTCTTGTAGACTGACTGTTTACGCGATATTTATATCACTATATTTATATCACTATATACTTATATCATGTTCAACTGTCTGCCTACCGACCTCCACAGCGTCTATGTACTCAACTGACTCAACAGCGTATGTATATTCAACTGCTCGGACAGAAGTCACACCTTTCACCTCACTGTCTGTCTATTTATGTAACTCACTTTCTCCTTCCACAAACTCAGTATCACCAACTATCCGTACGCCACAACTCTTCAACACCAATGCCGAGTATCCACTCCAACTCGCTGTTACTGTCCTTGTATACTTAGCTTCACAATACTCGTCAACACTGTCGAGTATTCACTTCCACAGCTATCCCCGTAAACCAGCAACTTCCTGACTCACCATTACTGTCCTCGTACTCTATAGCTTCCCAATACTCGTCAACACTACCGAGTATTCACATTCACAGCTATCCCAGTATACCAGTAACTTCCAGCGTACCTACTCCACTCGACACTCTATGTGAATATCTTTATGTCTCTGAATGTAACTAACTCCCGAGCATAGCTGCGTTCCTTTTATACAGCTGCCATTACCTTCTAGAGAGCTCTAGAATGTTCGACCCCATAACAACAACGAACGCAAAAGGTTCAGGCAACCGTAGCGACTCGCTTGTTTACGTCGCCCGGCTGCTAGCGCGATAACGTCCACAGACCATCTACACTATCAGACTTGCCAACTCTATAGTAAATATAAAAACGCAGTTCGCAGCGCCTCTGGTTTTGCAGGGCTAAACTAAACTAAAAAGCGGGAAAATGTTTAATTTTTATATATCGATAACAATTTTGACGAGTGAAAATTTTAAATAGTTTTATCAGGTATTTTTTATTGTAGAAAAAATTATCGATAGATAAAAATTAAACTACTGTGTTACAGAATATATTAATCATTTTATATAGAAAATCTGAAAATAATAAATGAAAAAAGACGTCCACAGATATTTGACGATGATTCAAATTCTTTTTTCCGGTTTTTAGCTTATCTGTAAAATGAAATCGACAATAACGGAATCCTCGATCTAATATTTGCTGGTACGAGAATTGCAGATTGCAGAAGATCAAGATGACCCATCCGTAGGATCCAGTCGCGCCGTACGTTTTCCACTCTTGGGAAACAAAACATGTACCCTTGTTCCTCGACAGGGAGACTGTTCGTAATACACTTATGGTAGACACATGTTAGTTTCTGGGAAAATAATATATTATTTTAATATAACAATAAAACACTCATGATCAAGGCTAAATATGTAGTCAAATTTTAATTGTTTATACTTACAGATGTCGTCATTTTGCACAATATATATATATATATATATATATATATATATATATATATATATATATATATATATATAATTACCACTAAATCCACTGAATAGAACACAATTTACTCTTAGTAGCTGCACAACTAAATGACACAAAAATGGTTTGAAAAGCATTGACTTAAATCAACAAATTTTGACAACTGTCATATCAAATTCAAACATACAAACGAACCGACCCGGTTGCCTGGTTACGGTACTAACACAGATACTAGCGCTATTTTGCGGACTGGTTTTGCAGGGCTGAACTATTGCTTTGCAAATAGAAAACCATTGCGGTGTCAGCAGCCTGACTTAGACGCTTGTTCAGCGCAGCAGCGGGGCTCACACGTTACAATACTATACAGGGTGTTAATGAATACGTGTTACAAATTTATAGGATATGTAGAATGTAGGAGATGCAAAACTAACTTTTACTAATAAACTTCGGAAACACCGTTTTCGAGTTACAAGCTCTTAAAAAAGTAAGAACTTTAATTTTACTTGGCTGTGACCTATCACCCTAGTTATTATTTTGTTTACTTTAACTTTTAGCATTGAATTAGAGTCGCATTATTAATGAGCATACTGTTCGCGATTACGCTAACATGGTATTAATGTACAGCCTGACGAATGTATCAAATATGCTCCAAAGGTGCAAGCATTGAAGTTGGTGGCCGTCATTTTTAACAATAATTATAATATGTATTACAAAAATAGATAAAATTATTTTAAAAATTTAAAATTAATAAAATAATAACTGAAATGATAGGTCACAGCCAACTGAAATTAAGGTAGATAATTAAGAGCCTGTGGCTGCATCCCCTACATACACTACATACCTTGTAGGTATATACTTATTTATACCAATACTGTACAAAATCTTAAGTAGATACTTTACAAAAAATGCAAACTAATGTAGTAAATTAATGTAAATTTCATCTTGAAAATTAAAAAATATCAATTATGTGTTAGGTATTTGTTTCGTTACACATTTGTTATATTTCTTTTTATATCTACGAATGAATTAAATCGCATGGTAGTGACTTAACAACACTTACGTATTAAATATTATGATATTATATTAAATTTCAATAAATATGTAAAAATGAGAATACCGTAATTTGAAAATGAGGTCGTGTATTATGTAATTGTAGAGCACGTTGATATTGATACTGATTCTGCGTTAGATGCATTCAAAATCTATGTCATATCGTTGCGTTTAGTTCTTGCTTTACCGTTGGATGTTTGTACTATTCGTCAAATAAATAAATTGCAGTTATATTTATTTACATTTAAAATACTAAAGTACAATAAAACTTTGATTTATAGAAAACTATAACATGAAATATGTACATGCATCATGTTTTGTAGAAATATTATGTTTTTACTCTAAAATATAATGTAATTCCAATAAAATTTGTGGAAATTAGCAACAATACTCGACATTTGAAACATCAAAAAACAAAAACATTATTTACATATAAATACGGAGTATTTAACCATGCAGTAATTAGTGAATTTTATAAAAGTGTTATGCTTTATGTTTATGGAAATGATATGTTTTGAAACAGTTAAAAGTATTTGACCTAGGCTGTGAGTGAATCAACTATTGTGAAGGTATAGTTCATCAAAACATCATAAAAATAATAACTGTTAATTATAGAGACGCAGAAAAATCCAAAAACGAAATCCAATTAAATTATTTTTTAAATACTAAGAGTAATGGAAAAAATATGGATTTTTTTATTCTAGTTCAAAAATTCTAACAGCTTTGGCATATTGCAGACATTTTTATTATAGCCAGAATATTAAAGAATTTAGAAAATATTCCTCGTTTAAAGATATGAATTATAATTTAAATTGTTTGTTCATTTTCAGTAAAATCAACTGTCTGAAAACATTAAAATTTTAATACAAGTTTTGTTAATAAAATAATCTAAGTTTCCATGCTTTTAACCAAGGATATAACAAACTTACCTTACCTATGCTTTTCAAATTATAACTTATATTTGTATGAGATATTTTTTCAACTTATTCTAATATACTGGCTTTAATAATACAATTTCAAATTTGTGGAAGCTGGAAGCTTTGAGATTTAAAAGAAATAAGAGTTACGACTTCAATTAGTGATGCACGCGAGGCGAGACGAGACGAGAAATATAAAATATCGATCTCGTCTCGTTTTCGGATCAGCAATCTCGATCTCGTGCTCGCACATTTTTTTGGGTTTCGTCACGGTCTCGCGCGGGAATCTCGGTTATCAATCACTCCGCTTCGCTCGGTTTTGGCTCCCATCGACGCTTAATATAACATCCTTTACTTTTGAAGGATGGCAAGAATTTTATTAACCGGGGTTTTAATTGGGATGAATTAGGCGCTGAAATGTTGGAGAAAAATTAGTTCTATTAGATGTAAAACAGATTTTGTCTTTATTTTGCATTTCCTCGTTCGACCGATATCAATAGACTCTAGATAGACTCAAAAATATAGTGAATTCCATATAATTTTCGCATGCATGAGTTCTATGCACGAATTAGCGTGGACTCCACTCCTTGTACGGTGCATTTTTCATTGAATTTATGAATCAAAGCAATAAAGTTAGAAATACTTCTTATTGCGAGACTCTCACGAGAATCTCGCGAGATTTCTCGTTCTCGTCTCGCATAATACAACGAGACGAGGGGAGCTGCGAGAGTACTCTCGCCTCGTCGTGCCTCACTGTTAATTAGACTTTTTGTGCGCTTTTTAGAAGTTAGATATTGACGAAAAACAGATTTGGTCGATATTTTCTTTTTCTAATAACTTCTTTAAAAAGTATTTCTAATCAAGAAATATGCTTCATAAAACAAAGTAGATATTTTTACCTTCCGTCACCTTTAGGTAAGGAAGGTATTGTCTTTGGTCAAAAAATTCGGTGGTGAGTTTTTGATGAATAAGCACGTTTTAGGGTCCCTAGAATACGATTTTACTATTTTTACGATGATGTCTGTATGTGTGTGTGTGTGTGTGTGTGTATGTATGTGTGTGTGTGTGTGTCTGTGTGTGACAAAATTTTCTAATGCGATAACTCTAATACTACAATTCCAAAAATTATACTTCTTTCGTATTCCTCTTCGTTACATCCATGTGAAGAGCTGATTAGATTTTGGTTATAATTGGTCAACCGGAAGTACCTTCATTTGAAGATTTTAACAGTTTTTCTTGAAAAAACGGTGTTAAATATCATTTTTTCACATTTAATGTTTTAATAAATATTAAAGAATTATTTATTCTCTATACGATTTTAATGCATTTTATACTTCATATTAAATGGATATAGAGTTAAAAAATTATAAAGAAATTAAATATCATATATATATATATTAGTCAGCTTTGCTATAACTCTGGAAACAACTGCTACATTAAGAAAATTCTGATTGAAAGGTGTCAGTGTCAAGTGCAGTTGACAGTATGTTTATGTATGTTATAATTTTACTGGAAATATAGGATCTTTTGTTAGAAACTTTCTGTATGGAATTTGTATAAAATACATACAACTGCCTTAAGGTAATGTACAAGAAATAGAATCTTTTGGAAAGACATTTATGTATGACATTTATATAAAATACATAGAACTGACGGAAGGTAATATGCTGGCCACATCAGATTTTTACTGTTAAGATTAATAGTGCGAGATATCATAATTAAAGTATATTGTAACGCTTATTTATTAATTCCATGTATAACAAAGTAATTTTATAAGCTTTGTGTAAGCTACTTGAAGAAGTCATTGAAATTTAAATAAGTACAAAGACTTCAACGGTACGTTAAGCAACGAACCCTAACTAAATAGTCCATTTTTATTAATGAAATTCACAAGAAATTAGGGAAGTAGTAATAGTTACGGTTAAAATTTCTTTTATTTACATATTAAGTAACAGAATAATTATACCCGTTAATCAAATCAACGAAAATTCTAGAATGGAAAGCACAGTAATTTATTGTAACAAACTAATCAAAATTGCACATCGTAATTTATTTAACTGTTAGCAATTTGTTATTACTTTCACAGAAATAAAGTTACCAGTAAATCTGCATTACTAGCTACATTACATTATATATTCCCATCCATAGGTTCTTAAATGTACAATCCAGGTTTGTAGTGTATACTTTCTATTATGCGCTTACAATTATTCCTGTTGGTACACTCTCCATATTTCAGACGTGTATTCCCATATTTAGTTGTTGACAGTCATTTCACAATAAAAATATTTATGGATTGCAAAAATTACCTATCTCGAAACATAAAAATATAGATTTAGAAAATTGCATGTACCACTCATGTGGACCAAGGAATAGAAACTCTTTTTTTTTGAAAATATTTTAAAGGAACGAGTAGTCTATTTTCAATCTCTACAACACTACAACTACAACATATTTTCAACTTATGCGTTTCTTTCGAGACGTCTTCAAAATGGATCTTGATCTTGTATGGCATTATATCAACAATTTAACGTCATATTAATAGTTATATAAATTGTGGAACATGACGGATCTTTGTAATATTTTTACTATTATGTTCTTTCACGGAGAAATTCGCAATTTGTATTTTTATTTAAAATGGCTTAGTCAAAGCTTCTCTCGGTGGATGGCTCTGCAGATACTAACATACCTTCTACGGGCTTCTTACTATTGTTAAAGATAATAATGTTTTTTGGTCTTTGGATAATATGATCGCTGCCAACACATAATCAGTCGGTGCCTCTGCTCTAGGAGTCCACTAACTAGGTACCGGACAGAGGCCACAGATTACACCATACTGATGATCACCAAATAGTGCGAAACGCGTCTTTGGTTACTTGTTGGGCTGGTCAGCTTCTGACGATGACTGAAAAGTTGACTCAGAAGTTGTAAATTGTGAAACATGACATGTAATATTTTTACTATTATGTTCGTTTCACGAAGACATTCACAATTTGCACTTTTATTTAATAGTTATATATTGAATGAGAATACTGTTCGCGATTGCGCTAACATGGAATTAATGTACGACCGGGTGGACTGCAGCACAAAAAAATTGCAAGCGCAATCATAATATGCTCTGAAGGTACAATGCTTGCATTGAAGTTGATAGTCCTTATTTTGAGCAATTATTATAATATTTATTACAAAAATGAATAAAGTTTAAAATAAACAAAATTAATAACTGAAGTGATAGGTCACAGCCAACTAAAATTAAGGTAAATAGTTCCTCTTTTAAGAGCCTGCAGCTCGTAAACGGTGCGTTTCTGGATATGTGTTTATCAGTAAAAGTTAGTCTATTTTGCATCCTCTACATATCCTATAAATTTGTAACACGTATTCATTAGCCTTCTGTAGACAGACACCTTTTCACTTTTGTTTTTCGATGGTGCGTCCATTATAATCCTTAACAGCCGGCGTCCGTTATAGACTCCTTTTCACTTACGTGTTTGGTTCTGTTAAATCATAGTAACATTATGGTATTTCAAAAGAGACTAATTGTGTTAAATAGGTAACATATAGTTTTAAATTCAATCGTGTTATTTGAATAGCTGCGTCTATTACTTATATCGTAATAATCCACAATATATAGCTACATTTTCTTCTTATTTATTGGCTAATTATTAAATTTTCCTTTATTTGCATGCAGTACATATACGAAAGAGACAATATGTGTTAATATTATAAAATAGTTTAGCAAGAACTGCTAAAGAGCACATATAATTATTAAAAGAGTCATGTCATTTGAATCGTAAATGTATAAAAATAATAACTGTTAACTTATATACCAAACCCAACACATACAAGCCCAAAATCATATTAGCATAATGACATTTCATATTTTAACAAAAAAATACTAAATATTTCTTACAAAAATTATATTATTACCGTAAAATATACAATTTCAGCCTAAAATAAGAACAAAAATAAAAATGTTTCGATAAAAATTAGGTTTTAAACTAAATAGTATTAACTTTGACACACGAATCAGAATAGTTGGGCCACTATTTTAATACTGCGTTGCGCCTCCTTTATTGGCTATAACGGCTTTAATTCTATTAGGCATTGTACCAACTAAGTTTGCACCCCTTATTTGTAGCAGTTTTAGTTTTAATTAGATTACTGTGCGTACCGGATTCTTACGCAGTTCCTTTTTCATTTTACGCAAAAGGGAGTTAATTGGTGACAAATCCGGACTACTTGAAACCCACTTTAGAGTAGGGATATTATGATTTTCAAGCTAGGTTTTAACGGTTTTTGCAGCATGGCACGGAGCACCGTCCTGCTGAAAAACGTAGCTTCGACGGACTGGCATAAAGAAATCGATGGTAAAAAAACATCTTTAAGTATATCTTTATATTTATTAGCGTTAACAGTACATACCATTTGTAAAATGTAGCTTTCCCACACCCCTTCCAGATATACAACCCCAAACCATAACGCTAGCAGGAAATTTCACGTTTTTAATCAAACAGTCTTCTGGTATGCTTCCGAAAAAGTACGCAATACGCGTTTTCTACAATCTCCCAGGCAAACTTCAAATTTGGACTCATCACTCCAAATGACACTATAGTATATATATATGTCATTATTCCTGTGTCCAATTTTTGTGATCCTTAGCCCATTTCAACCTATGATATGACGCTGTTCCAGTTTTGTAGGCAAAGGCTTTTCTTTGGCCTAGTGAAACATACAAAATACTAATAATCCTTTTTAACAAACAAATCGCAAAAAAATATTTTATAAAGCTTGTATCCGTATCCTAATTGTTTCATTCTTCTAGTAGTGGTAGATACCCGCCATTGTACGGTAATATCTCGAGCATTTGAACGGTGATTTTGTTTCACAATTTTCCTTAATGGACGGCCAGTTTTTTTCTTTTCATAACATTTCCATTTTCTTTAAACAAATTCATAATACATTGTATTGTTGATCGCGGAATCTAATATGAAATTGAAAATTTTCGTGCCGAAATGCCGTTTATATGGGCACTATACTGTATTTCAGATAAGAATAGACTTGTAAATAAACAATTGCTTAAAGCGTTAAATAGATTATAAAATCAACATGGAATAAATAATATACCTGCTTTACATATTCCACTGTATCTTACTCCTAAGTCTATTCTTATCTGAAATACAGTATTGTTGACGTTTATCACTGTCAAGTGTCAAACAATGAAATTAATATAATCATAGAAGGCAACACCTTTCATTAATGAAATAGTATGCCGTGATAAAAAACAAGTATTGTATCAATTCATGATTTAAAAAGTTGTATCATTTTCTTGTGTAATATATGTCATATAATTTGAATAAAAGAATTTAAACACTGCGTAATTCAATAGGTTATGGGCCCAGAACGTGGGACAGAAGAATAAGGGCAGTGAAAAGTAAAGTGACTTTGGAAAGTATAGAATTATATTTTTTAGAAAAATGGAACAAGGAACTATAAAGTTAAAAGGAGAAAGTAATTGGAATTTGTGGAAATTTCAGATTACTATTATACTGAAGTCAAAACAAGTATATGACGTAGTTACAAATGCGTGTAGAAGACCAGAGGTCAAAGAAGATGAATGGTTGAGAAGAGATACAAGGGCACAAGAAATTATCGTGACCAGCATGGAGGAAGGACCGCTACTACATATTTTATCCTGTACTACAGCTGAAGAGATTTGGTCAAAGTTGTTGACAGTCTACGAACAAAAGTCTGAAGTCAGCGTTCATCTGATCCAACAGAAATTTTTTGGATTAAAATATGAAAATGAAGGAATTTCTGAATTTGTTTCAAAAATAGAAAAACTTGTAGATCAACTTAAACATTTAGGAGAACAAATATCAGAACAAATGTTGATTACTAAAATACTTATATCCTTACCTGAACCGTTCAAATACTTTGTTTCAGCGTGGGAGAGTGTACCTGTCAGAGATCAAAAATTAAATGAACTAACAAGTAGACTCTTAATTGAGGAAGAAAGAATAAAGTCACGCAAAATTAATGAAATCAAAGAAGAATGTGCATTGGCTACAAAAAGTTTGATAAAATGTTACGGTTGTGGTAAAATTGGCCATAAAAAACAAAATTGTTTTAAATTGAAAAATGAGCAAAGCAATAAGAAAACTTGTTTCATATGTAAAAAACCTGGACATTATAAAAAGGACTGCAGATATAATAATTATAAAAATAAAAACTTAGAATCTGCAAATAATGTCAATGCATACATAAGCTCAGTATTCATAAGCAATGCAAATAACAACAACTACTGGTATTTGGATAGCGGTTCAACAGAACATATGTGTTGTAATAGGGATATGTTTTCCGAATATAAAGAATTGAGAAACATAAAATCGGTTAAAATTGGTGACGGTTCGTTAATTAACTCCTACGGAATCGGTAAAGTATTAGTAGAAGCATACGATGGTAAAAACTGGTTAAAAAGTGAACTACAAGATGTACTTTTCGTGCCAGATTTAAAACTAAACCTGTTTTCGGTGGCAAGTGCTTTAGATAAAGACTACAAGATGTTTTCAGACAATGAACAGTGTATTATTAAAAATAAGTATAATAAAACTTGTGCAATAGCAAAAAGAGTTGGCAAATTATACAAAATGGTTTTCAAAATTGACAGATGTCAAAAATCTGATAATTTCTCACATTCTGCAAATGTAACGACTTGTAAAGAAAATTTGAAAACTTGGCATGTAAAACTAGCACTCCAGAACATAAGACAAGTTAAGGAAGTTTTACAGAAGAATGACATAAAATATGTAGATGAAGAATTCGTTTGCGAATCATGCATTGAAGCTAAACAGCACAGATTACCGTTTCCGGCAAGTACAACAAAATCAAGAAAGACTTGTGAAATAGTTCATGTCGATCTTTGCGGACCCATGGAACAATCATCAGTTGGAGGCTCTAAGTATTTTTTACTGATAAAAGATGATTTTTCACATTACCGTCATGTTTATTTCTTGAAGAACAAAGATGAAGTAAAAGAAAAACTAGAAATTTTCTTCAGATTAGCAAAGAATTCTACAGGAAACAAAATACAATGCATGAGATCAGATAACGGTCTAGAATTTGTAAATTCAGATATACGAAAATTATTAGAAAGGTTTGGAATAAGACATGAAAGAACAGTAGTGTATTGTCCAGAACAAAATGGAAGAATCGAGAGAGAGATGAGGACAATAGTTGAAGCAGCAAGGACAATGTTATGCGATGCAAAATTAGAAAAGAAACTTTGGGCTGAAGCAACAAGTGCAGCAGTATACGTCATAAATCGGACTGGAACAAGTTCAATAAAGGGAAGCACACCGTATGAATTATGGTTTAAGAAAAATACTGATTTGAAGGAATTTAAAGAATTTGGAACAGAGGTTTATATTCATGTACCAAAAGAAACGCGGCATAAATGGGATGCAAAAGGAAGAAAAGGTATTTTCGTAGGATATGAAGAGAATATTAAAGGTTATAGAATATATTTTAAAAACGAAAATAAAGTACGTTGTGCACGGAATGTTGTATTTCTTCCAAGAAAAACAGAAATGCGAGTGAATAAAACTGAAAACGACGAGGAAGAAGAAAGAGAAAATAATAAGAATTCAGAAGAAAAAGAAACACATACCGAAGAGAAAGAAACATCTGATATTGAAGACAAGAGAAATTTAAGAAATAGGGAAATTTTGAGAAAACCCCAGAGATTTGGTATCGATGAATATCAGGTTTGTTTTACTGATATTAAAGATGTAGAAGAAGCAAAAGAACCAACAACATATAAAGAAGCAATGGAAAGTGATGAAAGTGAAAAATGGAAGAAGGCAATAAAAGCAGAGTTAGATGCCTTGAAGGAAAATAACACTTGGAAAATTGTGCAGAAACCAGAAAAATGTGATTTAATTGACAGCAAATGGGTATTTAAAATTAAGAAGGATAAAGATGGTAAGCCAGCAAGTTATAAAGCTCGTTTGGTAGCTAAAGGGTTTAAACAGAAAGATAATGTTGATTTGACAGAAATTTATTCTCCTGTTGCAAAATTGACAACCCTCAGAGTCATGTTAGCCGTGGCAAATCAATTAAAAATGTCTATATGTCAACTTGACGTATGTAGTGCATTTTTATACGGAGAAATTAAAGAAGATGTTTTTCTGAGTATTCCAGAAGGTGTTTTACAAGAACATGGAAAAGTCTGTAAATTAAATAGAGCATTATATGGTTTGAAAAAGTCACCAAAATATTGGAATATAAAATTTAATTCGTTTATGGAAAAAGAAGAATTTAATCGCTCGAAGAATGATTATTGTCTCTATACAAAATTTAACAAATCCGAAAAGTTATTCGTTTTAATTTATGTGGATGATCTGTTGATTTTTGGAACAAATAATCAACAGATTGAAGAATTGAAAAAGGAATTATTCAGAACTTTTAAAATGAAAGATTTGGGAAATGTTTCACATTACATTGGCATAAATATCAGTCAAGATATAGAAAATGGAGTAATAAAAATGAATCAAACAACTTATTTGAAAAATGTACTGTCAAAATTTGGAATGGAAGATTGTAAAGCGACATTGACACCTTTAGATCCAAGTTTTAAGTCTGATTGGTTAGTAGAACCAGAAAATGAAACAACACATAATGAAGAACTCGAGAGCCGCTGCAGAAAACTAATTGGTTGTTTGATGTACGCAATGGTAGCTACAAGACCAGATTTATGTACAGCATTGAGTATTTTAAGTCGTTATCAAACTCGTGCAAATGAAAAATTATGGAAATGTTTAAAACATGTACTAAGATACATAAAAGGTACAATTGATTTTAACTTAGTTTACGTCAGAGATGAAAATGCAAAAATACTGACAGGATTTGTTGATGCCGATTGGGCAGGCGATTTGAATGACAGAAAATCAACGTCTGGTTACATTTACAAAATATATGACTCATCAGTATCCTGGACTTCACGCAAGCAAAGCACTGTAGCTTTATCGTCCTGCGAGGCAGAGTACGTGGCACTGAGCATGGCAGTTAGCGAAGCATGCTGGTTACGTCAAATTTTGATTGATCTTCAAATTTATGAAGAAACCAAGCCTGTGATCATCTTCGAAGACAATCAGTCCGCGATAAAAGTAGCTAAGAATCCAGAGAATCACAAACGGCTGAAACACGTCGATATTCGACATCACTTCATCAGAGACAAGGTTAATGAAGGGATTATTGACGTCCAGTACATAAGAAGTGAAGAACAAGTAGCCGATTTATTTACGAAGCCTATAAATAAAAATGTATTTAATTATTTTTGTACGATACTAGGTTTAGTAAAATGTTGAATGAATTTCATTGAGGGAGGGTGTTGACGTTTATCACTGTCAAGTGTCAAACAATGAAATTAATATAATCATAGAAGGCAACACCTTTCATTAATGAAATAGTATGCCGTGATAAAAAACAAGTATTGTATCAATTCATGATTTAAAAAGTTGTATCATTTTCTTGTGTAATATATGTCATATAATTTGAATAAAAGAATTTAAACACTGCGTAATTCAATAAGTATAATTATGGATTTTCTTAAATGTTGACTATATGGTTTACCACGAACCATTTTAATGTAAAAACTTATCACTTACAAAACTTACAATAACTGTCAAGTACATTGTTGTTTTCAACAATGTATCAATTGTTTGTCACCAGTTGAATTGTACACCGCCTACCGCTTACTTTGTGCAAAATTTATAAGTGGACCAACTATTCTGATTCGTATGTTATAGTTAATTTAATTTAGTTTAAAACCTAATTGTTATCGAAACTATTCTATTTGTATTCTTAATTTAAGCTGAAATTGTATATTTTACGATAATAATATAATTTTTGTAAGAATAAAATACTTATTGAGATTTTTATAATAATATGAAATGACATTATAGTAAAATATTGTGCCGTCCAAGATGAGTTTGGGGTCGTATATCAAAAAACCTGTAGTTTCCCTTAATAATTTGTTACAGTGGAATAATTCCTGCGCGTCGAACCCTATCTCGTGTGCATTCTCTTCTCCTCCTGAATGTATTCAGCTGCGCAGTGGTGTGCAGTGAGGCAGGGCGATGCGCAGTAACTACCCCGCCTGCCAAGGCTGATGACCAGACACACACCACGGACACTGACCACACGTGAAAGGAAAGCGTTCTTGGGGAAGAACGCGCATAACTACAATAAAGTACATTAATTTATCTTTATAAGTACACGTTTGAGTTATGCATGTGTACGTTACATACAGGGATCTCTGTGCATTACTGAATAAGTAATTGCATGCTATCATACTAATTTAAATAGAATTGCTCGTAAGAATTTGCTATATTAAAGATTTTTGGTTGCACCTTTCTTTCATTGAAATTATTATCCATTCTTTCCAACTAAAACGCTAACAACTCTTCAATGTACGAGTCAAAAGTACTTGCATTTGTTTATCTATACAACTCTTTGTTCTTAAAATAACTCGTAGTATCTTTGGTTTTACATTTCAATTAAGTCTGAAAAGTTGTGACATTTATACCATTTGTAAAACATTGTTTGATTTATAAATAGTATAGTAACGACAGGTGTAAGAAGCATATTACACACGAACTCACGAGCCGCCAGGCGTATGTAATTCCACGTTTGCGTAATTGCTTTACAACTCGAATTATGTACTATACTTTTTCTACGACCGCTCATTATTTCTAAGTTAAAACAAAATTCAGACACGTTAGTTACTGCAAATTTGACTGAAATATTTATTGTCACCATATAATATTAACCCAACAATCAGTCTAGCCAACTTAAATTTGCTTGTCATTACGTATCAGTGTTACGTAATGAAAGTTCATTACGTAACACTGTTCGTAATCGCGAACTTTGTTACTAGTCTGTTCTGTAATGACCCACTTACAGTAGTGGTAGTAGAAAAAGTTCTTTACGTAGACGTATTATAAGAATATATTCCGATTAGCTTTTAGCAGGAACAAATGGCTTCTACAAAAGATATCCATCTGGATCTGGATGTTTTTGGATGGTTTTATCCTCTCCTTGATTTGTTTTTTCAAAATTAAGACGCAAAATGTGAGGCAAGTCCGAAAATTAAAAAAAACTTCTCAAACGAAGTTACAATAGCTTTTATTGATGCTAAAATGTCTAACGATACAATTTTTCACCGAGAATAAAGATATTTCAGTGACTGCAATATGTATGACGTTTCGTTTGACAGCCCAGCTGGCAGTTGCAGGCGCCATGTTACTATGTACCAATGTACTATGTACAGAAGTATGTCTATTAAATGAACGTACTTAGTTCTTCGAGTAGTATTGTTAGAAAACCAAACTTTACGAATAAGGAAAAGAGTAATATTTTTAAGCATATTTAAGGTACATTTCGATGGGCTGATTCTCATTCAAAAAGATTTTTTCCAAAATTTGCAATATTAAGGTCATGGTTCTTGAAGTGTACATTTTTTGTGACCCTGACCGACAAGAAATATATAATTAAAAAAAAATTATAAATTAATTTATTTGGTATTCAATATCTTGGACAGCCCTGGTTCGATTCCGACCAGAGTCAAACTTGCAGAAGACAACGTGTTCTAGTACGAGTTCCAAATTCGCTCACGAGCGCACAGCGGTGTGTGGGCGAACGAACGAGTGGTTGAATATCCTTCTGTAACGTGTGTTTTATACTTTTTTCTCTGTTGAGACTTTTAATTATATCTTGTTCCATTTAAGCCATTCGGTAATGTAGAAAATAGGGCATAGTCTTGAACTCTCTGACTGGCTGAAATTGGAGACAAGAGTCACGTTCACCCAATGTAATTACGGCTGCTTGAAACTGGTGCTGATATTAGCGCCATCTGCTGAATGGCTTAAATGGAACAGAGTATACAATTTTTTTATAAAAATATTTGACAATTTCCATTAAGAGAATGTTTTGGTAGAATTTTTAGGTTGATGACAGTGATTTGTGCTTTTTATTTTGTCCGTTGCCTAGATATTTAGTGTATTTATTGCAGTCATGCCAATCTCAAATAATAAAATATCACCAAAAATCGTTTAAGAACGAAGCTCCTTAGAACATCAATATGCGTGCTACAATGTGATATTCTAATACCGAAATAGAGAATATTATTTTCAATTGCAATAGCACAAAATTGACCCCTGTGGTGATCTCTTCGCAATTGTATTGAGATCCCGTGAGGTAACGCCTGGTAATGGATTATAAGCTGAGATGATACATTTATATTTTTTATTGGACATTTTCTAGTCAATAGGAAATATAATTTGCACTAAAACATACTAAACGTATTTTAAGTAGTACCTAATTTACCAGACAAGGGAATAAAATTAAATTTATTAACCAGTTTACTATTTAAAAACCACAGCAATTACACAAATCACTCATTTTCATATTTTTAAACATCAAAATTTACAAACAATGCAATATCATGGTATAATGCATTTTTCTTAATTTTCCTGACGTCTAATTTTCGTAATCCCAAATTTCAGTACCAATAAATATACAATACAAGCAGGACTTGCACTGTAATAAACTAATCATATTATAGTACATATAAATACTCATTTATAAGAATACACTTTTGCGAAAAAACAATATTTTGCTACATTCTTAATGTGTATTTTAGTAAATAATAGTACAAGTATAGTATATTTATTTGTACCCAAATTAAAAAAGTTAAAAAGCCAAGAAACTGAAAACAAATGCATTATAAAATACACGGGTTTTAAAAGTCTAGGGTAATATCTGCTATAATTTATTAAAATAGAAATATGAATCTAATGTTTGTTTAATTTAAAATTTGATTAATAATCTATTCTATTATTAGGTAGATTTCACGATTTCATGTCTTACATTTTTGCGCTAAAGGTATACACATATGTATCTGTAGAATATTTTTAGGCTACATTTACAATATAATTGGAAAGTGCGGTTGATAGAAATTGCTTTAGACATATAAATATTAATAATAATGAATCTAACTTACCGGTCTTAATGTATTCATTGTCTATATTTAGAAATTCAATATAAATTTTATATCTAACCTAACCATATAACTACGTATTGCACTCTAAGAAAGTAAACCATAACCACAATCATCAATATTTCCAGTTTTTAAGATCATAGGAAGCTGCCGACTTCTTTTTCGCTTATTTTTTTGTTTTTGATGTCGTTCACCATTAACTGACAGCAACGCATCGCTACATACGTTACGCTGGGTGTAACATGAACCCGCCGTAGTTGAGGATGCGTACGTATCGTATGTGTGAGTGTCAAGCCCGAAGCGAAAGTGTACAATGTCAAGTCAGGACACAATGACACTCCAATTATATAATTTCACTGAGTAATTGTGCGAGACTTGGATACTATACTATTTAGAGCATTCTTTTTCCTTTTTTATGATTTGAGGAAAGTTATTGAAGTTTTAATGAGGAGTTCCAAGAAACCAGGAAGGAATTATTCTAATAAACATAGTTCATTGTATTCAAAATTTTTGAGAATTTGGTACACGAAACATTTAACAGTATGTAGTTATTACAAACTGTTTGAGTAAAACGCTTACGCAGCAAGTTTTCTACCGACTTGTGCAAAAAATAGAAAACCCGAACTCTCTAAAAACAACACAATGACCTATACCTACACCACAAAACTCAGCCTTAATTTTCCAAGCATAATTTTGTGTTAAGTTAGATAATGTTAAATATTTATTTTCGTAATACCATACTGTTAATATGATATAACAGAACTAAACACGTAAGTGTTGATGGCTCTATAACGGTCGCCACTCATGAACGAAAAGGTGTCTATAACGGCCGCCGGCCGTTAAGAAGAAAATCACAGTATCGTGAAGAGCTTTAAGTTATTACGAAAAATTTTGAACGCCACACGGCTGATATGCAAATAATGGACTCGATTTACTAACTTCAGCCGCGTCCGTTATTTGCTTCATGACGATAATAACTATAAAGATATTGCGTGAACCACGCCTATAAGGGATTTTAATTTTTTCTAAACGATCCCGACTTTTCATTTTATTTAAAAATGAATAAAAAATAAGCAAATTAACGAAAATGTATACCTACATCAAAAAGTACTTAGTTGGAGAGGGTAAAAGAACAACAAAAAGTAGAGACATTAATTCCGTGATTTATAAGTTGATCGACTGAATGTATGGAAATGAAATTGCAAAACTCTAACGTGATAAATACCTAAATATGTCTGTTCTATATCCCACCAAGCATAATTATAAAATAATTTTGCATTTATGTACATTTAACTGCAATTAATGATAGTATAAAATTTATAATTTCACTGATATTACTATTATTCGTTCATTTTTATATTGTGCAGAGTATACAAGTGTGAAACATTTAATAAAATAGACTGTAGTTCCTAGTCGGAATAATTGTCTGGTCGAGTATTTTTTAAATCGATTATTTGTGGTTTACGCAAAAATAATAAAAATTTGGAGAAGAGAAATAGTCGTTATGGCCCGAGCGTGGTAGACTGACGTCACCATATCCCTTCCCCAAAATATTCAATTGTAAAAACTATATTATTACGAAGTAATGTTTAATTTTTATTTAAATGTGTGAGGGAACCATGTTGATAATGTGCATTAATAAATATAAGGCCTTCAAGTTCCACTATTATTTGGTTAAATTTATTTAGGACGTTTCGAGCAAAATCCGCTCATCTTCAGCTACATACATATTTGTCATATTATAAAAAATAACAATGTGTGTTTGTTAACTTACCAACTATAAAATTCAAGTTAAGAATTAAAAGTAAATACATATAATGTTGAAGCAGAATTACAATGTTGTACATCAGCGAAAGTTGTAAAAATTACATGAAAATTATACTCTACGTAGTCAGATGGAGCATTAATTTTTATTATTATGATAAGAAGCTATATTGACATCATCATTACCGATATCTGTGTACAACGCAGATTGGCACACCCAGCAATGGGTAATATCCCGTGATGATATATTTATTTATTAAGAAGCTATATTGGTTATTTTTTTATATTTTATTCCATTATGGTCACATAGCCCACTAAAACCGAATTTATTATCCGTTAGCCTTCCACTAGGCATCTTGATCAAAGATTCGATTGAATAAACTTAAAATTTGAATTGAATTGTTTATATTTTTTTGTCGGAAAGCCTTCAAGTCAATTATAATTAGGTACAATATTTGTATTAGTAATTTGTATATAAGTATATTAAAAATATAAGTATTTATAAAAAGTAATGAATAATTTTCTCATGTTTTTAAATAAATATATGTTTATTCATTGAGTAGATGATGCTGAATGAAAATATGAAAAAAAATCTTATTGATATAAAAAGATTCTGAATTACAATGCTTATTAAATACTTTTAAATGTTTTTCCTTTCCTTTCTTCTTTACATAGTTATAATACAATCATTAATCTCAATTTTGACGTGATTGTTCCAAATTAATTCTCACATCCGATATAGCTAGTGTCAAATAATTAAAATCCGTCTGATATTCATCTTAATCTCTAATAGTCTAGATGAATAATATAATCCGTCCGATAAGTTAATTTATGCGATATAACTGTTGTTGAGTAAGCAGCAGCCAAACTCCTTACCCACATTTAAGATAATTTTGTTTTGTTTTACACCGGACATCACATCTCGTTTTTTTGTTGCCCAAGAACAGTAAGAGACGTCAACCTCGTTTTATGACAAAAATATGATAAATTCTTCATGACAAAACCAAAAATAACATCATACACGTCATATTTACTGCGACTAGGATAATAGGTACACATTACAATTCGAATTTTATTCAAGTACAAGTAGGTACATAAGGGACTAATTATTGTTTTATTTATTTAATGATTTAATTAATAAATTATATACCGGCGATCTTCCATGAATTTGTTCTGTAATCTGTAATCTATAATTTTAACATAATATGTGCCTTTAATTAAGCATTTTTTTAAGCAAATTTTTTGCAACCTGTAAAAATTTTATCGAATAGATATTGGTTTGACAACTAAAAATTCAATTTTTTGTTATATATCAACATAATTGATATGGTTAAATTTTTTAACCAGCGGTTAAAAAATAACTACTGAGTTACAGAATAGGGCCGATTATCTGAGTATCAAAAATATGACACCAAAGAAACAAAATGTATATAAACTATTATTCACGAAAGATGACTATTCAAGGACATTCGTTCGAAGAAAGAATACACAGCATTTCATAGCAGTAGCTTAGCAACATTTTGTATTAGAAAGAGAGAGATGATTTGACCTATGTCTATTTAATTTGTGGTGTTATATACGTAAATAGTGGCATTACTATCTAACACACTATAAATAATAATGACATATGTCGTAGAATTACAGATACCTAATTATCTACTACACTGCCCTCTGTGCTAATATTTACCCAGTGGCGTTGACGTTTAAATCAAATTATTATTTCTTGGTTTACAAGTTAAGTCTATGTTTTTGTATTTTGCAAAAACACACGTGGAAAACTTAAATCTTGCAGAAAGGCCTTATTTAGAAAGAAACATAATTTTCAAATGAATTACTCTTATTTTTCAGTTAAAATGTGTTCATAAATGTTTCATGTTGCACGCCTATGCATACGAAATGCAATGAAGTTATCTGCAATTAAAATTATATCAGACGGCTCACAAATGACCTTGAATAGTCATCTTTCGTGAATAATAATTTATATATAATTATTAGAAAACAGATTATATGAACATATATTTGCTACCCATTATTACAAAATAATCATGTTATTTTATTAAAAAATATAATGCTGAATGATTAAAATATTACATTTTTATTAAATACAGAATGCTTTGCATTTCATTTATTTTACATTACACCTTTCAAGTTAAAAGAATAGTTATTTATGCTACAAGGATTGTAGGTACCATTTACCATACGAGGATGATTTTGCGCCCGAGCGATAGCGAGGTCTGGCAAATAAGTTCGAGAGTGGTACCTACATCTCGTGTTGCATAGGTATAAGATTTTTTCCCACTTCTGATGTTTTATTTTTTAACTATTCAGTTTTACTGCCAGATATGTCAAGGAATTTCATTGAAAAAAAAGAATCTTAGTATTCCATGGATTATATATGAAAATTTAAGAAGAAAAACGCTGGCATCTGCCACATTTTACACGTCAGTGGTAACCTTTAAATGGAAACATTTATGAAATGAGGACAATTTGATAGAAATTAAATTCAAAATCATAATTTATAAGAATGAGCAAATATTTGGCACAAGTTTAATATATCTAACTGTTGGTATTTCACAAAGAGGAAGGTAAGTCCAGCCGTGCAGGGAAGTAAGAACAATACTTATATCCCGTCGCTAGTAGAAACCGATACCTTGACAGTAAAATAAACATACAACCCTACAAACAATGCCCTAATATCCTACTTACGATATCGGGAGTAGGAAAAATGAAATAATTAAATATTCCATCTATTTTCTTTCCGATATTTAATTATTACCTGTTATTTAATGTCAAATAATATTATTATAAAATGTCTAATTAAAAAAATTGTATTGCAAAGCCTTCTGCATTTAATAATAATGTAAATATTTTAATCACTCTCCATTGTATTTTTTAATAACATAACATATTATTTTTATACTAATGGACAGCAAATTTAAAGAACTTTTCAAGTATAGACATTTTTTATTTAAAATAAATTGACTATTTTTCCATAATATTTAAAATAATTGTTATTTTAAAAAAAGCAGACCGGTGGACCACCCGGTCCAGTATAGACAGACTATTGCACCTATTTCATTGCACACTACTACACATGAAGTAAGAAAAAAAATCTGTAAATTTTTACGATTATTTTTTCTTACTAACTGAAAAATGCTTTGTACGGCACTGGTATGATATCGATCCACTTGCAGTTCCTGCAAGACATAAGAAGCATTTACAGGAAGTGGCTGTAACGCGCCGCTTCGTGTCTCGCTTGGCTAATTAAATCCAATCATTAACAATGTGTTTCGCCATTAATATTTACTACTAAACTGGAATCTCCCCCATCAACGTGGAATCTGCATTTTAAACATAACGGACGCTCGTTATAACTACTTTCTGTTCCTCAACATACGCACACACAGTAATTAAACAACTATTGTTTTATTTCTATTTCTGTTATACATACATATATACATGCATGCAACATAAACTTATATGAATAATTATTACAGTGATAATTATTAAGTAATTTATTGCTCGTATATCATATTTAAAGGCAGTATACTACTAATGCATGTTACTGCATTTGTGTAAGTGTGGAAATACACAGGTTATAAATTTAAATTTATGAACAATAAGTAGTAGTAGTAGTAGTAACTAAATTAAATAAATAATTATTATTTTACAGGTACATATTATTTAGATACGTTTTAATAATTATTATTACATTTCATTTATAGATTTATAATTAGATATAATGTAATTAGAAGATTTGTAACAATGAATACGAGAATAGTGTGAATAATTATAGTCACAGCAAATTGAAAATTTTTATAATCAGTTTGACAAAAAAATTTGCTTATTGTAATATACAAAAATTAAACCTGATTATGCTGTAATTTTGTGCACACTCGTGGCAATTCTTGTTCTACCAGTAAATGATATAAATCATTCACTCTTTTTCTAAACTAATAGAAAAGGAAAATTCTGAATTAATAATTAGTGCGGAAATGTACTTTATTAATTTTAAGTTTTATTATAATGAAAAAAAATAAATAAAATAAATAAATATATCATCACGGCATATTACCCATTGCTGGGTATTCCAATGTGCTTTGTACGCAGATATCGGTAATGATGACATATTTGTACCGTGCGAGCGTCTACCAGGCGTCACCTCACAGGCACTCATTGCTGGCGTGGAGAGTGCACCACAGGGGTCAATTTTGTGCCATTTAAAATTCGAAATATTTGGCGCCGGTCGGGATCAAACCCGGTTCCCCAGATTCGCGACCAGACACTCAGGCACGCGGCTACTCATATAATAAAAAATAAATATAAATACGTATAAAATACCACATTTTTTGATTTTTAAATAATAATAAATTTCTTTGCAAAGAGTACTATAAAATATTTGATACGTTTTAATTTTGTTTTTCAATCGTTAAGCTAGAATTACATTATACTATTTTCTCATATTCTTGAACTAGATTTTTCCGATTTTCATCCGACTATAGTTCGATATTTGTAATATATAATCATGTAGTATCGATTAATTTCCGTGTACGTATTCTGTGTTTCCGTAAATGACAAGTTGACAAACAAAAATATATAAACATAACCATGAATTACACTTTTTTACCTTTCAAGTCGTTGTTAAGTGTTGATAACACTGTCTTTCATATTGTACTTTGAATCTAGTATGAAACTCGGAAGAAAAAATAGGACAGACCGTATATTTCCGAAGTAGAATCTAGTATGAAAATCGAACGAAACTTGGATGAAAATGTCTGATTTACATTATACTAGAAATGACTAGAAATTCTCGAACGAGAATCAAACTAAAATCTAGACAAAAATAGTATAATGTATTTCAAGCTTCCGTAGACTCGTAACTAGAAATTTACAGATTCGAGCTAACAATTGCATTTTATGTAAATCTGTAACTTGATCCGTTTCGAGTCAATCGGTAGCTACGACTTTACGTAGTTACGAGTTTACGATCGATGTGTACAGAATTGCAGCATTATTTTACTTCGATACAATATTAATTATGACAATTTAAAATACTCGTATGTATGTATGTATGTATGTATGTATGTATGTATGTATGTATGTATGTATGTATGTATGTATGTATGTATGTATGTATGTATGTATGTATGTATGTATGTATGTATGTATGTATGTAGGTACATACAGATAATTAAATTTCTTGAATTATGAAAAGAATTATTAAAATAATTATTAAAATTAAATGCTTTTATTTTCAATCGGAACGTAAAAATATAATACTTTGTGTTATGTCATAAGGATCGTAATTCATAACGTTAATCATTATGATACTAATCGTGAAGATTATTATACGAGGCGAAGCCGAGTTTAATAAAACACCCTCCATGGAGATCTCGAAAATTATAATATATAAGACGTCGGTTAACTTAGACAAAAGTTGTCCCATTAGGAGGCCATTTTAATGAAATATATATTTTCCAGAAAAAATGCTTAGGTCGCTAGATATGACGCCCATATAAAAATTATAACGTTTGATATGGCACAACCCCAAAATCAAGCCATAATAAATAATTTGAGCACGCCATTCAACGAGAATAAAAAAGAGTCTTAGAAATGTGAAACCCAAAATTCAGCACTGTTTCCCAAATGAAAGTTATTTACAAAAATTAAAATTGGTAATTTTTACTTTTTAGCCAATATCTAGTAACATGCATTCTTCCGGAAAACTAAATACATCATTGAAATGGCCTGTTTGGAACTCTTTCTGGCTAGGTTAACCAACTTCCTATATCATATCTCTTATAATTCTCGAGATCCGATATTGAACTCATAATTAGGACCCCTGTACATACAATTAATCATAAATCATAGTAGTTACAAATATATTTGTTGGATGTTCTGAGTAATTATATGAATAAAACACAATTCGACTCAAAAAATTTACGAAAGAATAATTTTTTTGTAACCGATTATTTTTTTCCTTACCTGCTAAAAAATAATCAGCTTAAACTTTAGAGTCAATCAATGAAAATATTGAAAATACCTTTATAGCTTTAATGAAGATTTGCAGTTCGTTCCTAGGTTCGTCGCTTAAAGCATTGTTGAAGTCTCCAAGTTAATTCTTCTGTGTTTGTGTTTGTATTTTTGTATACGAAATTAATAATTTATATGAACATGAAATAAGAACTAAAGAAAACCATCGGACAATTTTAGAAGATACATGAGAATATAAAGAGACAAAGATCAGTGTTCTGTAAAACTGTAGTATATCCTTACATAAGTATACCGTTATTATTTGGGTTGTTGCCAGAAAAATCAACCATCCGATAACTAACAACAAAGGAAATGCCAAAATACTCCTAAACAAAGAATACACTATTTATACTTGCTACTCTACTTATATTTTTCAATTCAATCTTATGTAATGTCATTTTAATCGTATTTTCCAATAGATTTTATAGAGGTTTCATGCTATTTTAATTTGTTCCAAATTATTCCACATTTTTACAGTTTATTTAATCAACTGGTTGTTATATAAGTTTCAATTAATTGATTTATCAATACAAATTAAACTCTAACGTATAAACACATTGCAAAATATGTACTACTACTTATATTAGGATTTTAAGCAAATTAAAATGGGGTAAGTGACCATATTCGATTTCAATAGATTATGTCACAAATTATAAAAAGTAACCGCTTCTCATTATAATAATATAAACTAAACATTAATTTGTAATAATATTGTTATTAGCAATTTAATGTTTTGGAGATGGGATGATATATGCCGTAAGCATGTTAGAATCGTGGAAGAAGATAGATAGACTGCGGGAAGAACAGAGACAATTATACAGGATGAGTCTTTAAAATGACCTTCGATATCTCCCTTCTCGTTAGAAATACAGCATAAATTTATTCTCAGATTTTATTCGTCTACTAAAGGAGTATAACTTAAAATTATTTTCACAAATACAGAATACTAGATTACGGCTCGGCGAGAATTGCTGATCTTTTTTAAATGAAATGGAATATATAAGATATTTTCATATATTTTGAATTGTATTTCATTCACCACAACTATAATATAGGGTGTTCCATTATAGTCATTTGAAACTGAGTAAATATGATTCGTTTTATTGAACATTCTGTATAATTATATGTAAAATAATTTATATGTGAACATAGATTAGTTATAGTTGTTCAGAAAAAAAAATTCTTAATTTTTACTATTAAAATAATTTTAGTACGCCTTTATAAAGCAATGCGTGTATTAGATCTTTTTTAGAGAAAAAACGGAATAACTGTATACCTTACTAATAATAGATCTAGAAGGATAGTACGCATAATTACAATAATAGACTACGTTTATCTCGACGTTTGAAGACGCTTGAATTTAGTAAATCCCTTTTCAATCTTCGAAATAAACGATCGAGATTAATATTTCAAGCCGCTTGAAAATGTCAAGTCAAACCTATAAAATAACAGGCTTGGACTTACGAGGCGGCTTGACTTCTGTCGAAATAAACAGTGAAGCTTCAAACAATGTAACTACGCATGTGCACATCCGCAATTTGTTGCAGTATTACTAAATTCATATCATTTATTGGTTGTTTGCATTTTACCTCATTTTATAAAAGTCGCTACATAAAACAGTAAAATTGTCGAAAAGCAAAATATTTGGAGCGATAAAGAAATAAATGTTTTTTTAATATTTTTGAAAGCGAAGACAAATAATAACATAACAATTTTTAGATTTTGGGGTTATATCCATGATGAAATTAGATCATATACCTTTCTCTGTCTGTCTGCATAATCGAGTATTTAACTATCTTTTTTATCGATACGAATTTAAAGAAGATAGAAAATAACTCAATTCTATTTAATAATAATATACTTCGAGCCGCTTGAATTATCGAGATAAACGTGTAGTCATTTAAATCGTAGTAGGCTTTGCGGACGAAAAGTGATAACCTTCAAAAAAGTGTCATTTTTCGTCCGAAAATAAGTTCGTAATATTTCACTTTTCGTACAAGTAGACAGAAAAAAACTTTAGATGTACGTATACGAGAATGAAATAGAATTCAAAATATATGTAAAAATCCTATATATTCCATTTCATTTAAAAAAGACAAAAAATTCTCTCTGAGTCGCAATGAAACACCTGTATATGCGAAAATAATTTTACGTTATACTTCATCAGGAGATGAATAAAATATGTGAATAAATTTATGCTGTATTTCTAACAACAAAGGAGATATCGAAGAAAGTCATTTCAAAGACTCACCCTATAGATCCGCTGATCAGCGTCGCGATTATGTTGTAGAAGGTGTGGCATGTCGACAGCTGGCTATAACTATCTCGTTCCCTCCCAGTCTACCCGTGTTTTTCTAAGCTTCTACCATGCTCACGTCACATATCCAATCCTCAAATTCGAATTAAAAAATGCAGGTATTTTATTTTTTGGCTCGTATCATATTATGTAAAAATAAAAATTTAGCCATATCATAGGTACCCCATTTACTAATAAATAGGAGAGTATCACTAAGTGAAATTTCAATGTTTTGATAATGTATACTAAAAGTAATATCATTTATCTATAAGCCTAATATTGTTTTAATAATGTACACTAAAAGTATATCATTTATATATAAGCCTAATAGTACATATAAAAGCCTAATTTATATTATCTTGTAATTAAAAATCGAAATTAAAAGTACCACATTTCAAAACAGTCGCCACATAAAAATTCGGTTATTACGTATCCGGCCCTGGTTATTTCTCAAAATGAATACTAGATGGCAATACTTCGGAATCGGATGTGTCTGTTTAGGGGTTAAAAGTGAATAATGGCAGCTAACACGGCTGACATCAAGTTTCAATTTGTGTTTTAATTATAAATAAATAAGTATATCATCACGGCTTATTACCCATTGCTGGGTGTGCCAATCTGCTTTGTTTCAATTATGACAATTTAATCTGCTATTAATATATTCTATTAGTGAACTAACTATGCATAAATATTTGGCATCAGAAAGGATTGTGGACGCAACTGCTCCTGTTACGTCGGCAGACAAACTTTGACTACATCGGAAGAAAACTTTTGAAAACTGCTTATGCATTGACGGTGTATCGAATGAAGTCAAACTGCAACTCGTAACCAATTATGTGGCGCCACCATATATATTTTAATATAGAGGCCAATCAAATATACACAAGGATGCATTAGCTTACACATTACATACCGGCAAAGCGACAAAACAAAAATAACTTCCAATATTAAATAACACAAACATAACTCTTTTTAGTGCCCAGCCCAAGAGAGTTTCTACATTTTATATACAGATTTCGAAAAATCGTCATAACTCTATTATTTTAAGGACTATTGAAAAAATAAAAAAATTCAAAATTACCTTTCGGTTGCGTTTACAATTATTTTCTATTTTTTCAAATGACAAAATGTCGATCGATTAAAAAGTTCAAATCAAGATTTTTGGTAACCACTCCACCGATTTTCGAAAGTAAATTATCTACTACAAACTACAACACTTGTCCTAAACATTTTTTTCAATATATCCAAAGAAGTCTTTATTCATTTAAAACAAATGAACCCCATAACTACGAACCGGGGTATTAAATCAAAAATTGTAACTAAGAAAAGTTGTTTTTTAATGTGTAACGACTCAATATTAACACCCAGTATACAGGGTGTAAACGAAACTAGGAAACGCAATTTTTCTCAAAAGTTATTAGATACAAAAAAATACTATAAAATAAAGGTGTAGGCGACCAAGGGGGACATCCCATTACAGAATAAAATATTTTTTTAAACCAGTGGTTCTCAAGTTACAACACAAAGTTATATTTGCTTAATTGGGATGGCATATATTTTTAGGCCCATTCGATACACTATTTTTTTCTGAATTCAACTATGTAATCATTTTATATCCTTACATAATAAAAATATTGAGAAAATATTTTATATAGTTTTCAGTAGGCCATGTACGAAAAACAAAACCTGATATTTGTCAATTTGAATTATTTAGTGCATAATAATTACTATTGTTGCGGATAGAACACTATTTATAAAGTAATTAACAAATAATATTTGTTTTACTTTAATTTAAGCTCAATTGTTTTTCATACATGGTCTACTGAAATATAACTATAAAATTAAATTTATTTTAATTGAATATTTCTCAATATTTTTATTATGTAAGGATATAAAATTATTACATGGTTGAATTCAGAAAAAAATACTCTATCAAATGGGTTTAAAAAATATATGCCATCCCATTTAAGAAAATATAACTTTGTGTAGTAATTTGAGAACTACTGGCGAAAAAAATTCTTCTGTAATGGTCTTCTACAATTTTGTTCTATAGTATTTTTTTACATATATATTCACTTCGAAGAAAAATCGCGTTTCCTAGTTTCGCTTACATCCTGTATACGATTTGAAAATTGGATTTTTTTTTTAGAACTTCTGTCGAATTTGAACCTTGACTTCAACCAGCCATATCCACTTTCTATTTTTTGTAATGGGGTTGTCTCTTTTTGAACAGTTAAAACCAATTTTGTCCAGCATACCAATACAATGGTTATAATAATTGGAAACAGTGATCTGATCACATACTTGCTTATATTTTTCTTGGAGATATTCTACTTTCAGAACTTTCCTTGTATTTCACACTTCTTTTCACCTACATGTTCACTTGAAACTAATGTCAAATTAATCTGCATACGGCCTAGCACTGCAGTATACATATACAGGTAGAAAGTAATACCAAGCAAGATGACATTTTAATTAGATGTAGTTTAACACATCTGTCAAGAAAAAGTTACAACGCATAAGTAGAGTTTATGAGTGAAATTTTTGTTGATGTTTTCGAGTTTTTAGAGTGGTTAATTGTTTTATTACCATTAGGTAAATTAAATACTTTACTACTTGTTAAATTCAGAATGTAGAAGAAATTTGACAATATATGTCGTTTATTTTTATATACAATTTACTTCATTTATTATTCCTCTTCATTACAGTAGTGTACTCAATAGTTATACAACAAGAGGTTCGAAAATAATCGAATATACAGTTGACAGGACGAGATATAGAGTTATATTCAAATGATTTTAGAAAGTCGAGTTGTATGTATTAAGAATATACAATATTTACAAGAAATGTCACAAATATTATTTGTTTATGTATATCCATGTTTAATATGATTACTTAAGATATAAGATTGGTCTATTCTGATGAGTTCTAGTCCAAGATATAGTAAAATTCATTGATTCTAATAAATATGATCTTTGATGTCGTCAATTTTTTTTCTTATAATTTGACGACATCGCCAATTTATGTTTTTGATTATGTATCATTATTATTTTAATAAATCTGAAATTTTAAAGTAAGTTAAACTGTAAGTAATTTAATCGTAAAGATTCTTAACCAGATATTTGTACCCATAAATGTTTTTCAGAACCCTGAGGATGGTCAATTTGTGACCGAAACGTCGGTGTTGTTTATTGTTAATATATCAATAAATATTTTCTCTTCAAGGACTGGTTCTCCATTAATTCACCTCTCCAAATATTAATAATATTCAGCGTTGTGATAAGCTTATTCGCTGACGACTTAAAATCCAATAACTTTATTATAAACAACAACTGTTTCTATACAGTTATTTTGTAATACAGAACCGTGAACGATTCAATTATAAATAACTATTTCTTCGATATCCATTAACTTGTTCTAATGTCTATGTACTCTTACAAGAACACTTATACGAATTATGAGAATGGTTCATTCCTTTAATGTTTTAATTTTACATCACAGCAAATGCCCATACAATGGATAAAATAGGTACACACCACACATCAATTTTAATTATTTTATTAAGAATATACATAATTCATGAGTCATGTGACATATTTTCAACATTCAGAATCTCACTAGTTACATGTCTATCACAGCGAAGATAAAAAACAAAGAAATTATTACCTTATTCGTTACTAAGGGATTTGTTTTATTTACTTGACATTGACAGTCAATTTTGAGTATAAAAATGTGCGATAATCGTTGGATTGATATCAACAACAATGAAAATAATAAGACAATTGTCAAATTAACCATCTTGTAACACAATAAAAAGTTAGATTAGCAGCACACACAATGTGTCACAAAAATTCATTATATTCTCTCATTAAATATAAGCTCGTGATATGATTAATAATCGATAATATTTCTCGTGAAACCGAAGATATTCTCACGCTTTTATAATTTTATTTGAAAATGTGTGAAAAATAAGCGAAAACACTTTGGCTGCCGTAATATTACCAAAAATGTAGTCTCTTCTGGCCGGATTTTTTTTTCTTTAATACGATAACAAGAAGATCAGCAAGTATTATAGGATGTATTTTTTCTCAAAAAACATATTTTTTTTATTGTTTTGGGCTGAGAAACATCACTTGATTCACGCGGCCCCCATAGTTGTTGCTTGTTCTAATGGCCGTAAGAATCATACGTAGAGTCAAAAATCTTGCAAAAATTGATCGTAAACATGCCCAAACAAAAACGCTTTAGTCAAGATATCCCTGAGTTATTGTTTGACTAGCCTTTTTGAAGTTCATAAATGTACAACATAGTCGTTTACTTCCAATAATATAATTTTATGTTCCTTTTATATTTTCATTTATACGTAGAAAAATACTTCATTTTATTGTTGCGTAAGTGTCAAAATAATAGAATAAAGGAAAATATTTATTTATTCAGTGTCTCATTGACATATTCATTACGAACGTCAACTACTTACATTTCAGGCCATGAGAATCAGCAATTGATTCACTTACATACAGGCCAAATGCAATTTCTATTGCTTACAGCCGTGTTTTTGAGGTTGCCTAAAACTTACATTGATGCGAGCAGCGACAACTGCTTCTAGCAGCCTTTGAAGAATGCAGTGTTTGAGAATCAAGTGATGATGCTCGCGGCCTTTGTTGTAAATTCGCTGAGCATCGCGTTATGATTCTCATGGCAGTCAAAGTGTTAAATAAAATCAACATAATATACATCAAAAAGTGCAGTGTTAAAAGGTGTACAAATATAACAAAAATTCAAGACATTCCATAATTTTTGGCAAAGAAGATGAAGTTGATCGACTGAACGTATAGGGAAAAGAAATTAAATGTATCGCAAAAGTGCACTGCAAATTAAAATTTCCATAAGTCAAATTACGCCTCAAGTAGTAATTAAGCCCGAATTTACGAATTTTTGCCCCTCAACTATGTTTCTTGATAAATGATTCGACTGAACAAACTTAAAAATTGAACTGTTAACAGTAGCTTAGGACAGAAACCCCTCATTCAGAATCAGAATGTAAACAAATTTGGCATGTCCCAGTAGCCACCATGACAGGTGCGCTTACAGCGCCGCCAACGGATTCTGCGGGTCCCAATAGTGTATATCGAAGTAAATACTGTGTAAATAATTGCAGTTCACTATCTCTGCATTTTGCAAATTGATTCATGGTGAAGTAGATGATCTTAAATGCCTTCTTCTTTGTATTCACAATTCTTTTATTATTATTCGCTATTCGCACCTCTAATACTTTTTATATTCCTACTCCACGGTACAAATATTTTCAACGTAAATTTCCAATTCAGTATATGTACCATATCTACTAATTCAAATATGTTAATGTTGATATTTTCATCCACAATCCATATATTCAAAACCCATTTAATGAATGTAATGTGATTTTTTATGATTTTGTAATTGTTGTACTCGTCTTTCTGTTTTCCTGCCACATAATTGAATACTCGTATTATTCCTACCGGGCATTGTATAATTAAATAAATAAATATGGGTCAGATCTTGTACCAGTGAGAGGTTCTCTTATTCTGATCTGTCATGGAAGATTAGCAGATATTCAAATATATTTTTTTCTAATTCGCCTTTAATAAGGTTGAAGTGTTAGCTATGTGATTGTGATCTCAGTCCTCAGAATAACAGACAGTCACTTATTATAATTATTTTATTCACTAAGGCCCGGTTTTACCATCTGTGCATAAATATCATTTAACTTAGCTGCCAGATAAAAATATCGCATCATATAAATGACATGTGTATAATTTTGTTAATTTACAATCTAATATTAATGCGATATTTTCATTAACTGACACTTGATCCAAAGATGGAAAAACCGGACATAAAAATAAAAACCAGAAATATGAAATTAAATATTAATGAACAATTCGAATTAGCTCACTCCTTTAATAAATAAAAGCTTACCTGACCTGTTTTGAAAATCGACTAACGCCAATCTACAATATACTATATCTTGAAGCAGACTATAGCTATATTGAATTTATACCTCATATTACGTGTTTCTTATGTTTATAGCTGATGAATTCCGTTCAATTTTAAGTAGAACAGACCAGTTGATAATTAATATATTCTTTACGATAAAAGCATTAATGATCTAAATTAAATTAATTACAGTAATAAAATTGTATTATTTTAATGGTATACTAGTTAGTAGGAACATAAAGATTTATATTAAAATGTTTAATTAACAATACTAATAAATAAATAACAATATGGTCGGAAGGATATACAATTAAATTGAATATAATTAACATACTATTACTAAAATGTTAGTAATTAAGTCTCAGGGCGAAAATTCTGAAAATATAACCTACAACGCTTGATAAAGTTGGGATATTAGCAAATTGTACATCATCAACAAACTAAATTCATACAGAAAAATTTAATTTCAACTTATGTTACTTATAATTCTTTATCTTAACTTACTTTAGAATTGTGAAAAGATCATGACAGCCACCGGGATTGAACCCGAGCTTTTACTTCTCCCGGAATAACGCACTAACCATCTGAGCTATGGCTTATGGTTGGTCTATCACGACGGTTCAAATGATCTGTCACTTAGCGTATCGCTTATGCACCTCTCAATAGGGGATTACAGCTCAATCGAATTAAGTGACATTAATGAAAAATAGTGAAAGTAGATGCTCAATAATTAATATTAAGAAGGCCAATGACAGCTTCAAATAGAAAATATAAAGCACGAGGGATCTCCAGTTCTCATCTATATAATATTAATAAAGAAATAAAATGATATAATTGAAATACTTCGGAAATGAGGAGGTTTTTGTTTTAGCAGCTCGTCACTCATATAAAATCCATACATATATATATATATATTATTTTGATTGGCGACTCAAAGACCACCTATAAATATATAACGAATACCGAGTTAGGGTGGTGGAGTCTACTACCAATGGAAGTAGACAAATTCAAATAGCGAACACATTGGCTACTAATCCAGTACTGCAATTCTCAAACAGTTTTTATTTGAATATAAATTTCTTGCATTAAACTTAATAATTTTGATACACTTGCAATTATAAAGCATGTAGACTTGTACAGTGTTACAATATTAATTTGTTTTTTATAAATATAATTTTAAAATAGCATACATTTCAAGAACATTTTAGATCCACGAAGAAAACAGTTTTATATAAAAACTTATATTCGGGACGTCACATCTATATTTTCAAACTTCGGGGGACCATAACTCACTTATTAATAGAAATTTTTTCACCGGATTTTCACCAATAGTAGTAGTTTTACTTATACTTTCTGATGAAATTATAAAAAATAATGGTGAAATCCCCTATTGAAAATACTTTTTATTCGTCATGTATTAGGTGTGGGGTTGGAAATTGTTTTAATTTAATGTTGGAATCTGCACTATTCTAAATTTTTAAACCTCAGTTTCATTGCTTCCTTTTCTGTATACTTAAGTAAATTTGAAATTTTGCTTACAAAAATTTAGTTTATTCCTAAAATGTTTACTATATGAGTACATTTTTAGAGTAAAAGGGGAAATCTTATACTATACTTCTTAACTAAGAAAACTGAATTGAAATGTAAGATTTACACTAGAACAAAATTTCGATTTTGGGACTATATACAATATACTAAAATCGGTTTTTTGCATATCGTTTTTTTTTTATTATTAATCCACATAGTCATGAATAGACACGAAAATAGAAAATGTTAAAATCCTGGCATTTTATAATTATTTTGTTGCACAATAAATTAGAAAAATCTTACACGCCTTCGTTACACCCGGTTGCAGCGTAAAGATAAAATTTATTTATTTATTTCTCAATGTAAACAAAATTGAGAATTAGCCAATCAGATTTAAAGACTACTCGAGAAATTTTGAATATGTTCCTCCAAGTTTAAAACAGGGCTGGTGTTAAAAAAAAAATACCATAGTAACTACACAAAAACATAGTCATTTAGTTGCAAGAAATGAAGACACTTTTTATCTGAACGTATGTAGCGTACATATAGCGGTACAGTGGTATTCATCTACCCATGTAGCCTGTCTGTTTATAGATTAGGCTTGACGTTTAGCATTAGAGGAAGCTACGGGACGGATGTGAAAGAACTCACCTGTTGTCTCGACAATGCCGTACGATGATGGACACAAGCAGCAAAGACTTTTTTACATAGACGGATGACTAAATTTTAGGTTAATTACAATACACCGGATTGAAACTAATACCAGTATGTTTAGTTGTGAATAAAATAAGAAGAAAAGCTTAATGGGTAGTAATCATTGTTAATGATATTTTTATATCAGATGGAAGGAACCTCATTTTTTAATTGTATATGTGTAACGTTAGATACATTAGTAATAATACGACAGTCCTAGCAGGGTCAAGGCATCTCAAATAAGTACCGTAAATATAGTATGACTAGCGAATGAAACTTGACGTTTAAATTAATTTATAGATGCGGTTTCTTTTCACATTCAGGTATGAGACTTTTGCAAGTATTCATTCAAATAGTGGACTAGAAAATCCTAGAAATACATGGCTGACTACGGCACCTGCAAAATAAACAAGATAGCAGAAGGGTACGTTTAAACATTGCATCATTTACAGTCACCCATCTATTTTGGGAAAAATATGCAAATGCATTTCTAGGATTTCCTAGTCCAGTACTTGAATGGGTACTTGCAAAAATTCTAATACCTGAATGTGAAAAGAAATCACATCTATAAAATAATTTAAACGCCAACTTTCATTCGCTAGTTATACTATGCACTTTATGCTACCAATTCGTTGGTACTATTCGTAGCAGATAGGATTGGAGAACTGGCCGTATTTGTATGCATTAAATATTGTATTTAAATTTAAATTATAGACAAAATCAAAAACATTGTTAAATATCACTTATACATTCTGATCAATCAGAACAAATGAAATTATGTATTAAGAATCCTTAATCCGTACACCAATAATTCATTGTTACTCGTATAGTAACGGAAATCATCTCCTCGAACATCGATCTCTGCTAGAAATTCTCTTCTATCCATTTCAGAATTATAGTCAGTTGAGTTTGAAACTCAATAAATTGCTTTAAAAAATTCAAAACTTATGAAACACTCTCTCATTTATGGACTATACATTTCTTCGTAATTATACTAATTTTCATATTTTTAAATTTCTTGATAAAAAATTAAGTCAGTATACCTCTTTAAAATGACACCCATTTTTAGCGCGTTTGAAGAAATGCTCAACTTTATTGATGTCTAATATCAATATGTATGAATGGAAGATTTTTAAATTTTAATATATTGTAACCATATAGGTTTTGTGATATTTTCAACGTTATTTTTTTTCTATTTATTAATATTTTGTTTATAACAATTAAAAAAGCAAGTGTTCGTTCTCACCTTTTATTAATAATCAAGAATTGAAATTTGGCATGTTGATTAAAAATGCAGTTTTTATATAAAATATTCATAAATTTTTATTGAAAATTGTTTTGTTTAATTTTAATATTTTTTTACTGTTTTCGCGCCTATGAAGCATGATGCACTTTTACAATAATAAAATATTAAAATTAAACCAATCATTTTCAAATAAAAATTTATTAATTTTTTATACAAAAGCTACATTTTGAGTCAACCAGCCAAATTTCAATTCTTAATTATTAATAGAAGCTGAAATAACACTTTTACTTTTTTAATTGTTATAAACAAAATATAAATTCATATACATTGACATCAGACATCAATGAAGATGAGCACTTCTTCAAACGCACTAAAAGCGGGGGCCATTTTTATATATTTTATATATAAAAATAACATTGACAAATAAGTACATCTAAAATGTCAATCCTACATTTGAGATATTTCACACATTTTTGTCCAAAATGAAATTCACACTTCTCGAATTTCACGGCACTTAACGTAAACAGATAGTGAGTCATAGGGTAACTTCACTAATTTCGTCTGAATTTGGGTTGCGAACGAGAATGCAAAAATAAGTACAACTGCTTATTTCGTATCTTTATCTAAATGCGTTAGTAAGACAAAGATGAAGCTATTAGACATACGTATCGAAGATATAATGTAGGAAACCATAAGTAAGAGAGAGATGAATATACAATTATTTGTTATTTTTGGTTTAGAAATCAATGACGTGAGGGTCAAGTGAGAAAAATCGTTGTTTATATATATATATATATATATATATATATATATATATATATATATATATATATATATATATATACAGTGTCCATAGGCGTTTAACATGGGAAAACGGATTTTTAGAAATATCATCTGTCCCGCAAGACTATAGTGGGAGTTTTTGTTATGGTTACTAATCCTAATTTAATGGCTTATTATTGAAATATTTGCGAAAAAATAATGCAGTTTGACAGTTATTACTTATAATTTATTTAAAAAATTAATAATGGAAACGTATTCTGTAGCTGAATTGGTTAGATCGGGGCATCGTAATAATTATTTACGAGTTCAAATCCTGCTCGCCTCACATTTTTATTTTTTAATGTATTATTTAAAAAATTACAAAATTAAAACATAATTTTTTAGAAAATCAAGTATTTTATAGAATTCATTATTTTTTTTTTATTAATTTTAATTTTATAAGGTGCTTTAAGTACAATAATTTTTTTATTTTATTTCTCGTAGATTTATTCTATAAAATACTTGATTTACCAAACAATTTAGATTTTAATTTTAAAATTTATTTAATAATACGTTTTACAAAATAAAAAAAAACATAAAAATATAAGGTGGGCAGGATTTGAACTTGTGAATAATTATTACGGTGCCCCGATCTCGATCTAACCAATTCAGCTCCAGAATACGTCTCCATGATTATTCAATTATAAGTAATAACTGTCAAATTTTATTATACTTTTGCAAATATTTCACTAATAAGCCATTAAATTGGGAGTATTTAGATACTCTATGATGCCAAATAAAATAATCTTTCTAACCATATCAAAAACTCCCACTATAGTCTTGCGGGACAGATGATATTTTAAAAAAACTGTTAAATGCATATGTCACGGTTTTCAGTGTTCACACTGTATATATTATCATTATTTTTATATTAATTAATTTAAAATGTGAAAATTAGTATAATTACGTAGAAATAAATAGTCCATAATTGAAAATATGTTTTATAATTTTTGAATTTTTTTAAGCAAGTTATTAAGTTTCAAATTCAACTCACTATAATTCTGAAATGGATAGTAGTCTAGATTACTCGTATAGGTATTGAGGGCTAGAACCTCCTATATTCTAATGATTTACCTAAGATTTAATGGTAGGCGTAAATTGATGAGACTGGTTTATGCAACGACATTTCGAGAGTAAAAACCTATTTGAGGACCACTTCGATCAGATATGCAAAACTATGAAATAAAAAATATTTTTTGACAGGTTATAATTATTAATTATTTACAATTATATTTATATTAAAATTATTTATTTCACTTATATTCAATTTAGCTAGCCTCATTTATTATACAAATGCAGTAAAAAGGTTGTAATACTTATATAATGTTCAGACAGTTTAAAACTGTCTCGATTTTGCACATATCACAAACCATGAAATGTTCTCCCTATATTACGCTGTCACGCTACTCACAACCAAATTTTTTATCAAAGACAATACAATACCTCCCGTATCTATAAGTGACGAAAGATAAAAAACCGTCAAATAGATTTTCTAAAAATGAGAATTCAAAAACTTTTTAACGCGCTTTTTAGAACTGCACTAAAGCTTCGATTTACACGGGTTTTATTTGTGCGGTTTTGATTTTGCTCAGATGATATTTTACAAAGCGTCTGTCTGGAAAACGAATTTCAACACTTTGTGGTTTCTATTATATTTTTATATACCTATAGTCTAAAATCTAAAGAATAATAGTTATTTGCCCAATACATTAAAAAACTAATGCTATAACTGCAGTGATTTTAAACAAATAAAGTGGTTCAAGTCGTTTGATTTGAATTAGAACAAATTACCTAAAAAGATGCAAGGTAAAATCAAACAGCTACTGTTTTCATGGTTTAGTTTTATATACTAGCTGTTAAAGATTTCATACTAAACGACCTTGAAATCAATTTCTATTTATTCAAATTATCTTTCCTGTCGATATCTATAATTATGTAAAAGGAGCACAAGTCTACAACCAATATATACTTCATAAATTTCATCGGTTTCCGGCGTGTCGTTATCAATTACATTTTTTAATGTTCCATATGTAGACGATCATCCGGTTCACTTTCTTTATCGGAAAGAAAGTCGCAGATGACCACAGCAAACGTATTTACAATTCAACAAATGAATGGCGAAGTAACGAGCGAGGAAAATAATTTTATGTTTATTGACAGTGACAGCTAAACCGTTCGTCAGATGACAGGAGAAATAAATGAAATGGTGTCATTTGTTCCAAAGCTGTCTCTGATAGAATAGGATACTCAAAATTTTGTCTTATTTAAATATACATTAATATTATTATCATTAGCTCGTCAGTTGAGACATTCTATGATACAAAATGATATTTCCACTAATTTAACACTTACTGAGTTTACATGCAGTTTTCAAACCGTTTTCAAAACGTTTTTAGTTTTGAAAACGCCATGTATACAGTGTCAAAACGGTTTTGAGTTATCTCAAACCAAAACTAAAATTCATGGGTTTGACTTGGAAACTAGTTTCAAAACTACTCATGTAAACACTTACTGAGTTTACATGCAGTTTTGAAACCGTTTTAAAACGTTTTTAGTTTTGAAAACGCCATGTATACAGTGTCAAAACGGTTTTGAATTATCTCAAACCAAAACTAAAATTCATGGGTTGGACTTGAAAACTAGTTTCAAAACTACTCATGTAAACACTTAAAATTCAGTTTCGATACTGCGCATGCGTACAGAGCATAACGTTTCTGTTGCTTTGTGTTACTAACCTTCAAATATACTGACAGTTGTGTAGTTTTAGTGCGTAGTGGTACGAAGTATAAAAAATAAATGGAATAATAGAAAAACGAGGTATTTGGAGTGAAGAGGATCTGTCACTTACATCAGCTAAATGCGCATGCGCCGAAACTGATTTCAAATCAATTTTTAAACTTGTTTTAAAAACTGCATGTAAACAGTTTTGCATAATTTTGACTGAAAACTGAAACCATTTTCAAAACTGCATGTAAACGTAGTAACTTAAAATTCAGTTTCGAGATTGCGCATGCTTATACAGCATAACGTTTCTGTCGCCTTGTGTTACTTAGTGTTACTAACCTACAAATAAACTGACAGCTGTGTAGTTTTAGTGCGTAGTGCTATAAAGTAGAAAAAATAATTGGAATAATAGCAAAACGAAGAATTTGGAGTGAAAAGGATCTGTTACTTACATCGGTCAAATGCGCATGCGCTGAAACTGTTTTCAAATCAATCTGTAAACCTGTTATGAAAATTTCATGTAAACAGTTTCGCGTAATTTTGACTGAAAACTGAAACCATTCTCAAAACTACATGTAAACGTAGTAATTGCGTAGAACGGAACACTAACCGGACCGATCATTCCCTAGCTAGCTAGAGTAGATCCACTACATTTTTGTGTGTATACAAGTTAGACACATGTTTCTTCATTTCCATGCGGAAGATTAATGATAAATATTTAACTTACTTATTTGTTAAAGAAAAAACTTGTTTACACCCGTTAAACAAGTGCACTTTATTTCATTAACGTATAGGTTCATAAAGTACACAATAAAAGCGTGAAAAAATTTGTTCTTTGTGAAAAATTAAACATTATGCCTTTTTTCACGCTTTTATTGTAGACGTAAAAAAATTGTATGCAACTAGAGCAGTGCTTTCCAACCTTTTTGATAAATTGACACACATGTGACACCCTCAACTATTATTTTTTTGCAATTGTCATGAAAAAAATAAATAAAAAAAATTACCAATGAAAATATTGCATTTTGTACTCGATTTTTCCGTTGATGCTCATTACAATTTTTACAATAAATTTCGATAGAATTTAGTTATTTGAGGCATGATATAATAACGGATAACACATGTTTTTAAGTGTCATGCAGCTAAAGTGTCATTTCTTGTTAGTGAAGACGATGGAGCCTATTGCACTAAATCGGTGTTTCCCAAACTTTTTTTCCTTACACCCCCCTTTCGGCATCAAAAATTCTACGCGCCTTCCTCCAGGCTCCAAAAATTCTTCGCGCCCCCTAACTTTGCCTATTCCACTAGTTTTTGAACCGGAAATATTTAATTATTTAATTTCGTTTCGCACCCCTCCAAAGTATAACACTAAAACCATATATGTATTTCACCTAGAAAACGTCTTCTGAAGTAATTTTGGAGACAATGTTAGTTTGTACACCCGGATTTAAACGTTTTACAAGCATACCCTTGTGGATACAGCCAGTCCTATTCCACATTAAATATCAATAACTAATGAGATTGATTACGCGGATATTACCGTAATAAACAGGAAAGAATTAAGGTGGGTTTACGCTCAAAAATTTAAAAATAGAAATAAGAATAAGAATAGTAATAATAATTTTTAAAATGTTTATGTTGCCAGTTAAAAAAATTAACTTGAAAATAAAAGTAGTGATATTACATTTTTTAGGTTAGTGACGCGTAGTTCCATTTATTATTCTGATATTGGTAGCTGCGTTGATTTGACATTATTTGTATTTTTACTTTTAATCGCGAAAAATTTCGGTTTTCAGATTTCAACGGAAATATCCATTTTGACCATCCCTGAATCCATTCTGACTAATTTCGTCGTGACGTCTGTACGTACGTACGTATATACGTACGTATCTCGCATAAATCAAAAACGGTAATCCGTAGAAAGTTGAAATATTTATATTTAGGACTGCTATAACATCTAGTTGTGCACCTCTCTTTTTTGTCATTACATAATTTCCAGAAATGATACTTTATTTGAAGCCTATAATAGATTTTAATAAAAAACTGAATTAAAATATAATCCAATACTTTATAAATTTGGTATATACGACTTTTATGTCAATTGGAATAACATACTAGATTTTGGTTAAAACAGGCTAACCGGAAGTGATATATTACCTGAAGTTGTTAACAGTTTTTCTTGAATAAAATGGTTTCATTTTAATTTTAGAAATAAATGATTCAAATAAGAGTTTTAGAGAATTAAATTCTGCGTCTAGCACATCAAGTATTATTCAATTAGCCCTTTGTATAAGCGAGATATGTAAATATAAAACATATACTTTTTGGTTTTTGTAATGAAATGAAGCTTGCTATGGATTAGGACAAAAAATAACAAAAAAATAAAAATGTTAATGTCTAGTCTAATGTATACTTATATTTTTCTGATAAAATACTTGTGACTAGAAATTGTAATTAAAATATTTATTTCGAAATAAACAAAAGTTTAGTATAAAAACACTTCCTTTAAATTAAAAAATAAATTATCCGGTATGAAAAAACTATAATTACATAGTAGCAAGTGAAAAATATAATTAAAGTTTGGCGCGGGCTACCTATATGTCTATTTTCGAACACTCCTTAGAGATGATTTGACGTTGAAAGTGATGGAATGATGGACAGGATGTTCTTCCGCTAAACGAAGAAATTACTATGCATTCAGTACTGTGTAGGTAATTATGATATTTAGATAAGCACGTGAATGTTATATTTTTTATTAATGGCTTCAATTTTGTATGGTAATGATTTAATGATGCTCTTTTCTGTGTTTCTACTAAGTAGTTCCGTGTTGTAAAAGATTTCGAGATATATTACAAAATTATAATGAATAGATTTATTCATTGTTTCTTTTAAATGCACAATTCGAATGAAATTTTACGTAAGATTATTTTTTGACGTTTCTTAAAACCAATGAAATGCTTCATTGTATGTCACGTGTCTGTGTTTTAACCAATCCTGTCATTATTATACTGAGAATAAAGCTCTGTAGCTTTTATTTTTGTTGACATATGTCAGATAGTTATCAATACATAAGTAAAATGAGCGAAAAAGACCAATTTAGTGGCGCTTCTGATCATGAAATGAACCAAAAAAATTATAGAAACCACTTCTAGAAGTATCATAATTAGTAAGTATAATATAATTCCTAATTATTTATATTTATTTTGCCTTATCAAAGTTGTGTTTTAGCTATATCAAAGACTTGTCAACTGGGCTATGTAAATAAATGAAGCTTTTAAAGTAAGACAGTAGATGGCATTACAATAGCATAAGTTTGATTCCGTTGTTTAAAACAAATTTGTGGATCAAAAAATAATTTAATTAAATATAATTCGAGAGTTCGATAAATTAGACAACAAGTTTTCGAAATATCTGTCCAATTATTTTCAATTTATTTTCACTCTCTTGTCATATTATTACTTAGAATTTTTCTGTTTATATTTTTTTTATAGGGGTTTAACTCACTGAATGCTTAAGACTTTTTGGTCAACATATTTGAAACCAATAAAGAACAAACTTAAATAATATCTCGCGTACGGATACACATTTGATTTAATATTTCTAAATTTACATATGCTGCAGTTAAAACGTAAGAAGATACTTAAGTCGTTGACGACAATCAAAATGCTATACTTGCCGTCATATAAGTATGAACTGGGAATTTCTACACTGTTGCCAATTCATACGGGCAATGTTGAAAATGCTAAGTTATAAAGAAGAGGCAACACCGCACGGCAAGTGACATAGTGCGGAAAGGGGAAAAGTTGAGCATCAGTTCATACTGATTTGACGGCGTGTAAACGTCTGACGATAAATAAATTTATTTTGGAATACCAAATATGTCGGTAATACAAAATTATTTTTCTAACTGGGTCATAGCACAATATATTTTTGCTCCAAATCATTTACAATTTAGAATTTTCATGGAAGAGTAATTTAAAACAATATATATATATATATATATATATATATATATATATATATATATATATATATATATACCGTGTGTCTATTTTAAAGGTGTACATAGGAGATTAACATGGGAAATCAGTTTTTTGCAATTTCCTGCTCGCCTAATTATTTTAAGCAAAAATGTGTCAAATAAAAGTTTTAGGGCATAAAATTCTGCATCTAAATCAATAAACAGAATTACCTTTACATGCTTTGTAACGACATAAATTAATTATGAAAATGTCGAAAATTACGTTGAAAATATGGACAGCCATGGAATTTAACAAAAAATAAATAAATGCTTGACGTTTTATCTGTCACAACGTAAGTCAACTTATTTGACGTTTCTGACAATTTGATAAAACGTCAAGCATTTATTTATTTTTTGTTAAATTCCATGGCTGTCGATATTTTCAACGTAATTTTCGACATTTTCATAATTAATTTATGTCGTTACAAAGCATGTAAAGGTAATTCTGTTTATTAATTTAGATGCAGAATTTTATGCCCTAAACCTTTCATTTGACACATTTTTGCTTAAAATAATTAGGCGAGCAGGAAATTGTAAAAAACTGATTTCCCATGTTAATCTCCTATGTACACCTTTAAGACAGACACACGGTATATATATATATATAATATAATTATTAAATTATAATTATTTAAGTATTAAGGGCAGTAAGAGCTTCCTACCAACACATCCCATTCCGGTAAGAGCACTTACTGACAGCAATGCTTAATACGTTTTCTGCTCGATCGACGCATAATATTTAAAAAAATCTGGTGTGGCCAACACAATACCTCCCGCCATGTACCGCCCGAGTCACAAAAAAATAAGCTAATTCTTATTTTTTGATTAGCGAATTTTACTCTAATTTTGGCAGTTTATTTCGTAAAATATAATCTAATCTAATCCAAGTAACTACCTATTTTTGATAATAAAATGAAGATTAAATTTTAAATACCGGGATAAAATAGAATTCACTAATCCAAAAATAAGAATTAGCTTCAACTTATTTGCGAACCGTTAATTTTTAATAATATAAATACATACCTACATATTTACATATGCTGGAAACTTTATTGATTTCCTTTACTATTGTTCTATTTACTTTTTTCTTTTTAAAACGTTACTATTATTAATTTGAAATGATTAGTTCTTTGACAGTGACATATATCTGTCAGTTAAATACATTTGAATAACTGCGCAACCAAGGAGTTTTGTTTGTTTAAAGCGTAGGCTCCGGGATTTAAATTATAGATAACATTTAAAGATATTTTTCGAAGAAAAACTATTTTGAGCTTCTAGTAAAGTGCCATTTCCGGTTATTCGATTTACACCAAAATCTAATGGGCTCTTTCTATTACAGAAAAAGTTCGAAATACAAGGTTTCAAAATTGTGATAGTATTTGATTTGGAGTGGTGGTTCCGCACATACACTCGTACACACAGCCATCATCTTGAAAATGTTAAAATTGGATTCTAGGGACCTTAAAACGTGGTCATTTACCAAAATCTCGATATGCGATTTTTAGCACGATCCCTATACCTCCCTTACCAAGGGTAGCGGGAGGTAAAAATAATTTGTAAATAAAGCTTACTGCCTTGAAAACCCTATACCGGTAAACATTTAAAAAACCCGACCGTGAAAAAAAGAAACATTCTTTGATTGTTTATAATATAAAAAGAATCATATAACGAGGCAATAGAAATATTAAAATTTACAAGTAAATTGTAAAAGGTAATTAATGTTTTTGTTAATCAATTTAGTTTGCATTCAAAAGACTAAATTGAGAATTTCCCTACATTGATCTTTGCTTCAGATTGGCTAGTGCTAAACCTCATTTATACGCAAAAACATATAAATTTAAAGTATTTCATGTAATAAATAAAAGCAGATAACGCCTGAGAGCCGACCGTTTTTGGTTTTTCAATGCATTTATTTTATTTAACTATCAAGTATATATGTTCATATAGACGTTAAAATGTATCGATGGTTAATCGCTGATTAATACACACGTTACTTGTTTGTTACAATATTTTTCAGTTCCCAAATGAATTTTCCAACCTTCAAACCCTACAACTACATGCACCAAAATAAAAATAAAAATCCTCTCTTCCTGTACATCAAAATTCCACTTCTCTCCATTTCACCGTGACGTTTCGTTACGGTCGCGTGCGCACCCTACACCTGTCCGGTTTTCCAAACACCACATCACGATCGCGTCACCGGAGCATTGAACAGCCGCGCATCGCCCAAAATGCCGGATGACGTCACCGGAAGTGCACTCCGTACCACCAGCACCAACACACGGTCACGTGACCAACAGGGCTTGATATGGTATCAAACGAAGGGATCGAAATGTACGAGTTGTTATAGAAACAGTATAGGGGTGATGAAGGGTTTCTAATTCCAAGTTGAAAGCACTGTGAAAGGAAATGTTGGATGTCTAATGGAAGTTAAATTGAAGTAATTTTCTAATCAATGTCTATTTCGTTAAAGATAATGGTAAGGCTAGTTAATTATACCGAAAATAATAGTTGTGGCATAATAATAAAAATCTATCATTTACGAATGAGAAAAGAATTAAATTTTATTTAGGCAGTGCCTTGGCAGCCGTTGCCAGTTGCTATTTCTCTAATCTCTAATGCCCGGTTGCAAAAACGTTCATCAGTTCTTTGATAATTAACGGACCATCCAAGTAAACAAACTCGCATGTTTCCTTGTTCTTATGACATTTAAATCATTGCTGTCAAAAAATGCATTTTTCGTTTGATGATCTATAAACTAATCAAAGAATTGATGAACGTTTCTGCAACCAGCATAAATATACCTTAATATTATAAACGTGGTATGTTTAGAAAATTTGTAACTAAAAATAATTGTGGTACATCTAGCCGCATAAGAAAGAGTGCAAGTATGACATTATTTAGCTGGTACCGTCTCAAATATGGGAACCGGCACCGGCAGCTAATGCACTGCCTTTTATTTATTTTATTTTAAATTGTGATCCATTCATATTTTACATCAAAATGATAAAAATAATGCATCACTGCACTGGAACCTAATGTTCTCCCATGTTAATATTATTATGTAAAAATAATGCCAATAACTGCACTCTTTCTTTATGCGCTTATGCACCACATTTATTTTTACTTGCGATTTTTCATTTTATTAGAAATAAAAAATCTTCCTTGTACGCAAGACCAACATAAAATAAACACCCAATTATAAAATTGCACGTATTTGACTTAATTTGACATTAATATTAATTTTATAATTTTTTGTACTTTTTTGTCCTAAGCTATTACAAAAACCAAAAAGTATATAATTTTGAAATTTACATATCTCGTTTATACAAAGGACTAATTTAATAATATTGGTTGTGCTAGACGCAGAATTTAATTCTCTAAAACTATTATTAGAAGCATTTATTTCTAAAATCAAAATAAAACTATTTTATTCAAGAAAAACTGTTAATAACTTCAGGTAATGTGTCACTTCCGGTTAGCCTATTTTAACCAAAATCTATGTTATTCCCATTGAAATAAAAGTCTTATATACCAAATTTGAAAAGTTTTAGAGTATATTTTAAAATAGTTTTTCATTAAAATCTATTATAGGCTTCAAATAAAGTACCAGTTCTGAAAATTGATGTCATAATAGTAAATACAAAATTTCAACTTCCTACGGCTTAGGGTTTTTGAGTTATGCGAGATACCTACGTACGTACAGACGTCACGGCGAAATTAGTTAAAATGAATTCAGGAATGGTCAAAATAGATATTTCCGTTGAAATCTGAAAACCGAAATTTTTCACGATTACAATACTTGCTTTGCTGTGTACAAGGAAGTAAAAATAGATATATCAAGTTTTTTACACATACATATTTGTATACAGTATGAATAAAAATGGAGCAAAAACTGCTCCTTGCGGGATGCCTACGTTCGTAGTGAAATAATTGGAAGAAAAGGTTTTAGTTTTACTTGTGCAAGTATGCCCGACTGACACAAATTGCCGCCTATTTTTTAGAAAGCTTTTCAGCCATTCCAGGGGCGCTCCACGAATACCCATGCACTCCATTTTATAAATTATAGATGATCGTGATTTACACAGTCGAAGGCTTTGCTCTTGTCACAAAACACTCCTACTGGACACTATTTTTTTCATGCATGACATGCAATTAAAACGATCTAGTCAGAATAATAATTTTAGAAATGTGTTTATATTTGTATATGTAGATCGATGATCTTGATTTGCCTTATTTTGGCGTTATTAATTTCTATCCTGTTGCAATAAATCTAAGTTTCTTCATCTCTACATGTATTTATTTCTATATCTGTAACACTTATTTGTTGTAAATGAATTCAGGTAGGATGTATTTACTTAGTTATTTCTACAAGACCAATAAAACGGAATGCAGAGGATTCTGTTCCGTTCTCTTAACTTCTTCAACTGTACACCTTTGCATTAATATACATTTGTTTAAGTAGTCACGAATAAAAATGCAAATTTTCAGACTTACGCCTTGTAAATGTTAAATTAACACCGGTAATTGTATTCTAAATATTTACTGTAACACACGCAAAATACAAGGAAGAAATTGTTGTTTACCAATATGCAGTTCTCACTTTGTTAATTTAAATATTAAATGAATTATTTATTGCACAAAATCTAAAGAAAGTAAATTACTTATTTCTATAAATATACCTAACAAGTGAATATATTATCACAGGTTTGCATCCATTGCTGAATGTACCACATAGTTTTATGAGCAAATTTTGAGGTAATTAATACTGTAGAGAGAACACCTTGCATACAACTTCAACTAATAATAAAAGAAATAAATACACTTTTATAGAGTTTCGTAAAGGCCCATTCAGAATAAAAAAAATTAGCGGTAGTGTAAAGTATCATTCACAACAAAAAAAAAATCTGATGTGGCCAGCACATTACCTTCCGTCAGTTCTATGTATTTTGTATAAATGTCATACAGAAAGTTCCTTGCAAAAGATTATATTTCTTGTACATTACCTTAAGGCAGTTGTATGTATTTTGTACTAATTCCATACAGAAAGTTTCTAACAAAAGATCCTATATTTCCAGTAAAATTATAACATAAACATACTGTCAACTGCACTTGACACTGACACCTTTCAATCAGAATTTTCTTAATGTATCGCAGCTGTTTCCAGAGTTATAGCAAAGCTGACTAATATATATGATATTTAATTTCTTTATAATTTTTTAACTCTATATCCATTTAATATGAAGTATAAAATGCATTCAAATCGTATAGAGAATAAATAATTCTTTAATATTTATAATAACCTTAAATGTGAAAAAATGATATTTAACATCGTTTTTTCAAGAAAAACTGTTAAAATCTTCAAATGAGGGTACTTCCGGTTGACCAATTATAACCAAAATCTAATCAGCTCTTCACATGGATGTAACGAAGAGGAATACGAAAGAATTATAATTTTTGGAATTGTAGTATTAGAGTTATCGCATTAGAAAATTTTGTCACACACAGACACACACACACACACACACACACACACACACACACACACACACACACACACACACACACACACACACACACACACACACATACATACACACACACACACATACATACAGACATCATCGTAAAAATAGTAAAATCGTATTCTAGGGACCCTAAAACGTGCTTATTCGTCAAAAACTCACCACCGAATTTTTTGACCAAAGACAATACCTTCCTTACCTAAAGGTTACGGAAGGTAATTAACGTAGCGATAGAATTAGTGGCAGTGGTAGTGGCCTGGGTAAAAGATTGAATGCGTTATAGCAAATGTATTCGTTCACATCCAAAAATTAAGAAAATTAGTAGTAGCGCAGTGGCAATGGCAGCGGTAGGAGTTTGCATACTCCAAACTTCTACGTTGCCACTACGTTACCGCTTAATTTTTTTGACAGTTTTAACGTTTATTGACATCTGATTTCTGATTTCATCAAATAAAATGAGCAATAGAAATAGAAAAGGATCATTTTGTGGTGTGCCTCACACGTTGCGCTATTTAAACAAATACACTTATTAATAAACTCCGCACAATTAAAAGTGAACACGTAATTGACCATTTTCGCTTATTTCAAAGACAATTTGTGTCCACGCATTTTCTTTTTTTGAAATAATTTTAAATTCCCTTAATCTCTTCGCTTATCTCATACAATGGAGTGCTTGTGGATAGGTGTAATTAATAATTCATCATCTATGTCAGTTGCTATTTGTGCAAAAATATAATGACAGCTATAACTGTCAACCTTGCACCCTAGTAATTTATAATAAAAAATTCCTAGAAACTATAATTTCAATAATTTTTCATTGTGAACGGAAATAATTTTTACTATAAATTTCTTACGCTACCGATGCCACTAATTCTTAAGGCCCATTCAGAATAAAAAAAATTAGCGGTAGTGTAAGAATTAGTGGCAACGGTAGCGTAAAGTATCATTCACAACAAAAAAATTAACGTAGCGGTAGAATTAGTGGCAGTGGTAGTGGCCTGGGTAAAAGATTGAATGCGTTATAGCAAATGTATTCGTTCACATCCAAAAATTAAGAAAATTAGTAGTAGCGCAGTGGCAATGGCAGCGGTAGGAGTTTGCAAACTCCAAACTTCTACGTTGCCACTACGCTACCGCTTAATTTTTTTGGCAGTTTTGACGTTTATTGACATCTGATTTCTGATTTCATCTGATAAAATGAGCAATAGAAAAAGGATCATTTTGTGGTGTACCTCAGACGTTGCGCAAACAAACAGACTTATTAAATAAACTTTGCACAATTAAAAGTGAACACGTAACTTACCATTTTCGCTTATTTCAAAGGCAATTTGTGCCCACGCATTTTCATTTTTTGAAATAATTTTAAATTTCCTTAATCTATTCGCTTATCTCACACAATGGAGTGCTTGTGGATAAGTGTAATTAATAACTCATCAACTATATCAGTTGCTTTTTGTGCAAAAATAAAATGACAGCTATAACTGTCACTTACACCCTAGTAATTTATAATAAAAAATTCCTAGAAACTATAATTTCAATAATTACCTTCCGTCACCTTTAGGTAAGGAAGGTATTGTCTTTGGTCAAAAAAATCGGTGGTGAGTTTTTGATGAATAAGCACGTTTTAGGGTCCCTACAATACGATTTTACTATTTTTACGATGATGTCTGTATGTGTGTGTGTGTGTATGTATGTATGTGTGTGTGTGTGTGTGTGTGTGTGTGTGTGTGTGTGTGTGTGTGTGTGTGTGTGTGTGTGTGTGTGTGTGTGTGTGTGTGTGTGTGTGTGTGTGTGTGTGTGTGTGTGTGTGTGTGTGTGTGTGTGTGTGTGGGGCTGTGTGTGACAAAATTTTCTAATGCGATAACTCTAATACTACAATTCCAAAAATTACAATTCTTTCGTATTCCTCTTCGTTACATCCATGTGAAGAGCTGATTAGATTTTGGTTATAATTGGTCAACCGGAAGTACCCTCATTTGAAGATTTTAACAGTTTTTCTTGAAAAAACGATGTTAAATATAATTTTTTCACATTTGATGTTATTATAAATATTAAAGAATTATTTATTCTCTATACGATTTGAATGCATTTTATACTTCATATTAAATGGACATGGAGTTAAAAAATTATAAAGAAATTAAATATCATATATATTAGTCAGCTTTGCTATAATTCTGGAAACAGCTGCTACATTAAGAAAATTCTGATTGAAAGGTGTCAGTGTCAAGTGCAGTTGACAGTATGTTTATGTTATAATTTTACTGGAAATATAAGATCTTTTGTTAGAAACTTTCTGTATGGAATTTGTATAAAATACATACAACTGCCTTAAGGTAATGTACAAGAAATATAATCTTTTGCAAGGAACTTTCTATATGACATTTATACAAAATACATAGAACTGACGGAAGGTAATGTGCTGGCCACATCAGATTTTTTTTCATTGTGAACGGAAATAATTTTTACTATAAATTTCTTCCGCTACCGATGCCACTATTTCTTACACTACCGTTAATTTTTTTTATTCTGAATGGGCCTTAAGAAATTTATAGTAAAAATTATTTCCGTTCACAATGAAAAATTTTTGAAATTATAGTTTCTAGGAATTTTTTATTATAAATTACTAGGGTGCAAGGTTGACAGTTATAGCTGTCATTATATTTTTGCACAAATAGCAACTGACATAGATGATGAATTATTAATTACACCTATCCACAAGCACTCCATTGTGTGAGATAAGCGAAGAGATTAAGGGAATTTAAAATTATTTCAAAAATGAAAATGCGTGGGCACAAATTGCCTTTGAAATAAGCGAAAATGGTAAGTTACGTGTTCACTTATAATTGTGCAAAGTTTTTTAATAAGTCTGTTTGTTTATATAGCGTAACGTCTGAGGCACACCACAAAATGATCCTTTTTCTATTGCTCATTTTATCTGATGAAATCAGAAATCAGATGTCAATAAACGTCGAAACTGTCAAAAAAATTAAGCGGTAGCGTAGTGGCAACCGTGGCAACGTAGAAGTTTGGAGATTGCAAACTCCTACCGCTGCCATTGCCACTGCGCTACTACTAATTTTCTTAATTTTTGGATGTGAACGAATACATTTGCTATAACGCATTCAATCTTTTACCCAGGCCACTACCACTGCCACTAATTCTACGGCTACGTTAATTTTTTTGTTGTGAATGATACTTAATTCTATATGCTACATATTGTAATTATTTTTCTTCTGTGCATCCATACAAAAATTATATCTTGGACCTTATATCTGAAAATTAAGCAGTGTCAAGAAAATTGAGCATTGCAATTCGAAAGAAAATAAAAAAATATTTACATAAATAAAACAAAAAAAAACAATAAAATTTATTTTTTGCAAGTATCTACTGACTCGCCCATTTTCTGTTGAACAAATACAACCCTAAAATGGTTTCCTAATAGCACAACTTTTGTCTATACCTTATTCTACCAATAAAGAGTCTATGTTTGGCTACTTACCAACACCGATTTGCAACGTAAAAGATTTAATTTTTAACCCATTGTTTGAGAACTGATTGGTTTGATAGTTTGTGGTTTTTTAGCTATATTTAGTTTAAAGTTTTACACCTATTAACTTTTACTAGCAAGAGCATTTATATATTATAAAATAAGTATAACCGACATATTTCACCTTACTGTTTTTTCATCATTGTAAATCGGCACTATTTAATTCATTCTTAAGTTGGAACACGGTTTTTAATTTAAACAACTTTGCATTTCTTATATGTATAGTTCTCGAGGCAAATTATGTGGACAACCTGCATAATCAATAAAAAAGGAAAGAATTCTTGATGACTTATATTAATAACTTCACTCTAAATAGCTACAAGTACTTCTGTCTTACTCGTCAATATATTTTCTTGGTAACTTTTTGTCCATGTTTTGTCGAATGTCATTATTTTCGCCTTCGCCTATGTTCTTTTTATAATATATTTATATTTAACTAGCGACACCCTGGTTTCCCCAGGGAATTTATTGCCAAAAAATTGTTTAACCGTGGTCTTACAAGATCTCATATTTTTAGGCGACATGCCGATATTAGTCGGTTGGCATTACGCGCTTTCAGTAAAATGACGATATCTTTTAAACTATGTATGCAAATTATGGCAGAGAACATATTTTATCTACGTTAGATACTGAATATGAATGAACAATTATTCTTAATAAAAATTAAGTTATTACTTTAAAAAGTGGTTCGTAAATTTAACGGTTTTTTGATGTAAATTTATTTTGTAGAATTTTTTATACTTTAATTCTTTCCTACATTGTTTACATGTATGAGTATTTTTTATGTAAAAAAGGCGCTCGCATTGTCGGTTTTTTGGCGACATGGTTCACTAAAATCGCCACTGCTGGGCTTCGTTATAGTTTTCGTACACCTCTAAACCTTCCTTCAAAAATGCTCAGTCTGTTCTACGAACCCTGCGCCAAAAGAATGGAGTCATACTAAAAAAAAAAATTGTATTGATTTTTTTTTCATAAATGAAAAATTTACCTAATATTATGCATATATTCATCAAACATATTTAATATTATTATACTTTTCATTCATGATTTTCTTTAAAAACATTCTGAGCCTGATGTTGTGACGTCATAATATTATACACACAGCATGGGAGAGGCTACGATCGCAAAATAGTGGCGTCATTTGAAATTATTTCTGTAAAACTAGAAACTTACGTGACATGAAATATATATGTGTCAGTAGTTTTGAAGTGTACTTTTATAAAAAAATAAAATTGAAAAATGTGGTATGACTCTATTGATCTATATTTATTATGTTTTTTTCGTATAAAATTACTAATTTAAAGCCCGGTTTTTTTTGTGTCAGTTGGGGTCTCATAGATAGCCGTGTGACTGGTCGCGAACCTGGTGACCCGAGTTCGATCCCGATAATCCCGACCGACGACAAAACTTATTTCAAATTTTAATGGACACAAAAGTGACCCCTGTGATTGTACTCTCCACGTCGTGAGGTGAGGCCTAATAAAGGTCCACACGGTACGAATATATCATTATAATCATTACCGATATCTGCGTACAAAGCAGATTGGCACACCCAACAATGGGTAATATGCCGTAATGATATATTTTTTTACCTTCCGTCACCTTTAGGTAAGGAAAGGTATTGTCTTTGGTCAAAAAATTCGGTGGTGAGTTTTTAATGAATAAGCACGTTTTAAGGTCCCTAGAATACGATTTTACTATTTTTACGATGATGTCTGTATGTGTGTGTGTGGGTGTGTGCGCGCGCACGCGCGTGTGTGTGCGCGCACGCGTGTGTGTGTGCGTGTATGTGCGTGTGTGTACGTGTATGTACGTGTGTGTGCGTGTGTGTGTGGATGTGTGTGTGTGGATGTGCGTGTGTGTGTGTGTGTGTGGATGTGCGTGTGTGTGTGTATGTGTGTGTGTAACAAAATTTTCGTCTACGATAACTCTAATTCTCTAATACTACAATTCCAAAAATTATAATTTTTTCGTATTCCTCTTCGTTGCATCCAAATGAAGAGCTGATTAGTTTTGGGTTATAATTGGTCAACCGGAAGTACCCTCATTTGAAGATTTTAAGTTTTTCTTGAAAAAACGATGTTAAATATCATTTTTTCACATTTAATGTTATTTTAAAAATTAAGAATATTTTATTCTCTATACGATTTGAATGCATTTTATACTTCATATTAAATGGATATAGAGTTAAAAAATTATAAAGAAATTAAATATCATATATTAGTCAGCTATGCTATAACTCTGGAAACATAGCTGCTATATTAAGAAAATTCTGACTGAAAGGTGTCAGTGTCAAGTGCAGTTGACACTATGTTTGTTATAATTTTACTGGAAATATAAGATCTTTTGTTAGAAACTTTCTGTATGGAATTTGTATAAAATACATACAACTGCCTTAAGGTAATGTACAAGAAATAGAATCTTTTACAAAGAACTTTCTGTATGACATTTATACAAAATACATATAACTGACGGAAGGTAATGTGCTGGCCACATTAGATTTTTTATTATATAATTTATTGTTTACACTTATTCAATTATTATTCCTAAACTTACTTTTTTATTAGAATTAATTTATTGCTTAAATAAAACGCGATATTATCATTAATAAATGTTTAGTTGCCATGAAAGTTAAGAAAAAGAATGTATGCCAATTCTTTTGGTGCAGGGCTCGAATATAGCGAAATATTGAAAATCGCATCAACATATCCGTCCAGTGGTTCTCGACATCAGCAACAACAATCAGATCAATGGATAGACGCCTACCGGGGACCTTATTTTATAGATTAGAGATATCACCACGTCCTTTGAGAATACATATCATACATACGTGCGGGCATTTACCAGACGTCACCTCATGGGCACTCATTCCTGGCGTGGAGAGATTTAAAATTCAAAATGTTTCTTTTTGGCGTCGGTCGGTATCGAACCCGGTTCCCCAGATTCGCGACCAGACACGCAGGCACATAAACACTAGACCTCTTTTAGTTGTATGACAAATTTTAAATTTCATATATAAAAAACACCATATAGATTTCTCTAAATTTATGACTCTTTTCGCATTTAATTTCATTTTCCATGCTTTTCTAACTACTTTCTGGTATTTTATGAACAATTTTCTGTAATATTCCCCTTTAAGTATTACTTGTGTTTCAACCTAGAGCTGGCGGTAAGAAACATGCTCTGAAAACGTTCAATTTCCCACACATTGTCGCATTAACACTGCAGGATCGCAGTAAGCCTTGATTCATGCTCTACAAACCTAATGTTCGCTGCTAACTTAATAAAATCGTGTAATTTGTCAAACTACAGACTAGAATACCTAGATTATTCACAATTATAAGGAGACAAAACGGTGAATTATTAAACCGCAACACACAATATGAAAGCAGGCACTAAACGCACTATTGTTGTTTTTGATGTAGTTAAAGAAACAAAAATTGTTTTTGTAAAAAATGACAAACTATTGAAATTTGTTTAAGAATAGACATAGTTTTTGTTATACGCGTATTATTTTTAACTAAAGAAAGAATAGAGTAAATAAGAAATTTTTAATATCTTTTGAAATAACGAATACATTTTATATTATAATCACATCATTCTCCACAATAGGAACGAAATCAATTATTTTTCTATTTCGGTGTCTTTATGTGTCTATAAACGCACTGAAAACACGTCGTTAAGAAAACACATTTTAACAATGGTGATAGTTATCTGATTTGGTGTCAAAATGCGCGTATCACTTATCCAAACCTACTGAAAAGTAGTAATTAAAATATAGTGTTCTTTTCACGTTAGTTTATTGTTATTACTCATTCAAACTCTTCTGCAACTCGTGCGTGTCTCAAACTTCATGTTCTTGAATAAAAGTCATCATTATCTGATATAAATATTTATTCCACTGATGCAATAATCATCTTTAATCAAGTATTGAGATTTAATGTGTATAAAAATGGTGTACTTTTTACAAAAAATAAAAAATTGAATTACCTATTTATATCAAACATATTATTTAATTCACACAATAGTGTTACTTTATTATTATAAAAATATATGTTACAGTAAAGGCATTCAAAATTCAATACTAAGTCAACTGGTAAGTTTATTAGCAAAAGAAAAACCAAATATGTAAAAAAGAAGATAATGACACAGTGATCGGACATCTTTCAAAAATTTTACTGTAGGTAGTAACGTAGCAATTGAAAGATTAAAACATGCAAAAAAATTATACAAAAATTAACAATTCATTTAACCTACCGCAATCCGTCTAGCCTAACTTGCCAAACCTAATCTTTTTTGCTGTAGAATTTTTTCTGTATAAATCCTATTTCTTATGTTTATACTTTACATCACCCTTATTTTTGTAATAAGAATTTATTGTGTGGAAATTCATCTTTTTATTGTACAAAACATCGTAATATTGTACTTGTACACAATAAATTTTAGCTATTTAAATATGTTACATTCGCTCGTTCATATTACTATTTAATGAAAGGTAATAAACATATTATTACGCATTGTGATTAGTGATTATTACTACATATTGCTTTATGTTTCATGAAAGCACTGCAATACAGATTACATGAAGAGTACATCAACAGAGCTAACAACCTTTTTTAATAAGATCTAAAAATATTTATTAAAAAGAAAGATTGTTTCAAATAAAAAATAATATATGCAGTTGCTTTACGAATAAACTATTAAAATTAGTATTACGATTCATGATAACTAGAACTACAAAAAATTAAAAAATTGTATGTTCCCTTTCTTAAATTATTAACAACACAATTTATTAAAAGGAAGCAGAATATTAAATTTACAGTTTGGTACGCCTATGGCACGATACTAATTAAACACACACCAACCAAATTTTTCAACTCTTAATGACTTCCTAAACGTAGATCTAGGTATTGGAGCTTGACTTATCGAGATGCGACAATCATTCATGCGAACTATAATTTCATTCGGAACTTGTGCAGTTTAATCACCCATTTCCCTGATAAATTACATGCGTATTATGTACTAGATGCATATTTTCTTCCAATAAGTATAATTTCTACATTGGTGCAATTGGTATGATATAGTTGATGATTTGTATAAACAGACAATTTAAATTACATTTACAATTACAACTTTCACTAACCATTTACCATTTTCAACATTGATGGAAAACTATTATTATTTATTTTTTATTTATCATATGACGATCTACATTTTAGTTAGTATAATAGTAATGATAATAACAATATAATGTAAATATGTACGAGTATAAGTTTAAATTAACTTAAATATAACAAAATATTTGATGACCGAACTAGGCGGAGAGTCTCTCCCGGCCCCGTACGTAGACTAAAATTAGTAACAAATTAGTTTGAATATTCACGCACACCCACTTTCATTAAATGGAAAGAAAACATTTAATATGTTAAATTACAGTAATAATATCTTCTTTCGTTGATGTATCATAAAGACATGAATAAGTTTCTAACTTTGCCATATGATTGTAATATGTTCAAAAGCTAGGTGTCAATCAATGAACAAAAATCGTAGAACCAAAATAAAAACTGCTAAAAGTATGCCAATTTTTGTTCATGCTGCTTTAGGTGTTACAGGAAAATGTAATTAACGAATTAAAGTATTTAATGAATTAAATTTTATTAACACAACCCCACTAATAATTTAAGCAAATTGGTCGACTTTTCTCTTATGTAACCGAATTCGCAATTCTTATAGTTCTCGACACGTAATCCCAGACATTATATATATATATATATATATATATATATATATATATATATATATATATATATACAGGGTGTTAATTAAAAAGCGGGCCATAGGCGTTTAACATGGGAAATCAGTTTTTCCTTGCGCAATAGTTCCCAATTAATTTTAGACAAAAGTGTTTCAAATAAAAGTTGTAGATAATTAAATTATACACCAGTATCACTAAACAGATTTTATTTTGCATGTTTAGTAACCTGTAAAATCCGAATTGAAATTCTATAAATATTGCTCATTTGTAGTGATAGCCATGGAATTTAAACAAAATTACAAAGAAATGCATTTCATTTGAACTGTCAGAAATTCGATTTTTAAATAAAAATTACTGATAATTATATTCTATCCTAACTCCTTCAAATTATTTTGTTTTTATAATCTACATCTAAATTATTGCATAGATTTTATTAATTTTTATTTTGTAACCTGCAAAATCGAAATTCTGACAATTCAAACAATATGCATTTCTTGGACATTTTGTTTAAATTTCATGGCTATTACTACAAATGAGTAATATTTATAAAAATTTCAAATTTGATTTTACAGGTTACTAAACATGTAAAATAAAATCTGTTTAATGATGCTGGTGTAGAATTTAATTCTCTACACCATTTATTTGAAACATTTTTGTTTAAAATTAAATGGGAAGTTTTGCGCAAGGAAAAATTGATTTCCCATGTTAAACGACTATGGCCCGCTTTTTAATTAACACCCTGTATATATATATATATATATATATATATATATATATATATATATATATATATATATATATATATATATATATATATATATATATATATACAGAGAATTTATTTTAAAATGCAACATACGGTTTATCACTTCCATGGTTACACACTACTGTCAAAAAATGACAGCAATGTAATATTTGTCCATTTTAAAATGCAACATTATGAATAGTATTGCAGCACAGGAGATACCTCCAGAACACATCACAAATAGTGTCAATTTTTTCTACGAGCGACTAGGATATCGTATCAGTGAGAATGGAGGTATTTTTGAACATTTATTACATTAAAATTTTGAATTTTTGTAAGACAAAGTTTGTTAAGATGTGCTACATCAAAATTGTTATTTTTTGTTATTAGCATGTAGGTTAATTTATTGGAAATTAGTATTGATTATACATAACTACAAATTTTTGTATGTTGCATTTTAAAATGGACAAATATTACATTGCTGTCATTTTTTGACAGTAGTGTGTAACCATGGAAGTGATTGACCATATGTTGCACGTTAAAATAAATTCTCTGTATATATATATATATATATATACAGGGTGGTGGCGGTTAGGGGTGAACATAGGGATTTAACATGGGATTTTAGTTTTTTACAATTTCCTGCTCTCCTGTTCATTTTATGGCAAAAACTGTACAGTACAAAATTGTTCAGAATTAAAAATTGCACACAAAAATGTATTTACATTTATTATTATGTTTTTGGTTTCTTCACAATTTTAAATAAAAATTTCAAAATTTCTGTTAATTTGTAGCTATAGCCATGACTTATAACTCAAATGTTTAAACATAATAATGTCATTCAATTTCTGTCAAATTTTCGAAATTTTCTCTAATAAAAAGTTAATTTAATAATGAATGTTTATTCGAATAAGGAACGAGTTTTCGTTATAAAAAATTGTTATGATGGGAATAGTTTTAGAAAAATACGTGATTTGTTTTCCATAAGTACGAAAATACACCAATTCCTATTGTAGCAACAATTTCTAAACTTGTTAAAAAATTTGACAACACAGCTAGTGCAGCTATGCACGAAGGTAATGAAGGAAATAATAATAATAATAATAATAATAATAATAATAATAACAATAATAATAATGATAATAATAATAGAAGACGTCATAACGAAGTGAACGAAGAAATGGTATTGGCTATGATAAATCAAAATTCTACGTAGTTGATACATTTGGAATTGGTTTATTATTAAATGGTATACCTAATAAAAAATGCGTATTAAAATTAAAAGTTGTTTGTTTTTATTTATTTATTTATTTAAGTTAGATTAACGCATGATTGACGTTTATAAATAATTTTTGACAACCAGAAAAAAATAAATTCCATGGCTATTGCTACAAAATAACAGAAATTTTGTAATTTCATTTTAAAATTGTGAAGAAACCAAAAACATAATAAATGTAAATATATTTTTGTATTCAATTTTTAATGCTGAACAATTTTGTACTCTACAGTTTTTGCCGTAAAATGAGCAGGAGAGCAGGAAACTGCAAAAAACTAAAATCCCATGTTAAATCCCTATGTTCACCCCTAACCGCCACTACCCTGTATACATGAAGTCGTTTAAATTATGCAAAACTTACCCTATTAAGAGGTAATTTTAGTGGTGTACAGGCTGTCTGATTTTCGATGTTTTTTTTTTAAGGTATCTCAGGTAATATTAACGATAGAGCAAAACAATTTGCACATTCCATGGTCAACTTTTCGAGAAAAGTTTAACACTCACAACAGTAATTTTCAATCTTCTTTTGTTTCTGAACTACAGGCAACAACTCATTTTTCGCTCATTTCGATAATATCTCATATCTTATTAATTATGATAGTAAGAGAAAAATTGTTTTAACAAATTTTCAACTGTTTTTTAGGTAAAATAAAATGGCGTAATTAGATTTTATGAAAACTTAATAATTCTCGAGATATCACACAAACTTATGATTTTTTAAATGGGAACCTATGTTAAAAGTATCGTCGTTTTGCTTGTTTTATTTATTATTATTTTTCAATGATATATAACAAGTCTATATTCTTTTGTTTTAAATATGACTAAATGATTAATTTATTGGGGTGAAAAAAAATTTAAAAGTATTAAGAAACAAATGAAAAAATCAATTAAAAATCAACATTTGTTTATTTTGATTCTATAATTATTAATAATGTTCTCAAAATTATTCTTAACTAATTATTTTTGGGTTAGTTAAAAAAATTATTTATCGACATTACAGTTGTCTTTGAAAAAAAAAATTTATATGCTTTTGAAGTAAATAAATTGAAAAAAATGAGTAAAACTGAAACAAATAATATTAGAAATAAACAATTGATGATTTTTAATTTATTTCTTTCACTTGTTTCTTAATAATTTTCAATTTTTTCACCCTAAAAATTAATAATTTATATTTTATTCGTGTTTAAAATAAAAGAATGTAGACTTGTTATATATCATTGAGAAGCTTATAAAATAAGCAAAACGATGAGACTATTTTCAATATACGTTCCCATTTAAAAAATTATAAGTTTGTGCATGATCTCGAGAACTATTAAGTTTTCAAAAAATCTAAATACGCCATTTTCTTCTACCTAAAAACAGTTGAAATGAGCGAAAAACAAGTTTTACCTGTAGCAAACAAAAGGAGATCGAAATTCCATGTGGTGACTATTAAACTTTTCTCGAAAAGTTGACCCTGGAATGTGCAAACTGTTTTACCCGATATACCTTAAAAAAACATCGAAAATGAGACACCTGTACATATTTGGTTTTCCGAAAAAAATACATTACTAAATACAAACGAATATGTAAATGTTAGTTATTCATATTTATTCAAATATGTAATTGTAACTTGCAATATTTGAATAAATATCATCGAAGCCGCAGACACTGAAACAACGGTGTAATTTTCAGAAATATTAAAAAAATTTCGTAATAATGTAAATATATAAATTACGTTATACTGAAGGCCTTCGAACAATACCGTTCATAATATTCACTTTGCCTGATTTAATAACTACATCATATATTACCTCCTGTATAACGTAATATTATTTTCATTTTAGTTCCCTATGTAATTTTAAAACGCTAATACCAGAAAGAAACAGTTAAAATTAAGAAATTTCAAGAATGCTTTCATTATTTAAATTATTCATTAACGAAAAAGCAAATTGTGAATTATTAGCAAATTAGTATTAAATATACAAGAACTTTTTAATTAACAATCCCATAATATCGCAATCTGAGATAAAATAAGAAAGTTGTGATAGTTTAATAAATCTAGAGAAAGATATATTATTTCGAATTAAACAGTAGAGAAGAAATATGTCACTGTAACAGTCTATTTGAATAATACATAATTAACTTTTTCTTTAATAATTTATTGATACTTTATTGAACGGAATCGGAAATTAACTGAAAGAAAATTAACCTATAAATTTAGACATTGCCACACACGTATGTTCTTAAGGAAATATAATATTGAAATAATTAAATATATTATCTTGTCTTTGATCCAAATTTTTAAGATAGCAACTCAGCATTTTAAGCCATAGCATATTGAACCATTAATTTTGCAATAATTGTAATTAATAATAATCTCTAAAATAAACTCATAAATTTGATATCAAGCGAATCCATCTGAAAAGAAAATTTAAACAAATAATGTATTTCTTAAGCATGTTCTTGAAATTTAGTATAATACTTTTAAACAGAGAACGAGTGCACCTAATGATCTATTACTTATTGTTCCGAATTAACAATTTACTGTCTAGTATAGTACAATTCACACAAAGTGAAATATTTCACACGGATGTTATTCTATTTCCCTGCTATTAAATCTATTTAAAATAATCTTATATCGTTCTTCAATTCTTCATCGTGTAGCGTGAGTGTAACATAGTTTAGATAGATAATAACAATTTATAATTACACAATGCTACTCTGTGCGGAATACTAACAACATATCTATTTTTTTCATTGTATGAAGCGAAATGAAAACGGTAAAGGTAAATGCGTTAAGTATTCGTTTTGTTTTGGTTAAAGCGTGAATATTACTATATACGTGATTCGATCTAAATCTGAAATATTTCTAAAACCGTTATAGAATAGAAATCTGTAATTTATATACTTTTATGCATTATAATCTACTTCAGGTGCCCAAACAGTCGATCGCGAGATATTTTTAAGGTGATCGCGTTCACTCGGGCATTTAGTTTACTCTCGTTTGCATAGTCTCAAGTTCCTATAAATTTGATAATTGTTGCAATTTAACTGTTTGAAACAAATGAACATTGTTGGAGAGCTAAAGAAATATCTCTTTTCAATGGGGTATTTCTTTTATTTTTTTAGCGTCATCATTTTAAAGAAAATAAAAAGTTATTCGGAAGGAAAAAAAACATTTTCGCCAATATCTAGTGCCCTATGCATTTTTTAAAAAAAAATTCATGCAGAGAATTTATTTTAACATGCAACATATGGTTTATCACTTCCATGGTTACACACTCCTGTCAAAAAATGACAGCAATGTAATATTTGTCCATTTTAAAATGCAACATTATAAATAGTATTGCAGGACTGGAGATACCTCCAAAACACATCACAAATGGTGCCAATTCTTTCTAAGATCGACTAGGATATTGCCGCAGTGTGAATGTGGGTATTTTTAAACATATATTACATTAAAATTATGAATTTTTGTAAGACAAAGTTTGTTAAGATGTGCTTCATTACAGTTTTGATTTTTTGTTAATCGTGTATAGACTAATTTATTGGAAATTAGGACTGATAATACAAAACTACAAGTTTTGTATTTTGCATTTTAAAATGGACAAATATTACATTGCTGTCATTTTTTGACAGTAGTGTGTAACCATGGAAATGATTGACCATATGTTGCATGTTAAAATAAATTCACTGTATAATGAAACACCAGTAAAATCATTCCGTAGCAGGGCAACTTTTGTCTAATTTAACCTACTTCGTATCTTTTATAGACCTCAAGATCCCCATGCACGCCGCATTTTTTGGAACATTCTGTATATTAATTTGTATATTTTTCTTACCTAGTCGATCGCTAACCGCTAAAAAGTTTTATGGTCGATCTCCGATAGTAAAAGTTTGAGCACCCCTCTGATCTACTTCTTATCATAAGTTATTTACATCTAGTTCATATTATAAATCTAATAACGGTAGGTAACCTTAATTTGTGTATATATAAACAAAACATATCATTGCAACTTTTACCTATACCATTGATTAGGTATATCTCTGGTTTTACTGCAAAAGTAAATACTTACCTACCTATATTATGTTATTTCTTCAAATACATATTTTAAGAAATCAAATTTCAAGCTTGTATATAAAATTACTTAAGATTTTGAAATTTCTTTCTGCAAGGACCATAAATTGACATATCTCTTTTTGACATGGCTTTTTTTCTTATATTTATCAGTGTCATATAAATTTAGTAATTAATAATAATAATATAGTATTGTTTCATGTACACAATGAAAAAGACAATGATAAAAACAGTAAAGAATAGTATGGAATAGGTAATTTCCGCGCAAGCGTAAAGTTTGTAGGCCGAGCAGTAGGCGAGGTCTACGGTTTCGCGAGTGGCGGAAATACTATTCCCTATACGAGTTTTAGACTAAACTTTCTCTAACACTATTTTTTTTAAATATTTTGCTAATCACTTGTCATTTTTGCTAATAATAATAATAAAATATTACTGGTATGTTACAAAAGCAATAATTTTTTATTTAACTTACCTCGTAAAAGCTTCAAAGCATCAAAGCGCTTAAAACAAGGCGTAATTAAATTTTGTAAGCATTTCTTTTATAATTTGACAGTTAAGGCAGTTGAGGTGTCAAAATCAAAGAAACAAAGTGCCAAGCAAAGCCGGCTTGATTTTGAATATAATTGAGTTTTCCCATAGGTGAATTGAAAAACTAGAGGGCTTTGACATCCTGTTAATAATAATATTCTGTAACAGTGTGAAATGTACTCATTCTATAACAGATTTCAGTTACAGAATGGGTGAATTACTAATAATAGTGTTAGAGAAAGATCATTTTTATAGGTACCCGTATAACCGCTTATAAAATATATATATATTTGCACGGTATTTATTATTCTCTTTTTGGAAAATATGGCATGGAGCGCGCGTTTACATTATGAGGACTGTGCTCCATAAAAGCACTTTTATTATAAAAGTGCGCTCGTAATATGGGCCAAAGAGTAAGTATAAGTAGCATATAAAATAGCGTATACATATTACGTCGGAAAGTTATTTTACTAACTTTCGAACCCTTCAGAATTAATCTGCAAATCAACCATAATTTTACCGATCGCCGATCTTGTCAAGTAAAATTTTTCATATACTAATATTATAATATTATAATGAAATAAATAATTATCGATATAATAAATATTGACTCACCTAATTGATAATACGGACATAGTGTCTCTTGAACATGTACAACTTTATACATTGTGCCTGTACAGTTTATGAATTTATTACAAATTGCCCGAATATGTGATTCAGTATTAGTAATCGTACAAGTTTTATAAATACCTAATATGAAATAAATCAACTACAGCAATTACAACTTGAAATTTGAATGGCACATCAATTTAAAAGTAATTAAACTTTAAATTGAACGCAGTTCGCAAAATTAAAATTTTGTTGAACGAACCTGGTAATCAAAACTTATTAATTTTCTATCATAATGCAAGACATTTCATTGTCGTAAATATATGTACAAGACAGAATTTAGTATTTTTATGCCTTAAACATTAAATTAAATAAATACTATCATGGTTTATAATATACTAGCGTAGATTCAATGATACTATCAACACGGTTATATTATAAAGTCAATATTTAGAACAGAATTTAAAAATTAAATGTAAATATTAATGGAAGCTTTAGCACGTTCACTGTTGAGATTTTTTTTAGTTTTCTCCAGTGAGATTCTATAATTCTACTATACAATGGTTTTCCTGTAGTTCGATTACATACGATTGGCCCCTAATGGCCTAATGACCAAGTTCAATTCTGCGATGAGAATAATTTTGTCCTTAAATTTTTATTTTAAATATTTCCATCTAACAATGTATGTATATATATTATTTGAAGAAATAGTTTGATGATTGGGAATTATTATATACGTTCAGATCTTACTTAGCGTCGCAGAAATACTAGGTCTCTTATTGCATACATTAGATGCAATTTTTTTTTATTGGTAATATATTTACAATGTGTTGTAGGTACATAAATAAGTAAATGGTTTAAAAAATACTGACATTAGATAAAAATGTTTTAACTCGTTAAGTACTGACTTTATAAAAAAAAGATATAAAAATACAAACGAAATACCCGTGCTTTGCAGATAAAACAATGAAACAAACGAATAAATGGATAATTTTGTTATTATGTTAGAGAAGCCCAATTAAGTACAATAAACAGAACAATAATAAAAAATAGACCTATAACATTATGTTTAATCACACGCATTAAATGTACGTTTCTTAAAGATGTTTTCTGTACATCGGAGACACAGTCTTTTTCACATTGAAGACAGGTCTTTTTACATGACTTGAAAAGATATTTTACCATTCTTCTTTTGCTTGGGCATATTGAACACATTTTGTTGTTTTCCAGATCTTTCCGACCAGATCTATGGCTGGTATACGTGTTATTTGCTCAATCCAAAGAATACAAAATATTATATTTCTAGAAACACGTGAATTTGCATTCCTTCTTCTCACATGCAGTTCAACCATTTGCATATATATGATTTTTTAAACTTTTCATAATATGAGTAAGTGTTAAAAACGTGTTCTCCCTTTACTAAGCTACCTTTTACTATTAATTTTTGTAGAAATTACTGAAACTACAATTTCCGCAAATTCAAAAATTCTAAAATATGGGCATTCATTTTTTCCGCACTATATGAGATGACACATTTATAATATTTTTTTAATTTTGTTTATACGTATATTTGAAAACCAGACTACCTCTGATATGTTTTTGTAATTTATCGTTGAATTCGTAATTTTACGTAGATTTCGAATACTATATAAAAAAATATAAGTGTCCCATTTGAAAGTTAATGTCGCTTCCGGTTAAGGTAAACGGATCATACTAAAATTCGCCTATTGGGATTTTCAAGTATCAAGAGATGGCGCTGATCGCATTAAACACTGGTACACTTTTTGTTGACGTGTGTCAACGTAGCATTTCTGTCAATTGTATTCCTTTAGTTTTCGTATTATTTTCTCATTTATTAGTATTTTTTATTTATAATTCAAGTACGTATAATAGAGTTTTTGTAGTCATATGTAAATGTCAAACGTGTACCACTGTTTGCAGTTCTAATATTTGCCGCTAGTTAGCGTTTTCTTATTTGAAAATCCCAATAGGCGGTGTGCACAAAAGTAGTCAGCGCCGACAGCGGACAAAAATGACAAAAGTGGTTACTCATTAAAATATAACAAGGTTATGTTTTATGTCAGAATAATTTTAAAATATTTATTTTATAAAATGTTTGCAATGAATGCGAATATTAGGACGTCAAATATTATGTGATGCAGTGGAAGATGTAATAATTCTGACAAAATTAGCGATTGAAATATGAAATTTTATAAATTTCGTAGAATATTATATGAGGAATATATGCGTAAGAAAATAACTTTTCAACAGATATCTTCCACTTACATGAAGAATTCTTTTAGGTTTACATATTTTCTCCTTGTAAAATATACTTAACGTATGAATAAAATTCAAACAATGGTCGTATGATTGAAACAATGAATTATATAAAAATATGTTTCTTAAGTTAAAATTTGAACAAAATATAATAAAAGAAGCAGAAAATTATGTTAAAATTGTATAATACTTTCAGTTGTGTCATATAGAAGGTCTATTTTTGACATAATTAGGCTATTTATTAAATATTTTGTACATGTAATGTTAATGTTAAAAGTAAAAATTCACATGGTTCGTATTTTTCGTGTATTCTCCTTTCCGAGCTTGTGCAACTGATTCCACTTAGAGCCTGTTATATTTTCAATGAAGAATATTCGTCAATTATTGCGAATATAAAAGAAAGATGCTAACATCATCCACTGATATCGTGATATGCAGAAACATTCTTCTTTCCGATCATCCAAGTTTTCCAACTCTTTAATCGCAATTTCCATGTATTCTGCATTTTATAATATTTAACTAATATTACGAATTATAATATAAAACTAAGTATAATAAAACGGTTTGCAGAAATCACATATATTATGAGAAAAATTATATTTTCTGTCACAGTACCTTCGCTGGTATTTTGACTTTTTTGATTCACATATAACATTTTAAATAATTTCTTTATTCATTTCAATATACTATGACGTATAATATTCATATACAACAGCAAAAACTCAAAATAAAATTGTAAATTTTATCACTTTCTCGAAATTTATTAGGTACCCAAAAACGCCAAAGTAGCCTTTAGAGGCGCTGACGCTCAAAATGTGCACATCGCCTATACGGATTTATTTAGAACGCCCTTAATTGCCATTTTTAGCAATTTATGTTATTATGAAAAAGAAAACATAATTATGAAATTCTCAAATAGTTTATTAGATATCTCAATTATTCAAAATTATTGAAAAAAATCTTTTATTAAACAGTATTTTTGTATTGAAAAATATAAATGTAATTTAAAAAAATAGATAGAAAATTAATTTAAAACTGAAATAAACTAAAATAGAAGTTTTCATATACTTTATATATTTAAAATTATAACGACGGTAGTTAATATATTGGTTACTTAACTTTTTTAATTAAAGATTTTAATGTTTTGCAAATTATAAAACATTTCATTTCTCCGTAAACAAGTTGCATTAAATTTTGTAGGAAGTATACATTGGTATATACTCATGTTAGCAGAAATAAAGTTTTTGTCAACGAAAAATCTGTAAATCTCAGCATATTGCACTACCTATAAATGAGATTAGTGAGTCAGTCACATATGCTAAAAGTGTCATACACCTTATTGTGATGTAACTGTTCCAGCTAATTCCACAAAACCAGTGTCGCTCTAATTTCAGGGCCGCACTTTATTATTTTTGAGCTTTTGGAATGTGAAACTATTATTACGATTACACTTTTATATAAGAGGTTCAGGTAAGTCTGTTTTAAGTTTTAACCAACTACAAATACCTAAATAGAATATTACAGAGAAGTGAAAAATATATCTACCCGCAGATATAATAATTAATGAATGATAAAAAAAACAATGAAGAAATATCAAGCAAATTCAATAATCTTTTTTTTTCTTTTATTTGCAAATAATAACTTTACCTACTTATTATAATGATTAGAAATTTCAGGTACCATTAAATTAAATTACTATTTTAATTAAAAATAATGTCTACATTGTTGAATTTCTGGCATATTTAGATGTATAATATTTTTATCAAATCTTATCAATCAATAAAAATTTTCATAGAATAGTAACTGAATACAAATCTTTCACATATACATTTATTTTTTAAACATAACCGAAAGTAATGTTTATCATAATTTCAAAAAAAATATGAATTTATATTTTCAAGCAAGAGTAATCAGCCCATTGTAGTGTTTTATTAATAACAAAGTTACCTACTCAGATAACATTTAATTACATACCTTTATTTTTGAAACTTGAAAATTTTCAGTCTTTGCAAAGAAACAAATGAAATTTTAACACAACACTGTCACTTTTTTAAATAATAAACATATGGTTCATATATTCATTTATCGAAACCAACACAATAATATTGTAAATAGTACATAGCTCAACACCGCACATGTTTACCGCGCGCAGACAATTTGATAACAAACAGGAGAGCGCAAGTGTAATCAAATAAATTCGAATTTACTAGTGCAACAGTAGCGACATCTGGATGAAAGTGAAATGTTTTCATTTACTGTTCAAAGCAAAAGTCTTGCACATTTATATTTTTATATTTAAATATACTTCATTTACAAATAATATTTATTATTATATGTATTAGTCCTTTCATACATAATTTTGATTATCATAGTTTTTATTGAGAACACAACTGCTTACAACTACAAGTTAAATTTCATCCGGCAATGGAGATGGCAGCACACAACATCAACAAAATATGACAGTTCATTAAACACTTTTACAGGTTAGAGTTTTTAACAACAATGTAATGCAAGTTAATAATGAAGGTAACAATATTTCTTGGAGTAGCCCTCCAAAAAAGAAACAAAATAAAACGAATACTACATGGCGGGTACCAAAATTTGACTTAGATCTCCCAAGGAAGAAAGTAAGGCGGAAACCAAAACCTCCAAGAAGAAAATTTGACTTTTCATATCTAGAAAGTGAAAATATAAATGTGGAAATATCACAAAGTAGTGATGAAGTGCCTCCTGTATTAAATACAGAAACATACGAAAATCCGAAGGAGATATCTCTTGTTTTACAAGAAGAAAAACATTACGTAGATACCGAAAGTGAATTTAGTTCTTCACCTATTACAAGTAAGAAAATTAATTTGATAGCACCAGACAAAAGTGAATTATTATCACCTGTCTTAAATTCAAAATCACATGAAAATTTCATTAAAGAAAGTTTTTTATGCGAATCTCCTATTTTGTTTCAAAAACGAGATGTTGATCCTGAAAATGATTTCGATACGTCACCAATCATCAGTAGAAGAAATTACAAATTAAGGAAAATTAAAGAAAATAATTTCAATGAAAAGCATTGTGTGAGACAATTAACAGAACTTAAAGATAATACTAGTATTGTAGAAAATAATGATGAAAAATTGAATATAAAATCAATTATATCCGCAAAACAATCTTCTATGTCAATAAACAAACATACAGATAATACATTCAAGATTTTTGCCAGTAATTTTAAAACAGATGACGAAAATATAAACATAGAAATATTCGATTCTCAAGAAATATGTAACAGCATAAAACCTATAAATAACTCAAAAGAGAAGATGAAATTTCCATTGTGGAAAATAGAAACAACGCAAGATAAAATAAATATAGAAATCATAAATTCTCAAGAAGTAGAAGTATTACCTCCTAATTTCAAAAAAACAACTAAAGATTTCATAAAACAAAAAACTACATTTTCTAATTTACATCTTCCCGAAATTCCTGAAATTGAATTAATAAACTCGCAAGAAATACTTACTCAAAGATCTTTAAACATAGAAACATCACAGTCCTCAAAGAAAACATCGGAAAATGAAAGATGTATCATAGACAGCGTGGAAAGTCAAAAAAGCTCTCTAATTACTATAAGCTCTACTGGCACGGTGGTTCAGGACTCATTAGAAAAATCTAGTGAGGAATATCAACTTTCACCCAGGAAAAAGAAAAAATATAAGCCTGGTACACTAGCATATCAGCTTCACAAACTTCTACGAAAGCAAAAGGCTGACGTAGCTATTTGGAAACATGAATTGTATTTAACTTCTACAACCACTTATCAAATTCCTGCAACAAAAGAAGACCACTTAATGACAAATTTAAAGATTATCAAAATGTATATAGAATTCGGAACTAATATATGGGAATGTGTACAATGCGATTCAAATAATGAAAGATGCGTGGTTGTAGCTAATACTAGTTTTGTAGATAATTTATCATTGAAAAACGACCAAATGATAAGAATAATTCCGCCATTTTTTATAAAATATATTTTAATTAATAATGTTAATATAAAATCTTTTTTAAATGTGTATAAAATTATAAAATTGTGAGATTTTTCAAATAAAATATACAAAAATTAGTCTGTAGCAGTTTATTACATATATATGAGCACCATAAAAGGATAACAGTTAACATACATTTTTCTTTTTTAAATTAATAATATATCTTTACAAATATCAATAGATTATCACGGTTTGTTAAGATTTGATTGTCAGAGGATTACAAAGGATAAAATTTTGTATAAATCAAAAATAGTACAATACTTTTGAAAATGTTTAAACTTATTACCATTTACGTATACTGTAAATATAATTCGTATTATAGTAAAATATACCTATTAGACAGTAAACAGTACATATTCCACCTGACACGACATTTAACATTCTGTGCGTAAACGGATCAAAATTGTATGATTAAAGAAAAAAAAAAATTACTTGTGCGATAAAATTATTCATAAAATATATATAAAAATAAATATAAACCTACATCATTTGAATATAGCTGATAAAAATGGCTGTTATGAGAACTCTTAAAATTAGATATAATTTAAAAAAATATCTAGTTAAAAAATAAAAACTAAATCACAGCTTAAAATTGGATTGGATGATTATGGCATTTTAAGCGATGAGAGAATTTTAAAGCACAGAACTAAATTCTCTACGGGGATATTCACATTCAAAACTAAACATGTATCTAATTTACATCAAGGCTGACATTTATGGAAGATAGCACAAAATAAACTCCGCTAATTAATATAAAATAGCAGATTTGCAAATAATTACTAAATTACAAATTATATACTGAAAAAATAATATATCATGATTTAGCCATTCGCTAGCTTGATCGCATAATTTTTGATCCCGAGATAATTATTGAGACATCAAATTACCACATTATTTCATACTAGAAATTATTCCAAAATAAATGCATTATTAAGCAAATAAAAATAATGTTGATGTGAAGAATATCCTAAGTTCGGTTTGTAGTGACGTTACGTACTGAATTTGTGCAATTGCAGATTGCAGTGATTACCCTGGACATAAATCCACGTGCCCTATTTGACCAGGCGCCAATACGTTTGGTGCCATCTAAATAAATATAAAACAATGCATCAAATAAAACAAATTTTTATTACAATGTAAGAAATTAATATTAATCCTCCATACTTACTTTGGATACCAATCAAGTCCTACAACAAAACAAATACTTTTAATAATCACAATTTTTATTTTAACAATGAAATAAAAGATAGTATATACTTACAAATTTAGTTTTTTGTTTTTCTGTCATTTGTCTTTTTTCTGCTTCTATACAAGCTTTATCAAATAATTCATTTAAAAATTCATGAATATCCTTCATTTTTTCAGAATCAGTCTTAAAATTAAGAATCTTTTGATCCATTGATAAAGATAAGTCCAAATCGAGATCTGCCATTTTTTAAGTATTTATATTATTGCGATTTATTGTTACTGTTTCATATCATTCAAATTTGCATTTGTTCTAATTGAGCAGATGAGACACCACTACAAACAAGCATTAACCCAATAATGAGGTCAATTTTGTTATATCAATAAAACAGTTGACATACTTAATTAACTAATTCTTTCATTCTGCACTGGTTCTTGTAAAGTTGTGCTATGGATCAGTATTCACAACTTCGCACTATTGTAATAAAACGTCACTTATTCCTACAGGTGCTTTTAGCGGGCAATTTGACAGCTCTATGCAAAATCCCGCACCGTTCATCAAACTCTTAAGCACACCTTTGACTATACTTTCACTAGATCAATCGCTTGGATTTCTACATGCCCCGGGCAACATTATCTGGTTATAACGTATTCCAAATATCGTAAATCTATTTTATCTGTATTTACAATTTGCAAATGATTTGATAAAAATTAAAAATAGATTAATATTTTCACAGCAAATACATTTTTTTATTACAAAATGTGACAAATTTTAATTTTCTTTTATAAAAGTATGTATAATTATTTCAAAACCTTGTTGGTCTGTTTTTAGACGATGTTTTAGAAATTGTATTAATTATTAAATATCAATATCAAGCTCAGAAATTAATTATCAATAAATCTTATGAAGAACCATACGCTGGGCAAATGTGTCTATTCACTTGTAAGCACATCACTTTATTTAACACTCTACTGCACTTTATTGATAAACTGAGATTGCAGTGGCGCTACCGTAATCTACTTATTCCAAAAATAGGAAATTAAATTGGGTCCTTCAGGAATATTATAAAGAAATAACTTATAAAGCAAATTTTCCGTTGTAACGAGAAAGATCTGGGAATAAAACTTTTCAAAATACACGTTTTATGTTAACATGCATATATAAAATGAAGCTGGATATTTAATTGCAAATTGTACAGCAATTATCTATTTCAACAACGAAAAACATCTTGTTATACATGATTACTAATTTCCTAAGCTTATTATTTCCAAGGTTGGCTAAATGCTAAATATAGTCTGTATAAACAAAAGAAAAATAAAAACTCACCAATACTTATCCAAAACAAACTTAAAGGGAAAAATCCATCGTTAAAACAATAGTACTTATTTATTATATTCAAAATTATATTACACAACAGGCATACATGCAAGGGACAATTGCATGGGTTGCTCCTTCTGGGTTTTAACTTGTTTTACTATCTTCATTGGCGGTGGTGGACGAATTTTCCTTCCGTGAATACCAGTTTTCCTTTTCCATAAACCAGATCGTGGTCTGTTTCCCAATTCTCTATTTCGCTGGGCAGATCCAATAGGAGTTTTTCCATGATCTACATTACTTAATCTCCCTACTGTACACATACAGTTTTGTGGTAGACAGTATTCTAGTTTACTGGGAAGTTGAACGACAACTTTTTGATCAGGAGTTCGACGGACAATTGTTGCATATGTCCCGGCCGCATGGATTAATATTCCTCCCGTACCGGGATATTTTTCGACGTTATGAATTTGAGTGCCCAACGGAAGAGCACCTAATGGATATGCATCACCTTCATGTGGCCTTACTATAAATCAAAATAAATATATGCATGTTTACTTATTATTATGAGCATAAATATGTACCTGGAATACGAGGAATATGCATAGAAGTTCGAATTATATCACCTGCTTTCATGTTTTCTGTTGCTAAAATGTATTTTAGCCTATCACCATAAGCAACTAAAGCTATAAGACTTGTACGGCATCCATCGTTAATAATTTTAATTACTCTTTCTTCCTATACAAATAATAATTATTTTTCTTTACTGCTCTATTCTACAAAGAAAATAATACCTGTGGAGGGCCTTCTGCAGGTCCTTCTCTCTTCCATTCAATCCAATGGTATTTATGTTTGATACCTCCCCCAATTCCTTTAGCAACTAATCTTCCAGTAACTGGATCTCTTCCACCCAAATTTGTTACTTCCAGAGGTTTAACAGTATATGTTTCCGGATAATGCACTATTCTTCTATATGCTTTTCCTTGACCGGGTTTCGGCTTTTCTACGTGATGATAAATATGTCTTACACTTATTACAGTTCGTGGAAGTAAAGCTAATTCATTTGATATTATTAACTTTTGAAATAAATTTGTTAATAAAGACATTATTTAAGTTTGCATCCACGTCTGGAACACAAATTTTTTAGGTTATACAATAATTTTCCTACATACCACACATAGGCGTGCAAACTTTTTTATCGCGGGGGAGTTACTGTAACCCGGAAGTTTGTGGTACAAGCAACAAGCGCAACGATTTTTGGAATTTGCATGTAGTTTCACAATCTGAATTCCGCCAAACTAAATGGGCTATTCCAACAAAATCGAATAAGTCTTTTCAATTTAACGGCTATCTCTTTCTATCGTTGCAAATAGTAAGTAAAATGGCGCAAACAACTGCCAGTTGTGCTGCCAAACGAAACGGAAAAAATATTGCAGTCAACAAAATACCTGTATTCTCGGTGAAAATTTGCATCATTGGACATTTTAGTTTCAATAGAAGGTTTTATTCTTCTTCAAGAAGTTTTTTAAAAGTTATTGACTTTTTTTACATTTTACGTCTAAATTTTTTTAGAAACAAACGCCAAAGATCTCATGACTCCCGCCATTTGTTCTTACTATGCGCAGATCCCCATTGCGCCGTCGGCACCGTGTACCCATAGATCTTATAGTGCTTTAGTGAGTTGAAGAAGCAGAAGACTCACGTCATCAATAAATATTACTAGATAATGACGTCACTTATTACTACGTATACATGGGGTACTAATTTATTCTAGAAAATGTAATGCATGTTGCATAACTTACTGTATACAATACGTGCATGTAAGTAATTAAAATAATTAATAACAAAACTATACTATTTCTGAAAATAATCATTTTTACTATATAAGATCTATGCGTCTACCTCTTTTTAAAGTATCCAAAATTTGAAAACATTTTGACAGCGCGATCCCAATTACGTAATAATTGTTTTCATAATCGGAATCTGTCAAAAAAATCATTCATAGTTCAAAATATCATCATAATCATCAAAAATATTATTTGTTAATAAATCTGCACTATGTGGAAATGTAATGAACTTAGGAATAAATGGTTATTCGCTACCGAATAATTTATTCCGCGAATAACAGATGTTATTCTTTCAAATAAATTTCTTTGCAAGTGAAAAGACAACAAAAATATATTTATCACAAAGGATAAATTTATCTAAACCTTTATTCGCAAGTGAAAATACCGGCCCTAAATTGAAAAGGTCTGTTAAGAGAAATTAGTGAAAAAGGGAAAGTATATGCTTCATAATGAATATTAATGGAGTTTTTGTTACAGCGACTCATCACGAATATGAAGATATTTTGATTGGCGACTGAAAGACCGCCTATATATGTATAACGAATAGCGTGTTAGTTGTTAGCGTAGAAGTGGCCATCAGTCCAGCATGCAATTCTCAAATAGTTTTTATTTCTTAATTTAAATACACTTGCAATTATAAAGTATGTAGACCTTCCATTGATTATATTTTCAGATGAAATTATAAAAAAAGGTGGAATCCCCCATTGTTGATATACTGCTTGGACAGGTTTGCATGGTATTTTTAATTAATTTCACGACAACAAAACAAAAATCTTATGTTCTAATTAATTCCCGCACTCTTTTTGAGTTTGAAAACACCACATGAATGTAGAAATAGTACATTAAGACACAAGTTTCATAAGACATGATTTTAGCGCACGCGTCATTCTTAGAAACGAGCGGCTTGCCACGAGTTTTCTAAGGGGACAAGTGCGCTGAAATGTCTTATGAAACGCGTATTTTATATTATTTTTTAGATTTTGGTCATTTTTTCAAAAAATGTACGTTATTTCATGTCCAGGAATTTCAAGTTCGGTTGTTTAATATGTACTTTATGAAACTGATTTGGATGTCATAAAGAAGTACTTTATGACATCCAAATGGGTTTCATAAAAGTATATATTAAAGAACCAAAATAGAAAAAAAAAATGTTAGAGGAGGTCACTCACTGCATTAACTATACATATTATGTGATATATAATATAAAAGAAATATAATTTTATCAGAACAATTTTATTTCGAAATAATTGTTATTGCGCTTTCCAGTTCGGATTTGCATGTATCATAACTTTGACAGCATTTCCTTCTCCAGTTCTTGTAACTTGAAAAGCTCTTTTCGTTTCCTCCATAGTAAAATGATGAGTTATCAGTGGCTTTACATTAACTTTTCCAGTTGCTACCAATTCCAAAGCAGTTGCATAACTAAATAATAGCAATAATAAATAAAATAAAATATAACTAAATGCTCATAATACTAACTCATTCACATAACGGAAACATCCTCGAATATCAACTTCTCTTGCAAGAGCACATACAAGTGGCAAAGTCACAAGATGTTTTCCCATTCCGACCATAACTGCAACTCCACCAGATTTAGTAGCCTTAAAAAGATTATTATACATAATATGAAAATTATAATAACTAATTAACATACTTGCACTGCTACTCTAATGCTTTGGTCAGCACCGCAGCATTCGATACTAACTGTGGGCTTATCACCCAATAACTCTGTAATTTTATTAACCAAAATTTGATCCTCTTCCCCAATATTAATTTTCAGAGTATAATCTGCGCCCAAAGATTTAGCCAAATCTAATCGATGTTGCTGAAGATCTATGTTATAAAGTAGGGATTAAACATACGCCAAATTTTATAAATATTTTGAGTTACCGGTAATGATTATTTTAGATGCGCCCATAGCTTTAGCAGACAACAAAGTTAAAAGACCAACTGGCCCTGCTCCTAAAATTAGGACAGTAGAATCAATTGCAATTCCAGCTTTTTTACAGGCATGAACTCCTACGGAAAGGGGCTCCAATATAGCACCCTCTTCGAAAGAAACATGAGGAGGAAGCCTAAAAATAATTGCATTTCTAATATTGTTGTCACATAAATTATAAGTATTTACGAGTATATATTTATTGATAACAAATAACAAGACTATACGAATGTAAAAAATAATAAATTGATAGATATTTTAATATCTAATGACATATCAAATTTACTATTTGCAAAAAGTATAAAAGTTTAAAAAAATTGTTCTAGATAGTGCTTCTGCTTACGCGTGTTTATTTTACTTATCATATTTCTTTTCACTATGTTTATTTGTACTTATCATACACCTTTTTGCAAAAAGTATAAAAGTTTAAAAAAATTGTTCTAGATAGTGCTTCTGTTTACACGTGTTTATTTTACTTATCATATTTCTTTTCACCATGTTTATTTGTACTTATCATACACCTTTTTGCTAAGTGTAAATATCATGCAGTACGATCATATTAATAATATATACTTACTTATAGCAAAAATCTGCGGCGTGTGGATAAAATCTAGTAAGATTTCCATGACAAGGAGGAGTAGCACAGAAGATAACATCAGGGCATAAATTATACCGGCCTTCTTTACAATAATTGCAAATTCTACACGGTACACCAGGTTCGATGGCAACCCTATCACCTAAACATAAACAAATAATGTAATTAAAAACTGCTCTGCTTCCAACGTTATCATATTTGCGTAACCGGACCTACTACAAGATTAGTGACCTTAGATCCGACCTTTGCCACAGTGCCCGCTGATTCGTGACCTGAAAGATAATTCAAATTAAAATAATTAAACAATTATATGCAGTTTAATTACCAATTATCATAGGAGTAGTTAAGATAAAATCCCCAATTCTGCCGTTTTCCAAATAATGAACATCAGAACCGCATATTCCGACACATTCCATTTGTAAAAGTACCTCTAAAATAAGTAAATAAATATTTATATATAATAAAGATTATTAATTTGAATTTATTGGTATTACTTGACTGTTAGTATAATTGTAGGGGTGATGAGAAATAATTGGAGATGCAGTCGTGCTAAACATTTTTTATTAAATAGTAATAGTGAGGAAAGTTAATTAAATTGCTATTTAATAAACACTGTTTACCACGACTGCATCTCCAATTATTTCTCATCATCCCTACAATATTTGCATTACCATTATCTTTTATTTCGGGTATAGGTCTTTGTTCCTGCAAAATTAATGTATTCAGTAACTGTTTTCAAATAATCATTAATAAATGCATTACCAATCTTATATCTTCAATTCCGTATAAAACGGCAGTTAAATTATCTTGAGACATTTTTAAGAAATATTAAATCCTAACTGAAACCGAGAAGGATTGTAAATAAGCTGACTGAACAATGAAAACTAGTTCAAATACAATCCTATATTCCCCACCACTGACTTCAATATCACCACCACCACTATTATTTGAACAATAAAATATGTAAATACGGTGTAATCAAACTACTAAGCGTTACTTACATAACATGGCGATTAAATAAAAGCGTCGTCATTAGTGCATTTTATTATGTTCCTTAAAAATAAAGATCAACTTAATAATGTAGTATGATTATGTTTAATATGGCAACACCAACAACAATAAGACCACTTTACATTTATTTGTTATTTTCTAAACGTATTAAATTATATAATTACATAGTATTATGAATATGTAAATGTACTTAACAAAAATATTTATTTTGTTTACTTACTCTGAAAGTAGCAAATAAATCAATAATCCCTGCTCAATATCACTTTCTAAAATTCATGAAAATTTAACTAATGCATTATATTTAATTTATATTTGACCATCAGCAACAATATACATGAATAGTTTAACATTAAATTAATTTAAAATATACATAATAACATTAACAATAAAATATAATACAATCTAAAATATACATATTTCATTGAAAATAATCACAATACAGATTTGCTGTTAACTTTCTTTTTCTCCATAACTACAATATCTAATAAAATCAAATCATTTAAAAAAGCAATATATTTGCTTTAGAAGCTATCCACTAATATATTCATGTAATACGTAGAACTGTGATGATAATATGCAATATTTTAATATTTTGTAACAGACATTTAGTTTTATGAATATTTAACATCACATTTAATTTGTTTTTAAAATAAATAAAAATTTCAACGTTATATATTCAGAATTACTTGAAAAATATTTAATTTTTCAGTCTTAATTTTAAAAGCTATTCTTCGAATTATTAATTGTATTTTGTAAAAATACAAATAAATGTAGTGTAGCTTTAAATACATATAGTAAATACAATAAATCTTTATTTCTGCAACTACAAGTTATATTATTGTGACTTACTTGTTCTCTAATAAAGAATCTCGATCAGGTAGCTGCCGAACTTTCATGCTACCATCAGCTCCGCAAGAGAATAATCGACCACAGTTATCAATTTGTAATTGGGTGACTCCTTGGCCAATATTCTTGAAGAAACTGCTCCTTGCATGTTCTGCTGGCAACGAGAGTAAAATTTGTGTACCGGCTACATCCCAAATCTGTAAAAAATATTACGGTAACTCTCAAAAGTATAACATTTTAAAAATAATTTTCAACCTTAATATCTCCATCGGCCGATCCAGTAGCAAAATATTCTTCATGCGGATCAAGCGCTAAGCATTTTATCGGGCTTTCATGAGCTTGGAAGCGATGTCTTAGTGTTCGTGTTCTCATTTCAAATTGGGAAACGTCGCCACGTTTTCCAGCACTAATCAACAACTGATGTTGAGGAGCATACAGTAAGCTGCTTGCGCCCTGTTCATGGCATGACCAAGCCACAACTAAAGATTTGCGCTGAGGAAGAAGTGAATCCCAAACACAAACATTCTTGCTTTCGGAACTGTGGCCTGCAGTAGCCAACAAACTGCAAGAACCGAGGAAAACGAAGTCGCTTATACCTTTGTTGTGACACTGACGAGTCTACAAAGGAATATTTTAACGGTCTATTACGTATTCTCCATATAAATACGTTATTTGTTATTGAACAATATTGTTGATAATTTTGAGGCTATATTCAATGTACAAAACATTTTGTCAGAGTGTAGTAAAAAAAAAAATTGAATTATTGTACAAATCATTTCAGTTTATTGAAAGGTAATATCGTTCCATAATATTGATGCTCTACATAAGTAGTTAATAGTATATTATGTTATTAGGAGTAGAAAGCGGTCTTTTTGTATTGAACCCAGCTGTTGCGGCCGAGGCGCTAGCCGAGGCTAAGCAAGCTGGGTAAAACACAAAAAGGGCGTTCTACTCCGAATGACATATACTATTTTTTCTTCAAGTGTTTCAAAGAATTTTTTGACATTTTTTTGGAATTTTTTAATTGTAGTGTTTGCAATTTTAGTCAAAGCTGGCTGTGTACACTACAAAACAAAACCGATATAACTGTCAAATAACAACTTTCAATATAATCTGTGTTGCTGTGACATCTGCCGCCGCCAGCGGTGAACTAAGACACTAACATTTTTTTACTAGTACAACAATAACAACATATTTGTACTAGTAAGACAATGAACATCTTCTATAGTGTGTGTACAGGATTTATAATATGAACAGGGACGTAACTACGGAGGGGCCCGGGTGGGCCACGGCCCACCTCATTGATATATTGGCCCACCTGCTGGCCCACCCATATTTTTTTAAGATATTTAGTTTATTTTATGAAATAGATAATTTTAGAACGTGTAATACAATTTCTGTGAATGTATAACGTACGTATTGCAGAATAAACATTTTAAAAATTATGTGATCCTACTGCCAAAAATAAGAAGACATGTCTGTCCGTGGAGAAAAAATTAAAGTAACTATTTTTCAAGCAATCGCCCCTATCCTTTAGCAATGATCCTCTTTCTTAGCAACATTTCTATAGTAAGTAATCAATAATAATTGCAAACACAGAATAAAACGACACATTACATTTATTTCTAGTGAAATTGAATAGAATTTTCAATAATGTTGCTAGGATTTAACAACTTTCTTACAGAATTGAGTTGAATGTTGATTAATATGTAGCTAATTAATTGGCGAATGATACCATATTGGACACGCCAGAGATATTTATAATATGGACGTTTATAACAAAAATATCTGGACTAATAATAGCTATAATGCCAAATATTTGTGATGAATTCACAAAACTGAAAGTATTTTACAAAAATTAAATTATGTTTAATTAGCGTTAAAATTTGTATGGAATATAGTAAATTGATAATTCCTTATTACATTATTTATCAACATTCAAATAAAATATATAAAAAATAGATTTTTGCTCTATGCAACGCTCGTATCAAAAACCAAAATTGGGAAATCGATTACGACACTTCAATAAAGATAAGTTTAATATTTTATGAATTATAGTATGTATTTATTTATATGGGCGCTCCATTTTACACAATAATTCCTGGAAATTGAGGAGATGGTCTTCATATTAATGTCAAAAAATAAAGATGATAATTTTTGAAACTCACATTTAAAATTAGTTATAGAAAATGTTTCCTTTTGCTAAGCATTACACAGATTGATATGCTAGCAGCAGAATATCATTTACTTCCCTACACAATATAAAATTGTACGAAAATTAATGTAAATATGAAATAAATACAATAACGGCCCTAATAGTTTTATAACATATTTATGAATTATATTTTCCGGTAACTTTAAATTAGTAGTCATTGCATTAACAATTCGAATTTTTCAGTGCAATTTCTATATTCAAAATTTAGTTGTTACTTAGAAGTTTGTAATTTTTGTTTATCTTATTTTACCGTTTCTATACTGCTATCTATAATCCCATATTATGGTGATCTGTAATTTATTTTTATTGTAATACTGTTGTTATAATATAAGTATGGCCCACTCAAATTTTTCATTGGCCCACCCAGAAAATAATCCTAGTTACGTCCCTGAATATGAATATTATAATACGCTTGAAGAAAAATTAAATTAATTGAAATATGCAATAATTCTATTCATTCTTTTACTAACTACACCCATAGTATTTTTTAAATTCATATTCTTCCATTAGCGTACTTTCGGTTTTAAAATTTGTACTAAAATAACATTTTTCTATTTTGCGTCTATTGGGATTTTCAAATAAGAAAACGCTAACTAGCGGCGACTATTAGAACTACAAACAGTGGTACACATTTGACATTTACATGAAACTACTACTATATGACTACAAAAACTCTATTATACATACTTGAATTATAAATGAAAAATACTAATATATGAGAAAATAATACGAAGACTAAAGGAATACAATTGACAGAAATGCTACGCTGACACATGTCAACAAAAAGTGTACCATTGTTTAATGCGATCAGCGCCATCTCTTGATACTTGAAAATCCCAATAACAAAGCTATTAAAGCACCTAAAAGATAGCTCATTCGAGTGCTGTAATAAACTATATTCTATCCGTTTTAACTATAGACTAGATGGCGTTTCGAGCGCGGCCGTTTTTACATGTATTAAATAAAAAAATCAAATTTTGGCGCCATTCCTGGATTTAAAGAAATTATTTCTAATTGACATTTTTTCAGTAATTTTGTCTTGTACATACATGTATGCATATACTTATAATCTCCGTAGCTTTCTCTACATTTCGGCGAAAGGGGCATGCATAAATTAAAACCACATTATTCAAATAAGTTTTTAAGAAAACAACGTAAAATAAAAATATAATTCACCTTTAAAATATAAATATTTACTCTAAAATATACACATTATATGTACAAACTATATAAACCGTTAAATATGAACAAAATAATGTTCCAAACTAATTTCTTTGTTCCTGGGGTGATCCGAATGATCCTTTTTCCTCATGTTCTTTTATAGCTTTCCAAATATTACATCGTCCTATGCCCAGTTCTGATACACAATTTGGACACTTTCTAATTTGGAATATGCATTCGTGGCACGATATGCGCAGTACAAATTATACGCCACTTTTTTTTGCCCGCTTCGGAGGGCCTTTCCTTTTGGATATTTTAAAACATTGGCAGAACCAGGTTCAGGATTTTTATACATAATATTAACGAAGAGAACAATAACAAAACTAACGAACTACTAACTAAAAACTAAGAAAACGCGCACAATGAAAACTATGTAATATGAAATAGAACGACGAAACACTATGAAAATTATATATACGAAAAAAACAAACAAACAGAACTGAACAGAAATTGATAATATGTAATAAATCGTGTACTATTAACTTTGTTGACATTTACATATTTTATGTCACACGGTAAAATAATTGATATAGTTGTCAAGCAAATTTAAATTTCGCGTCAATTATTTTACTGAGTAAACTCGGTTCACGTTTGAACCAATCAGAGAGCTAGAATCTTAAGCCATCTCACCCAATGCTCTATAGTTAAAACGGATAGAGTATAGTACTATTTATTTTTTAAGGTTGGTAAGGTTGTAAATATTGAAACAAAGATTTTTTCTTTAAAAAGGGTATAAAATGCAGAATTATGGTTGGGATTTGTTTAAGACACTTTTTATTTTCTTTCGAACGATGATGCTAATTATTTTTATCACTGTTAGATTTCGATTTATGGAGTTATGATTTTTGAATATACTTATTAAAATATACACCGCTGAACCCCTATCCCTCGTATAAATGGAAAATGTCCGAGACATTATTATCTCCATCCTTGTCTTGGACACGCGTCTACAAGCGCATACGCGCACAGGTGGTAGGCGTATGGCAGCCAATAATGAATCAAATGCAGTTGGCGCATGCGCACAAAGAACCGTATCCACGCTTTAAAGAGTGCAAATGTTCCGAATATTGCCCGTGTGCCTTTTAGCGGTATATAGTTTAATAGGTACCTACATTGATTTTTATATGGACGCTATTTTGGCACGTTACACTATTAAAACAGATTTTTATTAATTTTATAGGATACACTGTTTACCGTAAACACAATTACAGAGGCAATGAAACAAATGGTATTAATTGCGTATTGTCATCTATTTATTTTTGTTTATATTCTTCATTTTCACTAATATTTTTAACTTATACAGCTCTGACACATATAAAAATATTAAAATTAATTGAACCGGATAAAATTTTGTGAACTAAAATAGGAAAATAGTAATGAAAATAAATAAATAATAATCTATAATTGTAATGGTAATAGCGGTTCAATATACCCTCAATAAAATCAATAACAAACATTATGTAAAATTATTCAACGTCTAGGAGCCGCTTAATAACGATATTAGTACTTACAAAGAATGGTCTCGTAGCGTTAGCAGTTAATCCAACCTGCCACAAACTTAGATTACCATCGGAATCTGCGACACCGAACTTATTTCCATGTTGTGAGAATCTAACACGAGTGACCTTGGCATAAGTCCCTGGTGGACGTGGTGTAGCAACAGGAGTACTGTGTCCCCATTCCCAAAGTTGGACTGATCCATCTTGGTTCCCAGTGAGATCTAAAGAAAATTCATTACCAATAACAATAACCATCTATATGTATATTAATAACTTACAAAGTGGAAGTAAAGGATGAGCACTGATTCTTCGCACGCCGTCAACACGATGTTTAAGAACCTACAATCATTCATTTATAAAGGTATTTTTATGAACAGAATGTATTATTGCATGCCAACAATAATACTGGAAATCAAAACATATAAACAAAAATTTCATTTATAACGCACAAGCTTAATGGGTAAAGGAATATGAAATTAGTAGGAGTGTATGATAAAGAACAAGCAAGGCTGTATAATTCTAGTATATAATTAACTAAATAACTAAGGAAGATATTTAAAATTTTAACTTACAAATAAATTCAATAACTACAAAGTAATAAATAAATTATATAACAGCTAAGAAAGAAGCAAGAAGAGAGCAAGACAAAGAAAGCAAGACAGGTGTTAGTGTATTAAAGACAAACCGGCCGAAGCATGTGAGTCGACCGCAGCAACACGAGATGAACAAAGTTGGGATCATGACAGCCCGGGAAGCTTAGACCCTTCATCTGACATACAACAGACAATACTCTCACACATCACCAATATTGTCTAATAACAATTCGTGCATTTCAAACTACATTACAACCATATTCGCTTTGATTGAATATTTCACTAAATTCTATATTAGATCTATAAAATATTTGAAAACTGGCTTTTCCCAAAACTTTTTTAACTCTTCGATTATTACAGTATCCTACTTTCAAACCAAAAATGAATTTGAAGTAAGTATTACCTCTCGAAATATTTGAGATACGGATAAACAAAATCATATGACATACATTTTTACCTTCCGTCACCTTTAGGTAAGGTATTGTCTTTGGTCAAAAAATTCAGTGGTGTTTTTAATGAATAAGCACGTTTTAAGGTCCCTAGAATAAGATTGTACTATTTTTACGATGATGTCTGTCTGTATGTATGTATGTGTGTGTGTGTAACAAAATTTTTGTCTACGATAACTCTAATACTACAATTCCAAAAATTATAATTCTTTCGTATTCCTCTTCGTTGCATCCATATGAAGAGCTGATTAGATTTTGGTTATAATTAGTCAATCAGAAGTACCCTCATTTGAAGATTTTAACAGTTTTTCTGGAAAAAACAATGTTAAATATCATTTTGTCACATTTAATGTTATTATAAATATTAAAGAACATTGTATTCTCTATACGATTTGACTGCATTTTATACTTTATATTAAATGGATATAGAGTTATAAAATTATAAATAAATTTAATTTCATAAATTAGCTAGAAACAGCTACTATATTCTGATTGAAAGATGTCAGTGTCAATTGACATATTTGTAATATATTTGTGTTATAATTTCACTCGAAATATAGAATATTTTTGCTCGAAACTTTCTGTATGGAATTCGTATAAAATACATACAACTGTCGACAGGTAATGTACATACAAGAAATTTAGAATCTTTTGAAAGGAACTTTCTGTATGGATTTTATAGAAAATATATAGGCATTTACGAAAATTCTAATGGTAGATACCGCATCTACTGACTGTGTTCGAAAAGACGAGTGGTAAAAAGTTACCGTTTTCGAAAATTGCACAATATCTACCAGATCCGTCTACCGGATTCATGAAGAATCTAATCTCAAAAAAGGTAGTGATGCAAACCGAAGCGCGCGCGTTAAAAGTTTGTTAACTATATCAAATTTCTAACCTGTTTCAAATTTTCATTTTTTTTATAGGTTATGGATCTACCCTGTTTACCACTTGCGTTCTTAAAATATCGATTTCGGTAGCTATAACCTGATAAACAGCAGTTTACCGGTAACAGTTCACCGGTAGAATTTTCGTAAATGCCTCATATAACTGACGGAAGGTAATGTGCTGGCCACATCAGATTTTTTGATATAGAAGTTGAATTAATTAGTAAATGTTGAAATAAACATATTCAATCAAAGAGAAAATGAATTTCAATCAGTTATACATTACTTTTCCATATATAATTACTTACTCTCACAATATTTCAAATTAGTTGATTTCCAGAATATGTATTCAAAATATATTTTCAAATTTCATTCAATTTTAAATATAAAAGAATCACATTGAACGATATACCCACATATCTTTACTGTTAACCATTTTATTTGTTCGTTGAATGTGATTATAACCTTCCTTCTTCTTTTCCAACCTACCACACTAGCCCCCCGTCCACTCTGCGTAGCACTACCCGCGGGTCCTGGGTGCGGAGGGCTTCCAGGAACTGCTTGCTGGGCTGTCTTATCTCCAGTGCTTTGAATCACCAAAAATGGAGGCGCTGGCTCATTAGATGAAGTATTGATTCCACTGCTAGCCTGATCGCGGTTGATGGACATAATGTCAAGCTCGCATTCGTCTTCTAGCCAAGTTGGTAGCTCCAGAAGTAAGGAGATGTCCATTTCTTGTAACTCACGTGGCGTTGCGACTGCTATTAAACCGCTTTGTACCTGCAAGTTGAAATTATGAAAAACATGTAAATTTAAAATGTTTTATGAGATGAAATGATTAATTTTAAAATAATTTTTAAAATGTAAATAAGAACAAATCAAAAATATTTTCATTTATATTTTTAAAAGATATTATAAATTCTATATACAATATACTTACGCCATTTCCCATTATGGGTTGGCATAAAGCCTAAATCAATCCACAATCATCCTTGCTACACATTCTTTTCCAAACAAACTACTTTCACATCGTTCACATTCATAAAAGTTCTTTTATTCTTTCTACTCGGAAACTTGCTCAACATACCACATTTTAAATTCAAACTTTTTATTAAAGTATTATAATTTTATAATATAATAATACTAAGAGCCCCCTCAGACTACCGATTTTTGATCGGCCGACAGTTTAATCTATTGCTTAATTAATAAATGAAAGAAAGATATTAAGGACAATATTAGGGCCTACAAAAACGGAAAACAATGAAGTTAGAACAAGAATGAACTACGAACTAGAACAAGAAATCGGTAATCAAGATATAGTCAAAAAAATAAAAGAACAGAGACTCAAGTGGCTTGGGCATATATGGAGAGCCGGGCCATCCACAACCATATACGCAATGCTGCAATGGGAGCCAGGTGGGAAAAAGAAAAGAGGTAGACCCAGATCAACATGGATAGAGGAAGTAAAAAACGATTTAAACAAAGCAGGAATACATAACTGGCAGGAACAAACACTAAACCGACAGAAATGGAAAAATATAAGCAAAAATATAAAATAATTAGGTAACATGGGGAGTGATCCACCCCAAATAAGGATCTAGAAAGCTCTAGAATAAGAGCGGCGCTACCCCTCCGCGGGGTGTTTAGCCATTATGTATGTATATACAATATACTTACGCCATTTCCCATTATGGGTTGGCATAAAGCCTAAATCAATCCACAATCATCCTTGCTACACATTCTTTTCCAAACAAACTACTTTCACATCGTTCACATTCATAAAAGTTCTTTTATTCTTTCTACTCGGAAACTTGCTCAACATACCACATTTTAAATTCAAACTTTTTATTAAAGTATTATAATTTTATAATATAATAATACTAAGAGCCCCCTCAGACTACCGATTTTTGATCGGCCGACAGTTTAATCTATTGCTTAATTACAATGACGATTATATAGTGATTTCAAATCATTGAGTGTGCGCACTCACTATATAGTTTTCATAGAGTAAATAAATACTTAAAAGGTTCCTGTAACTCGAAATTGTTTTATTCAAAAGAAATTATTGAATATAGCATCACGGCATATTACCAATCTGCTTTATACACAGATATCGGTAATGATGATGACATATTCGTACCATGTGGGTTTTTATCAAGCGTAACCTCACGGGCACGATAAAAATGTAAATATAATTGGATATTGCACAGGTTGCGAAGATGACAACGCATTATTTTTGCAACAAACGAAACAATTTGGTTAAAAAAAATTTTTTCATTGTGAGGGATCGGTAACGATTACAAGAAAAGTGAGAGCGATTTAAGCAATAAAGACATATGAGTATTTCACATAAAAACGAAGTATATCGATACAATACCATTTTACTAGAGAAGCAGTTCGTAACAACCGAATTAAGTACGAACATTATGATTGCAGATAATTAAATGAAAGAAATTCCTTATCAAAACATAATTGGTGCACTCGTAAGTTGGGTCTTTTCCTCGGGTACCAGCAGGAATTTTCGTAAGGCTGAAAACGTAAGATTGGACTGAAAAATAATTGATTGTCGGTAGGGCTGTTACAAACGCATTTCACTAGTTGTACATAACAAAAACAAAGATTTCACAACCTCAGTTATTGACAAATTTTTAGAATCGAAAAGACGAGTTCGTTTTGTTTTTGAAAATCAAGTCATTATTATAAATGTACATAAAATTGTACTATTTCCTCCTGCCTTCAACCATAATATTTTATTTTAAGAAATAAACTGCCAAAATTAGAGTAAAATTCGCTAATCCAAAAATAGTAAATAAATATATCATCACGGCTTATTACCCTGGGTGTGCCAATCTGCTTTGTACACAGATATCGGTAATGACGAAATATTTGCACCGTGTGGGCGCTTACCAGGCGTCACCTCACGGGCACTCATTGCTGGAGTGGAGAGTGCACCACAGGTGTCAATTTTGTGCTATTTAAAATTGGAAACATTTGGCGTTGGTCGGGATTAAACCCGGTTCCCCAGATTCGCGACCTGACACTCCACTCAGGCACGCGGCTACGGGACTCCATGGGGTCTCAAAAATAAAGATTAGCTTAATCTTTTTTTTACTCGAGCGGAACATGGCGGGAGGTATTGTGTTGGCCACACCAGATTATTTTTTTTAAACATACATTATTCATGAACCTCAGAAATATCTCATTTTCACTACAGTCTCTCTGCTTTATGCTTATTCATGCATGCCCAAAAGGTACTTCCATACATCAAAGTAGGAACTACATTAGTCTCACTTACCCGAACATCTTTAGATTTGAAAGAAGACTGTTTAGAGTGTATTGCAACAGTGATATTTCTGTAACTCATAGTTACCATCAAATGTATTATAAACGAAGACGGATTTGTGGAAAATTCACGGACCCCAGCGGGATTCGAACCCACGGCCTTCCAATTTCTAGTCGGGATTAAACTAGAAATTGGGAGGCCGTGGGTTCGAATCCCGCTGGGGTCCGTGAATTTTTCACAAATCCGTCTTCGTTTATAATCTTTAGATTTGTTTACCAGTAGATGCCTTTATCCCGCTATTAAAATACGTGACACATAACCATTCATGACAAATAACAGCTAGTTTCAAATAAATTCTACATTTTAGTAATAAAAGCAACTGGTTAAGGGAAAAAATAAAAAATAAATAAGGAATTTAAAATACCTAGTAAAATAAATAACTAAAAAATTAAAGTATCGAAATAAAATAAAAACACTACTATAAGAAAAACTAAAATGAAAAATGAACGAAAAGAAAAGAAACAAAAAGGGAAAACCTACATTCTCGTATACCTGGTTAAGGCAAAAAGCAGCAATAGAATCCTGCTCTTTATGAATAATTTTCACCGGATCACCTGCTTGAACCGTAGACGAAATACTCGGAGTATCTGATGCGTCTGGCGTTGTTGCATCTCCTGGCTGTAAGCTCACTGACCTTCGTTTACCAAATACAGCTCGTATAAAGATATCTTGCGCTTGTTCTTGATGAACTAAATACATCCAGAGCCTTCGAGCTGTGCTTGCAGAACTCTTCTGACTAAATGGAGTATTATGTGGCTCAAGAAGTTGACGGTATTTTTGTAATGGCGGTCCAGAAACGTTCTCAACAAAACATCCAGGGATGTATTCGGAAGGAGATTGTCGAGATTCAAGTTCAAGTTTTAGATTCTCTTCCCATTTGGTAAGACGGTGCAATATACTGTGGATTAGGGGACTACTGACTGGAAGTTCGGATTGTTCTAAACCGGCAACCTATTACAAAATATTTAGTATTTTTAATTACATATTCTTAGAAATATGTTTTATAAACTTACACCCAAGAATTCATTGAGCCTATGAATAACAATTCTCAAAGTAGCAACTTTTAATATTAACCATGAATATGAATTAGGATCAGAATGTTCCGTGTTAACTCTCTGAACGGTAGGATGTGTTGGACTATCAAATACATCTTCAGGTTGATCTTCTGTGTCTGTTGATGCTTCGTCTGCATCTGCATCTGAATCCGGCTGAACATATCACAAATTTATACTTTATTGGAAAATGATTAATAAATAATTGTGAATTTAGATTCGATCAAACAAATCTAAACAAAAAACAAATAAGTTAATAAAGATTATTAATATATGCAAATAAAGCAAAATTATAATTACAAATATAACAAGGGCAAAATAAAAATAAACAAACAAATACAAACCAAACTATAACCATCGAATCCATCATCACCATCGTACGCATCATCGACGTAGCTAACCTTACTGAGGAGGTAGACCAACATGCTCATCTCCGGAGGAACAAACTGTTCTCGATACGTCGGCTTGTCTTCCTTCATCGTAGCAGGTTGCTGTCCCAACAATTTACAATTCAATCGTACTCGTTGCTTATTTAACCAAACACTTGCACCACCACCTTGCTCTTCAGTATTAGGAGTTTGTGGTTGTTGGCTGCTAGCACCCGAGGTAGAACCAGTAATACTTGCAGTGCGGATGAGTTTTTTTATACCTCCACCAAAAAGCCTAAAAGGAATGAAAATTAGTTGAAGAGTAACTTTTTTTATAAACAAAAATTACCTTCCCCAAGTTTCTTCGTTGAAATGATGCGCAGTAACATGATACAAAATAACACAATCATAACTACATAATCCGTATAACAATAAAGCAATGTATGTAGCAACAAACGATTCGCATAAAACAACAATTAAACGTGGAGTATCCTCGTCTTTCTCTCGCTGGAGAAGAGCTCGTAAGCTTGTAACTCCAGGCCATTTGTTCGGTGCAGTTTTGATCTTTGGGCATTCGTCTATTGAACAACGACGGCGTCGACCTACCAAATGTGATACAACGTTGTCCTGAAATAAAAATTACAAATACTACAAAATCAAATTTTATGCAAATAGGGTAGTTCAGTAATTACGTCATATGCGGCGAGCTTCATTTAAGCCACAGCAAATAAGAACCACAATTTTAAGCGTTCATTTCGACGCCAATATCTTAATTAAATGAGCTATTTAAGCTATCATTCAGTTAAGTTTGAATATTACCCTTTCAATTAAACAAAACATATTATCCTAATTTGTAATAACAATTATTCTATTTAAGTTTTAAAAAACTTTGCATGGAACTACATGTTCGTGAAACATCGCGTGAAGCGGCCGGTAGAGCCCGTTTGAAAGACAGCGAACCATTTTTAAGTTACAGTACCCTAAGAACATCACATATTATTAATATATTAATGTGGATAGACAGAATTATTACTTAAAAAGAAAGAGAAGACTATCTATTTCTTCGAGCCTGCCGTCTTTTTCTAGAGACATGTATTACTGTAGGGGATAATTTGTTGTGTGACGTTAATTTCATAAGTCCCCATTTGAAATAAAACCTGTGTTATTTATTGTGTAGTATATATTAGGCGCTTTCGTTCGGACTACGAATGTGATTTTCTAATTCGTGATTCGTTTAAGAATGATTCATTCTAATCATGATTACATTTAATTCCAAACGAACAATAAAACTAACCCGATCGACGCGAAACCTACACAACGTCGAAAGAACTAGCGTCAAATGACAAATTCACACACGGACAAGTCAGCTGTTCCCGAATAACATAAATTATTGTCTTGGTTATTATTTAAATAGATAATTCGAAACCAATAGTGATGAATGTTGAATCTACTGACAATGGCTCAAGTTCGAGTAGTTCTGATTCTGATGTAGACATAAATTTGCGGAACAAAAGAACTTATTAAATAATTATGTTGAAACTGTTATACCTAATTATTCGGAAGAAGAACTTAAATGTCACTTTCGAATTAATAGAAATACTACACATTACACAACGAATTATTGGTACTTCTCATAATTTATATGAAATATAAACAATCTTCTTATAACTGTTTGTTCCGCCATTTTTCAATCTTTTGTGATTTGAATAACAGTAATCCTGAGAAAAGACAGATTCTGAAGGGGGCGTATTGTGATCACAAAATGAAAGAGTGGGGATAACGAATAATGAAGGAAGAAACATAATTCTTATTGATCATGATCACTTTGTTCAATTATCACGAATCACAGTCCGAACGAAAGCGGCTAAAGTATTGCGAAGCAATAGAAAAATGTTTCCAATTTGATATATCTCTGTCAACTTCTTCAAAATAACAATAATATCAGCATAAAATTACAAGCCTTTAAATTCTGACCCTGTTCTGTCAATAGTCTACTTTGAAAGTATCGTTTTTGCTTAGGACAATGCTTCATATTTCGCGCTATATTCTGATGTCACACTATTCTACCCCATAGCCCATTCGTAAGTACTTACTGGTAAGTCTTGAAAGTTTGTTTTAAATGTATCAGAATCACACAGTGACTGGTAAATGCACGCCGAAAGTGCAACTGCTAAATCACGCAATACTAACAACTGACTTTGAATTGTGGCAGGTTGTGCTAAATCTACCATCTGAAATAAAAATAATGTGAGAAGAACGTTTATTGTAATTTCGAAAAAACTTACAGTCTGCAACATATCTTGTGTCAAGCATTGGAGATATCTAACTGGATCAGCAATAACTGTTTTACTACAAGCAACACTGGCCGCAAGTAATGGTAAACTTGTTGGGAATGGCAGAGGGCTAAGCAATTGTTGCTGCGTCTTTTCTTGTTGTAATTCTTGCAACAAAAGCACCAACTCCATTCTCACTGAAGCTAATCCTCCGGTTGCTCCATGAAGTGAACAATAACTCAATAAAGTACGCAACAAAGTTTCATTTGCTCTGAGCCAGCGCTTGCGTCTAGCTGCTCGTTGGACTTTTGCTTCAAAATCAAGTTTCTCTTGAATAAGAATTTCGTGTAGCGTAGGCCTCGGGCTTTGTTCTGATAATTCTGGTTCTGGAATTGTTGCATCCAAGTCCATAGGATCGGTATTAACACTTGACGTATAGGAACATAATTCGCGTAAAGCTTCTACTTCACGTTCGAGCCATATGTAGAGTTGATAACGCAACTGACCACCATCAACTTCAAATCCAGTAGCTAAAGTGGATAATTCTTCCATGAGTATTTTTAAACAAGCAACAAATTTCAGTTGTTGAGCCATAATATCAATTTGGTCCGCAGCATCTTCATGTTCGCTGCCTGCATCTTCCTCTTCTTTAGTTTCCGCTGCTACTGCATCTAATTTCATGGATAGGCCGCCGCATTCTGAGTCAGATGATTTTGCGTCATCATCGTCATCCCATTTTAGTTCAAAATCATCTGTAGTTACTCCACCAGTAACAGGTGCCCCCCAATCAAAGTCAGACACTTGTTGTGAACCTTGCGATTCAAATTTAGGTTGGGGAGTTTCCCAACAAATTGTACCCGTGTCGATAGCATTATCACATACTTTCGCTTTTGGACTTGTTACTATAAAATCACAACAAAATTAATAAAAATATATCAAATTTATTAGAAATCTTACAAGGCGTAAGTTGTTTTCCAAGATCAGCAACTCTTTGTGGTAGTTTCGAAAGAACTTCTAAAGCTAAAGCAGGACAACCAGCACGAAAATGTCCATGTGCTGTTGTGAAATACAGTTGTCGTTCTGTAGGCGTGATTGAGTCTTCCATAATAACTTGTGTTTGACTGCCAGGTAACCAAGTCTTTCTTTGAGAACTTGCAATTTGTTGACGAACAAGCAAAGGATGCGTGCGAAGATAAACATAGAAATTGAAAACATTTGGATCTGCTTGATTCTCGCAACTACGGGAATCATCTTCGTGAGCTGGATGTTGACTGCCAGCGTTACCAATCAGTAATGTACTCAAAGCAGATTGATGTTCCTTTAGAGTCCAAAGTGCCATAGACCTTAAGAAAGGGTCAGGATGGGCTTTAGTTATATCTTGATTGTTTCCTTCTGCATCACAACCAAGAATTTCTTCATACAATAAACGTTTCAAACTAGCTGATTCGCCTTCGTATAATCGGACTATAATAATTGCTAACTGCAAGTCGTTTAACTTGTTCAGGCATACCTTAAAAAACAAAATAATTAATATATTATAAAAGAATATATATACCTTTTTTATAATTTTACCTCAACGGCATCTCTTAAAGCGCCAGCTAATAAAAAGAATGCAGCTGCATGATCAAATCGTTGTTTACCTAACAAAGCAAAAGCATTTTTCAGTGCTGCTTTACGCCATCTTTCTTCGCTAAAGTTATTTGCAAAGAATTGAGTCATTTTTTCATCTCTTTTAGATCTAAATAAACCCCAAAGTAAACTCTTTTTGTTCATAGCTAAATAATAAAGCGCTGCATCTAAAGGATCTTGTTTAACTTGATATGCAGCCTTAGCTAAAACTTGAACACACTGTTTTAAAAGTGTAATATTTCTTATCCACCATCCTACTCCTAATTCTCTTAGACATGGCCAAGTCGGTTGGCCTTTAGCGTAACTTGGAATCAATCTATAAAAAGATCATAAATATTTTTCAGTATTTAATACTCCTAATAACTATATCATATTTACCCTAAAAGTTCTTCCTGGCTTTCTGAATGGTAAGCCCAAGCTAAATTATTAGTTCCTACTCCCTGCTTTTGGAAATGGGCTCTTTGAGCTAAAGGCAAACATCTCAATAAGTAACTATAATGTTTCATTGCTAGTAAGAATCTTAAACCACAATCATCTAACGATTCAGTTATAAGTTGATCAGATTGACCTATAAGGTTTTCTTTTGCGAGAGCTGTTTTAGCAGCATCTATGGCAAATTTTTCAGCTAAATCAGTGTCACAAGTTGATACAGTATCGGCAAGAGCTAGCAAATGCATTTGATCTAAACTTGATAGACCAGGTAAATGTGTATGAGTTAAAAGACGAGACAATACTCTTCCTAAGAATTAAGATAATTGTTATAACGGAAAATTTATTCAAATTACAAAATTACCTTGTCTAGGAGTAAAGTGAGCAATACCAATATTTCTTTCAGATGGTCTACGTTCATGACGTTTAACTGATTCTTGATCTTCTAATAAAGAATCGAGAGATTCTTCAACATACGTATTCCCATCAAATAGTTCATCGTAATCTTTCTTTTCTTCTTGTGTAACTATATAATACTTTATTATTAGTTTATTTACATTATAAATATAAAATAGTCTTACCAGGTGTTTCTTTATCAGCAGCTAACAAAGTCCATAACGGCAAAGGCGGAATGTTATTAATTTCAGCATAATCCAAAGTAACTTCTCCAATACTGGCTCTATGTTCTGGGCTTCCCGCGGGATAACTAACAGATAAAGTCCTAGCTCTTGCCCAACCTTGCATATCTTCCGAACAATCTTGATTCCCACCAATACACTTCACCAAATGTGCCAAAATAGCCTTTACCCATCTAATCTTTCCAGAATTTAATAATTCCATCAACTGTTTCGGATGATATTGCGGTAAAACTGGGCAGGCAATCCTAGAAGCTTCGAATAATCCATAATCAGGCATATAATCAAGGTTAACTTCTTTGTTAGCTCGTTTCCTGTCCAGAATTTGCAAATTAACTGAACTGATTCTCGTAGGAATTGAAGTAAGTTTCCTTTGATTTTCTTGAGTTAAAGTGCGGAGATCAATATCACGTACATTTTTCTGTTCTTGTTCTTGGTTTCCAATTGATTTTGTGGAAGGATTTTGGGGTTTCCACTGGGTGTAAACATGCATTTCTGAATCCATTCCAACTACTAGGATACCATCTCTCACCCAACTTATTTGCATAGGAAGAGCAGGGAGACCATCAGCTGTTTCTAATTCTATTTTTCTTAAAGTCATCCAACGGAAATCATCTACGAATAGAGGTTGAGCTAGTGAACTGGCTTTACGTAATACTGGACGATTAATATTGATGGATTCTTTCATAGCTTTGACGTTTGCTTGTGCTAAATCAGTAGAGAGTGGAGTAAAAAGCATGATTTTACTGCCGCAAGCTACTGTTAATATATGTGAACCGTCTTCATTTGAAACCCAGTCAAGCTGGACAATGTGTTTTTGTGTTATAGGACAAATATTGCCGTTCTCTGAAATGGATTTTCTTAAAGACTGCAAAGTACTGAAACTCGGCACTGCTAATAAAGTTGATTTGTTAGGTTCAGTTAAATTATTTTGACGCTCATCATTAGTAAAAGTTTGTAATACTTGATTTAAACGTTGTTTCTTTTGCAAGGTTCTTGAATCATATAAATAACTTAAGTCAAGATGTCTGTTTAGTTGAATTCGCGGTAAATGGATGTTTTTCAAATGAATAGTGTCTTCTAATATCCATTCACTTCCTCCAGTTGATTCACATTCATATATAGCAACACATAAATTAACGTATCTTGAATCTTGATCATTTTTACCAGGCCTAGTGAAACTTTTTCCATATTTATAAGCACATGCTAGTCTTCCAGAATAAGCAACAGAAATATTTAAAACCTGCCCATCTATGTAAATTGTTGAGTCTTTTACTAATCTCCATTCTGCCCACATTTTGTCGGGATTTACAAGTCCCCCATCATCATCTATGAAAGTTATTTCCGACTTGGAAGGATTGTTTTTATCAGGATTGTCTACAATAGTCCAAAATCTAATGGAACCATCAGAACATGCTGTTGTAAAACAGTAAGGAGCTAAACAAGCTGGATATATAGAGGCAGAGCTCAAATGTCCTGCAGATGGTGTGGCATGAACTATTTCAACTCCATCTGGAAGTGGTAAAACTTGCTTAAGAATTCTTTTTGTTGTGATACTCATATGAGGGCTAATTCTGAAATGATTTCTGGGTATAGACTCCACACTGTTCTTTCTAGAAAGATCTGCATCATCCTGACACAAATTTGAATCAGGAACATACATCTGACTTCCAGTTAAAGATAGTTCAGTTTCAGTTGAAGCAATAGTTAGTTTCCACATATGGATTACAGTGTTTTGATCTGTTCGTTCAAGTAATAATATGTAAAACGGTTGTTCGAATACCATGCTTTGTTGGAGATCAACCATAGCATCATCTCCAGTCATATGTCTCGGATTAGTTCTTTGACCAGTAATCAATTGTTCTTGATAAACATGTAAAAACTGAGTATTTTGCCACTGAATAGCTTCTGAAATTGTTTCTAGTTGTATAATACAACCCGGTCTAGATGTACTTTGTTGAGATACAATATTAATTTTTTCTAATAGGCTGTCTTCATTTATAGAAGTCATATCAGATGTTAAACTTTCAGTCGAATCCATCATCCTACTTTCTTTGAAAGAAACATCTGATAGTAAAGTACGAGCGTCGATAACTGCTTGAAAAACTCTCAAACAACGACCATCGGAAGCGACGAAACAAGCACTTGGCGAGTTGGATAAGTTTCCTAACGTACTACTGGGGAGTAAAGTCGGAATCCAAGCTACATTACTAAACGCAGACGGCTCTGGTGAATTTATTCTTGCTAGTTCACAAATTCCTCCGGATTTGGATAAAGGACCGACTGCATCTACACGCCACAGAATTAACTCGCTACAGAAACCTTGATTACTGTGGGAAGAACTTTGTTCAACAAGATTATGGTGACTTGTAGTAAGAAGTAATGGTAAAACTGGATGACAAGTAATATCATTAACTCTGAATCTATGACCAGACGCTCGGCTTTTATGGCCGATATTAAGAACTTGAGAGAATTTGCTTCTATCTGCGAATGTTAGTTGCCACAAATTCAATGTTCCATTGTCATGCTTTGTTACGAGAGATACTACGGGTGAATTTTCTTGGAATTCATCGGTACAATGGGGTTCTTGATGTTCCCCAGTTGTAGAACTTGCAGTGTGACTAGCAGAATCTTCTTCTTTGACTGCTGGTAAAATTCCTCCTTCTTTAGCTACATCTCTAACAACGTGACGAAGATTGTTCGCTGTACTGTAAAGGCTTACAGTAGTCGACATGCTCAGAGAATCGCCTAATGGAAACGCTGATGGAATGCGAGTAGAAAATGAAACTTGTGCTTGGCGGAATGAACCAGGGTGGTATTCATCCAGCCATTCTACTACCCTAAATATAAGCATAAATCATATTTTATTTATTTTATTTTAATGTTTATTACCATATTAGGAAGCTGCCATCTACAGGATGGATACTAAATAGTAAATCAGGACTTTGGTGCCAGTCTCTCAACAGGCCTTCAATTTTCACATCCAAACTGTCTGATCCTTGAGGTTCAACTTCTTCTTGATTTTCTTCAGCATCTGGATGATCAATTATACGTCTAAAATATACAATAAATTAACATTAAAATGAAAATATATAATACAATATATGTATTTACTTTGTAAGTTCTTCCAGTAAAGATTCCGCCCTCATACTAAATTGCATTTCTTTATTGTCGAGCCAATGTAATACAAATGCTGGTTTAGGGTTACAGAATGAAATACTTGGGACTAATGGAATGTCCGTTTCTGCATTAACTGAAGCTGCTAAATGAAAGTGAAGACCTGGAGTTACTCCTGTTCCATGATAACCATAAGAATGAAAATCATGAACACTGTAAGTCGAGGGTAAAGTAGGAATTGGTTGCGATGGACCCATTCCTTGTGCTTGATGTTTAGCATGTCTGCGAATATGGAAACATGTTCTAAAAATATTATATAAAAATATTAATATTCTATTAAATGTTATGTGTATTATTACTTCATATGTTTCAATCTTTGCATGAACCGATGTTTATGTCGATTAGTTCTAAATTTAGGATGGTTTCCTTGAGGATCCAACTGACTTAAGTTTACTAAACCATCTTCAGGTAAAACAGTTTCAACCCACAATCTACAGATGTTATCTTTACATGATGTTACCAACATATTAGAAACAGACCCTTTCGGCATATATTTACTGGTAGTTCGCCAAGATAAATGAGTAACAGATCTTGGATGAGCAATGTACACAAATCCGTACTGTAGTTCCACAGGTCCTTCTATACTTTTCGATGTAAACAGGACTAAAATATTTTTGTGTTATTTTTTATTTAATGATAGTAAAGTAGAAAAAACTTACAATGCTTGTTTTCATACCATATTTTTACTAATCTATCATTATTACCGCAAGTAGCAAACAAAGTCCCATCTGGACTGAATGCCATATGCTGGACTGGCGTTGCAGTAGTTGCTTTCCATACGCATTGCCAGTTTTCATTGACGCTGTTGTTATCTTAAAAAATCGTATATTTCAATTTTAATTTAAAAAGAAATATGTAATGTATGTAATTATTAACAGATAGTACAAGATGGGGCCTAGAAACTTCCATTTTTGAAGGCGAATAAAATAAAAAGTATTGCTGATAGACAAAATAAATTTTTGGCTAATGAAAGAACATAATTTAAAGTTTTAAACATTACATCTTGAAGATGGTGGTCACCGTTCTCTATGCACTGAAGCAAATAATTTCTGAAGCTCCTTTCTACACGTTCCAACATTCTGGCTATTTCCTGCCGAATAAAATTCTTCAGCTGAAGCACAGGGTTGCCAGCGGATTTTAACAGAAATATCCATTAGTTCACAAAAATGTCTGTACGTTATCGCTATGCTTCTACGGGCTCGAATGTCGCTACGATAGTGCTTTTTATGATAAAATGTCGCTGCCGATCAAGAAATTTAATATGAAAATAAATAAATGTGGATTAACTTAGTAATTTTTTTTAATAAAATAAGAAACAAAAATTACTATACTAAACTTTAGGCCTATTCAGAAACAAAAATTTAAACAATGTTTAAATTTTTGTTTCTGAATAGGTGTGTAATCGTTTATAAGCGCAAAACAAAACATATTATAAAAATCACATGTAATCAAGTTGCACATCTAACAAAAAAATAATAATAATAAAAGAAAAATTTCAGTTATTTATTACATACATTTGTTTTTCATGATAATTTACAGGTCCATGTGAGCATCTAGACATTTTAGTTTCGCTAATATAAGAAAAATAAACATAAAATTGTTAAAATGAAAAGTTGAAAAATCGCTACTTTATAACAGTATTTGAATTTTCGCCGCTTTGTCGCCCAAACATCATAATGTCGCTACGTCAGGCAACACTGCTGAAGCAGGGTTGTAGGGCAGTATTTGTAAACCTCTACCTTGAGATATCCCCATAAAAAAATCACATGGCGTTAGAGTTGTGAGGGAAATGTTCCCCGGACAGTTTATCTCGATTCGAGGTGACATCCCATGGTTGGCACGGTCGCCCGATCTAACACCATGTAACTTTTTATGGTGATATCTCAAGGAAGATGTTTACAAACAACGCCCTACAACCCTGCTTCAGCTGAAGAATCTTATTCGGCAGGAAATAGCCCACATTCCGGTGGATATGTTGGAACTTAGAGAAATCTGTTGCATCAGTGCATAGAGAATGGTAGCCACCACCTTCAAGATGTTTTGTTTCAAACTGCATGATTTAAAACTTTAAATTCATTAACCACAAATAAATTTTATCTATGTCCGAACTTTTTATTTTATTCGCCTTCAAAAAAAGGAAATTTCTAGACTCCACCTGTATATTGTTATACAAAAGATACAAGATTTTAATGTACCTTGTGAATCTGGACTTTGATCACCTAAACCAGTATAATCTCCCGTTTCGCCTCCACCTAATGTAAAGGTAACCGGCTCTTTGTCAGGTTGTTGCTGATTTAAATGCCATAGCTGGACTTGAGATCCAGCAGTCAACAACCTTGTACCTTCCAAATTCCAGCTCAAAGCTCTAACTGGAGAATCTGTTGTTAAACTACCAGTTTGCACCCAACGGTAGTCGAGACCCTAATTATTCAATTATTTATGTAAAATAGTTAATATTAATATCAAATGATTAAACATACGTGTGTTGAACTGTTATGAATAAGAGGCGTAGGTTCAAAAATACAAACAGTACTATCATAAGCAGCTGCAATTTTACCAGTATCGCTAGAGCAATCAACAGAACTTATTCGAATATAATCATGAATTGCTCCAGGAATTATTTGAACACGCTCAAAAGTAGATGCTAGAATAACTATATTAGAGCCAGCAGCATATGCCTATAAAAATAAGGAATACGAAATGTTTTTGTGGCATTGTGACACATATTATTGTTTTTACGTACGGTAAAAGGAACACCTTCTACACTTCCAACAGCAAAACATTTATCGCCTGCATTGCAAGCACCGCTTACAATTTGATGTAAATTCATGATTAAATATTATATTAACAACTACTTGTTAATATACTTCCTCATAATTAAAGGACGAATTAATTTATTTTATCGCGTACTTGTGACATCTTTACTGTCACCTGAGTTTTTGACAGCACAGCGCATACGCAATTTCTTCCTTGAAATTAGTAACACTAAATATGGTGGATCAATACAAAAGTCATAATAAATATAAAATTAATTATTTGATTTATTAATATATACAATATTAACATACAATTAATAGGTTTTTAAAATATAGATATTTAATTTACATATTTTATGACAATTAGTGGCCAGTGGCGTAAAGATTGAAAGATCGATCCATATATGGGCTAAATTCCCCGCGCGAATTTAAATCACATACAATCATTTATATAATTTACATAAGTAATTATCATGTCTATTATTCACGAAAGGACTATACTATTATTCACGAAAGATGACTATTCAAGGTCATTTGTTCGAAGAAAGAATACACATCACTTTGCAACAGTAGCTTAGCAACATTTTATATTAGAAAGAGAAAGATTATTTGATTTACGTCTGTTTAATTTATGTGGTGTGACAGATATACGTAAATAGCGGCATTAATTTCTAACACACTATAAATAATAATGACGTATGTCGTAGAATTACAGATACCTAGTTATCTACTATACTGCCCTCTGTGCTAGTATTTACCCAGTGGCGTTGCCGTTTAAATCAAATTATTATTCCTTGGTTTATAGTTAAGTCTATGTTTGTGCATTTTGCAAAAACATAAGTGAAGAACATAAATCTTTCAGAAAGGCATTATTTAGAAAGAAACATAATTTTCAATTAAATTACTCTTATTTTTTCAGTTAAAATATGTCCATAAATATTTCAGGTTACACGCCTATGCATACAAAATGCAATGAAGTTATCTGCAAGTAATATAATATCAGACGGCTCAGAAATGACCTTGAATAGTCATCTTTCGTGAATAATAGTTTACACTATTATTCACGAAAGATGACTATTCAAGGTCATTTGTCCGAATAAAGAATACACATCACTTTACAGCAGTAGCTTAGCAACATTTTGTATTAGAAAGAGAAAGTTTATTTGACCTATGTCTATTGAATTTATGTGGTGTGACAGATATACGTAAATAGTGGCATTACTTTTTAACACACTATAAATAATAATATCATAGAATTACAGATATCTAATAATGTACTACACTGCCCTCTGTGCTAATATTTACCCATTGGCGTTGACGTGTAAATCAAATTATTATTCCTTGGTTTACAAGTTAAGTCAATGTTTTTGTATTTTGCAAGCACATAAGTGAAGAACATAAATCTTTCAGAAAGGCATTATTTAGAAAGAAACATAATTTTGAAATAAATTACTCTTATTTTTTCAGTAAAAATGTGTCTATAAATACTTCATGTTGCACGCCTATGCATACGAAATGCAATGAAGTTATCTACAAGTAATATTATATCAGGCGACTCACAAATGACCTTGAATAGTCATTTCGTGAATATTACTGTACCATTGAATCCTTGGGTACACTATTATTCACGAAAGATGACTATTCAAGGTCATTTGTTCGAAGAAAGAATTCACATCACTTTATAACAGTACCTTAGCAACATTTTGTGTTAGAAAGAGAAAGATTATTTGACCTATGTTTATTTACTTTATGTGGTGTGACAGATATACGTAAATAGTGGCATTACTTTCTAACACACTATAAATAATAATGACATATGTCGTAGAATTACAGATACCTAATTATCTACTACACTGCCCTCTGTGTTAATATTTACCCAGTGGCGTTGCCGTTTAAATCAAATTATTATTCCTTGGTTTATAGTTCAGTCTGTTTTTGAATTTTGCAAAAATGTAAGTGAAGAACATAAATCATTCAGAAAGGCATTATTTAGAAAGAAACATAATTTTCAAATAAATTACTCTCATTTTTTCAGTTAAAATGTGACCATAAATATTTCATGTTGCACGCCTATGTAAACTAAATGCAATGAAGTTATCTGCAAGTAATATTATATCAGACGGCTCACAAATGACCTTGAATAGTCATCTTTCGTGAATAATAGTTTACAAAGATTTTTTCGCGGTCTTGAGAAAAAAATAACAATCTATAGGTATGCATTTTTTTATTGCGAGGAGATAAGAAATAAATAAATAAACAACCGATCGCTGTAGAAACATAAACAATTTTCCAAGCTATCTCGGTGAAGGATTTTCCAGTCTAAAAAGTAACAGTTCATTTTCTAGACGATCGCCAAAAAATAAACTAATCTAAGCTTTCATTTAGCTTAACAGATAAATCGCTTTTTTTTTATTCAATTCCATGGCTGTCGCTATTTTTGGGGTGATTTTCTTACTTAATTTCTGCAGTTACAAAGCACGTAAAATCAATTTTTCCTATTTATCAAATGCTGAATGTTATGCTCTACAACTTTTATTTGAAGCTTTTTTACGTAAGGGGAGCAGGAAATTACAAAAGAATGATTTTACATGTTGAAGTCCAATGTTCGACAGTGCCGGTCACCACCGATCATACTATCAACCACGGTTTTAGTTCTGGATGAACTGATTTTTAAACTCAGTAAAATTGAAAAGAGTACGTATTATTTTACGTCATTTTATTTTTTTTTCGAAAGATGCATCATGGGCAAACACAGAAGAAGGAAAATAATAAAAAATAAGATTAGATAGTATGTATTTGATAACAAACCACATATAATATAGAATTATATAGCAGTTTCCGTTTTTGTCATTACTCATACAAAAATGGGATCGCAAAAAAATATTAAATTACTTGAAGAAATTCGAAAGTGGAATACCGAACAGTTAATAAATGTTTTAGAACTAGTGCGTTAATTTAAAACACTTGTGTTCTTTTATTAATTTATTTATCTTGTATTTTAGAATGGATTAGGAGAATGTTGCGAAGCAATTCGAAAAAAAGATATCGATGGTGATTCATTTTTGGTAAGTAAGTTTTAATTAGTACTTTAAAAACAAATTTAATCCTAAATAAATAGCTGTATAAATAGAAAAGAAACACAAATATATTTTTTAGAATTTAAATGAAACTCAACTTGTATTTTGGAAAAATATATTAACAAATGTACAAATAAAAAGATTATGGTCTTGTATTCAACAAGCTAGAGACAGCCCAGCAAATTTTATTTCTCAAAATACGCCAAGTAAACAAACCAATACTGATAAACCAAATCCTGTAGTATCACAAAGATCATCAAATTTACATGGACAACAAAAAAATTCTCCAGCTATTTTTCGGAGACCGGAAATTTCCGAAAATAAACCAAAGTTAAAACCTCCTCCACCGACTAGGGAAGTAAATTATTCTCGCAAAATAGATAATGCGCAATTTCCAATAACCAAACGAACAGAAATTTTACAAGAACAGAAAAATAATCCTTCCCAGACTATTTCTAAACCGATGATGCCATCAAAACCAACAAATCTTTCAAATTCAAAAAAAATTCAAAAATCTTTTTCCGGAGCAAGTGAATCTACATTAATAAATAATACGGTTAAAACTGGAAAAGTAAATTCTGCGCTAGCTGACAGATTAGAAAATTTATTCGGTCAGAAAAATAATCCTCCAGTGGCCTCCATAGAACCGGAAGTACCCACGCCTCCACCAAATTTAAATATTAAAAATGTGCCACTTCCTCCTCGACCTAATATTCACGGAACGAAATCAACGACAAATGGGACAGTGGGAAATTTAGAAAGTCAAGCACATAAGTTTCACCAGGAGGAAGAAGATTTAGCACATGAAAATAACAAGAATCCAATTTCTTTTTTGCATTCAAATAGTTTTAAAAAAACTTCTCCTCCTCCTCCATCAAATGCATTTAGTTTTAATAAAGAAAAATCTATGTCTACTGCAATAATGGGAAATATACTCAACCCAGATGATAAACCTGCGCCAGATGAAAAAGACGAAGTACAATACGAAAATAATTTGGAACAAATACCTGCTTTCGATTCAATCAAAATTCAGAATTTACCACCACAAAAAAGCCCAGCAAAACATATCAATAATATAGGAAAATTTAAATCTCCGATAAGTGAAAAATTAGAAAATTTATTTAGTCAACAGAATAATTCTGCAGTAATTTCTCAGGAATATAAAGTTGCTGAAACCTCAGAAAATTTCCAAGAACAAGAATTTTCTCTTTCTGAGGACGATGAATGGGATACATCTGATAATGAGTCAACGCCAAATTCTCCTTTAAATGAAAATTTTCAAGCTAATACTCTTCCTACTCCACCTCGACCTTCTAATGCATTTCCTCCAAAACCATCTATTTACACCAAAAGGCCTCCAGTGCCAATTGTTCCTGCTCCAAAAGACATTAGCACACGGCCTCCGATTCCAATTCCACCAGAAAGTAATTCTTTTTCTAAACCTTCAATTCCTCTTCCTCAGATTCCATCCTCTAATTTTTCCAAGCCTGTGCTGCTTCCTTCTGCTAGTGGATCTTTTTCAGCTCCTGTTAACATTCCTCCTCTTACTGTAGAAGAAAATATGTACGAAGCAGAACCATCAAAAGAAGAAGAAAATGTTTATGAAATGGAACCTATGATGGAAGAAGATAACAAATCATTACATTCTGAACCATTAAGTCCTATATATAAAGTGCCTCCATCGAATCCAAAACCTGTGAAACGTGAGATACCAAAACCTACTGTAATTTCACGACCTTTGCCTTTACCACCACCAGATGAGACACCTTTTCCATTACCACCAAATGCTGTTCCTATTAAAAGAATTACGAGGTCACCTGCACCTCTTAATCTTCCTAGACCTCCAGCGTTTTTGCCGCCCACGGATATTCCAAGTATCCCTAATATTCATAACGACAGTGACGTGGAATATGATGTTGTAGATGAATCAGACCGTAAGTAAATCATATACTCATCTATATACATATATTAAATATAATTAATGTTCAATGAATTTTTCATTTAGCTGACTACAAGAAACAGTCTTGGTTTCAAGATATTGAACGTAAACAAGCAACCGCATTTTTATATTGTCGTCCTAATGGTTCGTTCATCGTAAGACCAAGTAGAAAAATTGAAATTGAGTGTGCTTTTTCTGTAATATATGATCGTAAAGTATATAATTTGCCAGTAAAGAAAGAAAATAGCAAATTATATTTCGGGAAGAATACTTTTCACACAGTTTCTGAAATAGTTGAAAGATTTCTTGAACATCCATTGGTGCTGAATGGACCAAATAATGAAGATATTTACGTGAACCTCAGATTATGAATACTAGTTGAACTTATTATAGTATTACGTTATTATTAAAATGACATAACTATTAAATATCAAATTAAAATAGATTATAATACGTAATGGTTAAACTATTGTTAATTTTGTAATATATGTATTATTAAATAGTATGTACATTTTTCTAATAAAGAAATATTTTATTACGTTTATACAATTGCAGATATAACATTTCTTTAATTTAATAATCAGACTTCGTTCTTGAATGTGTGCTACTTGACCTGTGACGTCTACGAGGATCACGGGATTCATATTTCCTTTTATCATATTCCTTTTCATCATATTTTCTTTTTTCATCTTTTTCTTCATATTTTCTTTTGTCGTAATCCTTCTCCTCGTATTTTCTTTTGTCATAATCCTTTTCTTCATATTTTCTTTTGTCGTAATCTCGTTCCTCATATTTTCTTTTTTCATATTCTCTATCTTCATATTTTCTTCGCGAATAGTCGTTTTTACGATCATTTCTACTGTCGTATCTAGAATATCTATCTCTTTTTCTACTTGAGCTTCGAGAACGATCCCTAGTTCGTTCTCGAGAATGATTCCTATTACTTCGGTGTCTGCTTTCCTCACTTTTATATGAATTTGGACTTTTGGAAGATCTAGGACTCATAGCCTCAATAGGAGAATCATTCTTCTCCTGTTTTACATCATTTGAATTCGTAGTAGTAGTATCATCTTGCTCATTCAACCATTCTTCATATTGTTCCATCTGACCATCAATAACTTCACGTAAGACTTCTGTAGCACTTTTGCGATTTGTATGAACACTTTTTGATTTATATTTGATTCTTCTTCGTTTTGCATCACGTTCTAAGGCTTCAAGTTCTCTTGGTGTTAAATTATGTTTTTCTTCTATTTTTGGTTCACTGAAAAGTAAAGTGATAAATTATAAAACAGAATAAAAATAAAATATATGTTCTTCTTACATATTGAACTCTGGCACCTGCGGTGGACCTTTAGTAGAAGCTATTGTATAATCATATAACGCAAGGCGTTCATCGGAAGTAAACGTCGACGTTAACCTATTTGACGTTTTAGGCACAGGTTCCGTGCTTCTCCAGCCTAAAATAATTCACATTCACTTATGGATGTAATTCTTTGAGCTTTCAGTAATATATTTAATAAATTGACTCGAAAAAGCCAGAATCTTTTCATATCGCATTTCAGAACACTTCATTTAAGTGACTTGAGTCACTTCCATTTCGGTACATATTTTATACATATTTAAGATATCTTTTCTACGCGACACTATTTTTGGCCTTCAGAAGAATCACGCTGCATTTTTTTACTATATCATAAACGAAACAATTTTCCATATCTTTTCATTGGGCAAAACTCGTAGTCGTTGATGTTCATTTTTAAATTCTCATTAGGTTTTCTGTAATTAAGCAACTGAACTTTAAGTCCTTGTGTACTCAAGTCTCCGTAATGAGTTTTTCTGGCCTACGATATATAGTTGATAAACAATAATAACTTGGTATATTTCAGGAAATATCACTTCATCTTAGTACACACCTTATTGATGAAAATTTCCATGAATGAAATATTTTGAAATTGATAGTATTATCGATTTTGGCTGAATTTTTGTTTGAAAACTGGTACTGCATTTTAAAAATTTGAACTTTTAATAAACCATAAAAGGATATACAAAAAGGATATGTAATATTTGTTCAATTGTACATTGGGCTGAAAAAGACCAAATTGTTATTCAGTTTATCTATTCAGCCATGATTCAATGCTTTTTTCAATATGTATATTCTTTTCTACAGAATAATTAATATTTTTAAGAAAAATTGATACTTACCAGTTTTCATATGCGGATTAGCGACTAAAGCATTGTTTAAAACATTAACTTTTGCCATATCATCTGCACAAAAATAGCACATGTTAAAAAATACAATTTTGAAATAACAGAAAACTAACTGACCAATAACAATTGTACTGCCAGGAATTGGATTTGGTTCTGATAATGGTAAATCATCATCATCATACAGTTCTTTACGCCAAGCGCAAGATTGCATATGAGAAGAAGCAGATGAAGCAGGTATTCTATGTGATGGACTAATCATACATTTTACCATCTCTTTTTGATTCTAAAAATATACTAGAATAAGTTTGTGAGAGAAGAAAACTTGTTTTAATTTAACCTCAGCTATTTTTTGTGCATTCCATCCTAAGTAGTCCAAAATGGAATCCACTCTATCTTTTGATGAACTTATAAATTGGTCTAAATTTTCAAGTTGTTTCCTCCTAATTTCTATATTAAATTCCATTTTTCAACTTGATCATAAATATAACAATATAAAACACAAATTTATAACCACTTTCATAAACTTCAAACTGCTTATCAAACGCCAGCTTTCGATACAACTCGACACCTATCATACTTCAAGTGAATGTAAGTCAAAATAAAATATTACTAAATATAATTAAGATAAAACAAATTGTCATTTTTAAAGAAAATTCTCTTGAATATTGTCTGAAAGTGAAATTAAAACATATTACCATTTTTTTAAAAATTGTACAATTTGGTTAACCTCATTTATAAGTTTCTTTTCTTCTCTTTTAGGTATTTTTGTATTTCAGTTACCATTGGTAAAACTTTTGAATGTTTTGTTTGTTGATGTAGAGTAACATAACAAAAGATACAAAATTATAAGGTGTGTCGAAAAAGAATAAATAACTAAATTACAATGAGTGCCTGTAATACATCGTTTAATATAATTATTGAAGAACAAATAGCAAAGCTTGCAAATGTTCAGTCATTTATAGAAGTATTATTGGATTCCAAACAGGAGTCCGAAAAGAAGACAAAATTGCAATCAAAATATGGTGAAATACAATTTTTTGTGGATAAATTAATAAAACTAAAAGATGCCCTGAATTATCAAGTTACTTTATGTGGCGATATCAAAGTATAGTCTAATGTATTTGTTAGGTTGTGTAATTTTACTAACATACTTTCAGAACATTTCAATAACATTAAATCATTTAGTACAACAAATTACATGCTTGAATGAAGAAGTGTCAAATAAAACAGATAATGAAAATAATGTAACAAACGTTTCTAATGCATCTTCTAATCAATCTAATCAATATTATTCGCCTGTTGATGGCAACAGTATTCATGAAATTAAGAAGCCATTGAGAACTATACAACAGACATCTCTTAACTTTTATTCACATGAAATTGAATATGTAACACAAGACGAATTTGCCAAAATACCCAAGTAAATATGCTATTTTAATTACGAAAACTTAAATGTAAAATAATGTATTTCCATAGGTATATGCTGGGAAGAATAAGTTTAGACACATTAAATAAATTCGTAGATATAGTGAATAAAACATTACAAATAAAATATAATCTCATGTCTAAACCAAAGTCGTCTTTAAAAGGTTCAGATTTGCAACAATACCGAGATTATAAAGTGCAAGAAACCGAAGATGTAAAAGGTAAGTGTGCTTTTATCTACTCCAAATAGTTGATAAAGTGCACTTTAACCGCAAGGGTAGATAAAGTAGCATTTTAAGGGGACAAATGCGCTGAAATGTCGTATGAAACGTGTATTTTATACTTTTTTTCTATTTTAGTCCTTTTTCTAAAAAAATATTTAAAAATATACGTTTTCATTTTTAGGAATTTCTATTTTGGTTGTCTTCATAAAGTACATATTAAGAAACCAAAATAGAAATAGTTACTTTTCTATTAAAGGCATAATCAAAAAATTATAGCACGGGGAATGTATATTTTCCCGAGTGCTATAATATTGATTATGCCCGTGGTACACACAACGTTTACTATGTTTTGGTTCTCGAAATTCAAGGATTCAATGGTATAGTGTTACGAAAGGACTATACAAGGTCATTTATGAGTGGTCTGATATAATATTACTTGCAGATAACTTCACTGCATTTCATACCCATAAGCGTGTAACGTGAAATATTTATGGGTACATTTTAACTGAAAAAATAAATGTATTTTTATGGCATTTTTGTGACTTGATTCACAAGGTAGAAGTTTCATTTCTACGCCGCTGGAAATTTCTACGCCGACGGCGTTGAAATAAAATAAATAAATATCCATAGAAACTACATAGAATTAGCGAATAAAAAGAAAAGTAGTGCGTTTGAAAATAGTATATTGTGTTTTTAGGAGTAAAAGTGATACGTTCATACAATTGCATGAGAGGCACATAAATACACTTTTATTGCGAATGACACATTAATTTTTTTTTACGCACTACTTTTCTTTTCGGTGTAGAAATTTTCAGCTGCGTAGAAATGGAACTTCTACCTTATGAATCAAATCACAAAAAATGCCATTTCTTTCTACGACGTTTGAAAAAAAAAATAATGTGTCATTCGGAATAAAAATGTCTTTGTGTGCCTCGTATGCCATTGTCCGACTCGCTTCGCTCGTCGTGCAAACTTCCATGCTCGCCACACAAAATATCACTTTTACTCCTAATAACACAATAAACTATTATTTGAAAATTTTATTTCTTTTTAAATAATACTTTTCTCAAAGTTTTATCTTCGTCACCTCAGTTTTTGCATAAAACAAATATAAACGCTTGACGTAAACCATTATAATAATAATTTGATTTGAATGTCAACGCCACTGGATAAACACTAGTACAGAGGGCAGTATAGTAGATAATTACATGCCTGTAACTCTACGACATACGTCACTGCTATTTTTATGAGTAAGTAATGGCACTATTTACGTATATCTGTCACACCACACAAATTAAATAGACATACGGCAAATAATCTTACTCTTTCTAATACAAAATGTTGCTAAGCTACTGAGTCATCTTTCGTGAATAATGGTTATATATTCGGTATCGTTGTGCTGCCGTTGTGAATTTAAAGTATGCTGTGGTTTCTAACTATTTGTTTATAACAAATTTTAATTTAATGTCAAATGAAAATGGAAGATTATTCAAAAGAAATGTCGGATGAATTTGATGCTGCCCAGGGCAAGTTGGTTCCACAGAAGTGAAAAGACGTATACGAGAAAGGATACAAATAGTTTTACGAGTAGCGATGTTCAAAAAATGTGATTTATCAAATTTATTGTTATCTGACATTTATCTTTAAACCACGATTTTGACGTTTGAATGGCTGTTGCTTGGCAACTTTATAAGCTCTCCGGCGATAAAAGCCAAATTGCGCCCGTTTTTGAGGGCGGATAAACAAGTTTATGATTCAAAAATAAAAACACTTTAATTCTTATTTATTTACATACAAAACCCATAATAACCCACATAGGTACATACTGAGACTTTAAAATTGTGATTGTTTGTAGTTGGTATTTTTTTTCTACTCCTGCTCTGAGAATACAATTTTCTGGTTTGTTTTTCATGCTGAAAGCAACTATTTGCAGCACGCTTCGGTATCCTAGCAATGAATTTTACTTATGGATGTTGTACACAATATTTGATGTTGTCATATATACGCATCACACATACAAAAATTGATAATAAATGTTAAATTATTTCTTTATTTTTCTTTATCTTGCAGGAGTAGAAAAAATAGTGTGTATAACGTGTTGAAAGTCTTTTGTCTGCAACTTTCGTTTTGATTCCATATAGAAACACTTTCAGCACTATTTATTTAACTTCTGCTATGGGAAAAAATAGAATTTTATACGCGACGATAAAATTAAATTATCGACTCGCGAATTAAACTTTCCGGTCGTCGATAAAATATAATTTTGCCGTCTTGTGTAAAATATAAATATTGTTTATAGATAAGATTACACCGTAACGATTATATAAAAGAACAAAAGTTTATATAAACATTTTATTTTAGGTAAATGTTTTGTTACGGAAAATGATATTGCAAAACAGCAAAACAAGAAAAATTTAGAAAAAAGCACGTACAATTTATTAGTAATTTTACGTCACACAAAAAGATTAACTGAAAGTAGAACTTCTCATGCGTTAAAGTTTGTTGTACAATAAAATTTTTATAGAAAATAAATTTGTGACATCTCTTGTATATGTTGTATTTTTTTAATATAGAATATAAAGTGATATAAATAAAACAAGAATTACATACAAATAAATATATTTGATATTCAATTCCAATATAATCTCTATATATGGGTAGAATATAGCTATCATTACTCTACACAACATAATGTATTATGGTTCTTTAACCTGCTCACTAATACTCGTACTTTAAAAGTACGGAAGAAATATTTCATATAATAGTAACATTCTTAATCTCTCGAAACTTATAGACAATATAGATTACATGCGATAATAAAATTTCGTACTGAAACAATTACATTAACACACACACATATTAAATTCGTAAACAATTATATTTAAAATGTGATGGCAAATAAGATAAAATATTAATTTATTTAAAAAATAGAGTAAAATATTGAGAAAATAATTACTTTCCCTATCATAATCAATCTATTCAGTCGTAAGTATATAAAAATCCTATTAACGAATTATTTTCTCAATATCTGATACAGTTAGTAACCAATAAGACAATTTAATATTTGTTTAATGATGTAGTAGTGTATGACTACGATTGTGTAACAACATTATATTTCGAAGATGATAAAAATTCGTTGAATATGAATTTTCTATGTATTGTACACAAAGATTTTAGGTAAAAACAAAATGTCAGTCTTTTCAGCTTTGCCTTTCAACACTAAAATCATAATTATAATCTTTCATTAATTGCTGCATGGTTCTTGCTTTGATCACAGGTAGTTGGCTCTGGAATAAATTAATTCTCTATTAGCTCTTTCAACTCAGTTCATGTAGTTTTTTTATTAAATGAAAATGAGTATAAATAGCAATTTATTAAAAGTAAAATATCAGTATGTACATCAGCTGTAACAGTAAATCATAACATTTTTAAAAAGAAATCGTTAAGTAGTTATTTATACAAGAGTAAAAAGTGTTTTTTTCTAATTCCGTTTCAAAATGTTAACTTTTGGTTTGTTATTTCGAATGTATTGAATTAGTGCTTGTAAATGTTGAATCTAAACGGAATTAGAAACAATGGGGTATTCAACCATTGCAAAGAAATATTAAACTTCAATAATTATAAGTTATGTGGCATACATCATACTTTAAACTAAGAATTTTAGTAAAATGAAACTGATGAAATATTACTTAGTTAAAATAATAAAAAAGAGCTTTTTATTATAAACGTAAAGTCACTGGCCCAAATTGATTATTATCGTAAAATTTCGGTTGAATTTGAGTCGATCTAGACCTGCTATTGGTTGTTTTTGTTTGAATTCAAATAAAGAACCAATTTCGCCATACTAAACTCTAATGACATTCTCAACGAAATCGATTGTAATAATCTGCGCCGTCACAAATTATTTCAGATACTCAAAAATTCATATCTCATTTACTAATTCGAATTTTAACATCGCGTTTTCACCAATACTCTTAGATTTTTATATATTATCAGAAAAAATATAAAAAACTGGTAGAATACCCCATTCGTTGCAACTAGATCCACTATTTTGAATCGAAAAAAATAAAATAAACTATTTTAGCATCATTCAAAAGAAGTATCTATGTATATCCTCATCATTTTGAATTTTATATGTTATTAGTATGTAATAGGATAATTCGTTATTCATGATAACAAATGCAAAATAGTGGAAAAATGAACTTTTTTCACTCTTTTAACTATAAACAAGTGATTGCACTATACTTATAATTTGAATATTAGTTTTAAAACATTTGAGGTAAATATTACTCACCGAATCTCTAGTACCAGAGGTAAACTTCGGATTAAGAACAAATGGCACACCCTCTAGCCCATTAAAAACAGCCAGTGTGCTATAACCTCTATTCACGGGCGGGCCTGGTAGACCTGGTGGGCGAGGAGCGGGTCTACTGGGATTGTAATTCGGAAGAAGCATTTCATAGTCTCCGTCCGGTCCTTCGGTCAGTGTAGGGTAGGGCGAAGGAACTCCAGGAGGAGCTGGTGCTGGTCTTGAAGGTCGTTCAGGAGGAGAGCGTGCGTGAGGAAAATCGGATGCTTTACCATTTGATTCCGCATTGGCGGTGTCTTGAACATTGCCCATTTTATAGCACACAGTTACACCATTTATTTCACTAAAATGATTAATCATAATTGATGTAAAATGCTAAAATATTGTTTTTCATTCTTACCCAGCAAAAGTGAAACCTTCTGGAGCTTTTTTAAGGCGACTACAAACAATAATATCAGTGATGGCTTGAATTCCTTTAGTACATTTAACTAGTCGATAACACAGCTGTTTCTTACGCCAAGCTTTTTGTTCAGTGTCAGCTGTACGATTTAATAAACTATACCCTTCAGGTGGCACACCTTTTTCATTAAATATGGCAATTTCTTGGACTACAAAGTTTGGTAAACCCTCACTCTTGGATAAACAGAGATAACGACCAGATTTTCTTTTAAGAAAGGATGGCTCACGCCAAAGGTCAGCGTCCTGATCCTGATCGTGTGTTTTACTAATAGGGAAAAAGCCCTTTGGACACTTATCAACGTATTCTACTATCTAAAAATGGTTAATCTTGTTTACATCCTTTATGTCTAAATATATAAGCATACATTATAAATTCCCCTAGCCAAAAACTACAATTAAATGGACAACAAAACTTAATTGAAGCAATGTTATGAAATAAAAACATGAGAAAATAACTACAAAATAACCTGTATTGATGTGATAGGTCTGTCGTCTGGCAGTGTTGTAGATAAAGTTGTCAAAATCTTATTCTGATGAGATGATTTGAGCATTATGCAAGCACTTTTTTCTGAGATCTGTAAGTAAATACTTGTTCTTTATTTCCTATCCCAACTCTAATGTAATAGGAAAAACTACTCTACTTGACCTGCCATGATAGCTTGGCTTAATGCACAAACAAATTTATAAATAGACGTTATTCATCATCCACGCAAATTAATATGCGAAAATGCCGAGTTTACAAGCACACAATGGCACACAGCACACACTATTCAAACCTACCGTCACGGTACTATGAATGACCTTGCGATTTTTTCTATCACATAATTTAAGATGTATTGTGCATCTCACGAATATTTACTAATTAGAAATTCTTTTATCTTGAATCATATCAATGATTGTCGTGAAATCTTCTGTAAACCTAACTCAGTATGGCACAAACACAAACATTGTGAAGAAATGGAATGATATGAAGTTATCTGTATCGCACTTTATCTTATTTTTTTAAATGAGTAATTCTTTTGTTATTACGCATTTATTTAATTACGTAAGATAATTTCCTCAAAAAGTAATGCTTTGTAAATATTTTTCTTCTCTAAAATAATATAAATGATAGTAATTTTAAATGGGCTCGCGACTGGAATATTGGTTGCATCCTTACAGGCGTTAAATATACAACATAACATAAATTATTGTACGAGTATATTTGCATGGACAATTCTTTTGGCTAGCTAATCTTAAATACTGTTTGTAATTAAAAATTGAAATGTATCTGTAATCCATAATTTGCTAAGATGGTTTTGAAATAAATTGTAGTCCAAAAAGATTTGAAATTGTAAAAAAAAATAATTTATTACATTACATAATAATGTTATTTTATATTCATTACAATCTATGTTTAAAGTATTTGCCATAAACCAAAATTGATCAATTCGGTTGAGCCGCTTTTAAACTATATTTTAAAGTTAAAAAAAAATTACGTCCATAAATAAATAATTATTTATTATTTACGTATTGCATTAAATATTTATTGTCTTCTATCTTCTAGCACATAAAACGTAAATAAACTATTATTCACGAAAGATGACTATTCAAGGTCATTTGTGAGCCGTCTGATATAATATTACTTGCAGATAACTTCATTGCATTTCATATGCATAGGCGTGCAGCATGAAACATTTATGGACACATTTTAACTGAAAAAGTAAGAGTAATTCATTTGAAAATTATGTTTTTTTCTAAATAATGCCTTTCTGAAAGATTTATGTTCTTCACTTAAGTTTTTGCAAAATACAAAAACATTGACTTAACTTATAAACCAAGGAATTATAATTTGATTTAAACGTCAACGCCACTGTTTAATTGTTAACAAAGAGGGCACTGTAGTAGATAATTAGGTATCTGTAATTCTACGACATATGTCATTATTATTTATAGTGTGTTAGAAAGTAATGCCACTATTTACGTATATCTGTCAAACCACATAAATTTAGTAGACATAGGTCAAATAATCTTTCTCTTTCTAATACAAAATGTTGCTAAGCTACTGCTATAAAGTGATGTGTATTCTTTCTTCGAACAAATCACCTTGAATAGTCATCTTTCGTGAATAATAGTATACTTGTGTTAATTCAATAAATTTTTGTAATGTAACATATCTCACTTACAAAGATTAGAGGCTTATTAATACGTGAATTCTTAAATTTTGTTATGTTGACACCTGACACTATAAAATTTAAATACGGTTAAACCACATAAATTTTTTGACTGAAATACACTAATAAAACTGTCTGATATCTCTGTAATTCTTTCCTTATCTTTATCACATTTAAACCGGATTTTATAGTTATATTTATAAATAAATTTGTTTATTACAGAACTCTCAAACAATTATTAACATTTGTACAAGGGAAATACATTTTATTATCTATGTAAATGTAATTAGAAAACATTACTTTTTATTTTTTAAAAATAAAATGTGTACATTTGACGTTATTTCACAAAATTTCAACACTATTGATCAAACATTTATGTATTCTATTTTGGTTTATGACTTTAATGCCCAGTTGCATCGCTCACGCAGGGGATTCCACCATTTTTTTTATATAATTTCATCAGAAAGTATAAGTAAAACTAAGACTATTCGTGAAAACCAGGTGAAAAAATTCGTATTAATAAACGAGTTATGGGTCTCCCGAAGTTTGAAAATATAGATGTGACGTCACGAATGTAAGTTTTTATATAAAACTGTTTTCTTCGTGGATCTAAAATGTTCTTGAAATCTATGCTATTTTTAAATTATATTTATAAAAAACAAATTAATATTATAACACTGTACAAATCTACATGCTTTATAATTGCAAGTGTATCAAAATTATTAAGTTTAATGCTACAAATTTATATTCAAATAAAAACTGTTTGAGAATTGCAGTACTGGACTGGTAGTCACGTATCCGCTATTTGAATTTGTCTACTTCCATTGGTAGTAGACTCCACCCCTAACTCGGTATTCGTTATCGTTACGTATTTATAGGTGGTCTTTGAGTCGCCAATCAAAAAACCCCTTATTTCCGAAGTATTTCAATTATATCATTTCATTATTTTTTATTAATTTCTCTTAATTTGATTGAGCTGTAATCCCCTATTGACAATTTCGTATCGAAACGAAACGTTATAATATGAGTAATTGAATATTGCTGCCAAAATTTCGAATTGCATTTTTACCTCCCGCTACCCTTGGTAAGGGAGATATAGGGATCGTGCTAAAAATCGCATATCGACATTTTGGTAAATGACCACGTTTTAAGGTCCCTAGAATCCAATTTTAACATTTTCACGATGATGTTTGTGTGTATGTGTGTGTGGATCCTCCACTCTAACTCAAATACTATAATTCAGAAAATTTTGAAACCTTGTATTTCGAACTTTTTCTGTAATGGAAAGAGGCCATTAGATTTTGGTGTAAATCGGATAACCGGAAATGGCACTTTACTAGAAGCTCAAAATAGTTTTTCTTCGAAAAATACCTTTAAATGTTATTTTTTTGACATTAATGTTATTATAAAAATTAAAGATTAATAAATTTCTACAGATTTGCATTAATACTTTTTCTACATATTATATGGATAAATTTATAAAATTATCTATAATTTAAATCCCGAATTCTACGCTTTAAACAAACTCCTTGGCAGTTATTCAAATGTATGTAACTGACAGATAAATGTCACTGTGAAAGAACTAATCATTTCAAATTAATAATAGTAACGTTTTAAAAAGAAAAATGTAAATAGAACAATAGGAAAGGAAATCAATACAGTTTCCAGCATATGTAAATATAATAATAATTCTAATTTTTTGATTAGTGAATTCTATTTTATCCAAGTATTTAAAATTTAATCTTCATTTTATTATCAAAAATGTAGCTACTTGGATTAGATTAGACTATATTTTAAGAAATAAACTGCCAAAATCAGCGTAAAATTCGCTAATCTAAAAATAAATAAATAAATAAATATATCATCACGGCTCATTACCCATTGATAGGTGTACCAATCTGCTTTGTACACAGATATCGGTAATGCACCGTGCGGGCGCTTATCAGGCGTCACCTCATGGGCACTCATTGCTAGGGTGGAGAGTGCACCACAGGGGTCAATTTTGTGCCATATAAAATTGGAAATATTTGGCGTTGGTCGGGATTAAACCCGGTTCCCCAGATTCGCGATCTGACACTCAGGCACGCGGATACAAGACCTCATGGGGTCTGAAAAATAAAGATTAGCTTAATCTTTTTTGTGACTCGGGCGGTACATGGCGGGAGGTATTGTGTTGGCCACAGGCTTGCTTAACATTTAAGTGTCAGTGGTGCAACTGGGCATAAGTTCTTTATGATCTAAATTGTAAAACAATAAAACAAAACTCATTTTTATTTTTTATTCTTTTCCAGTTGGGAAAAATTATTTCTAAACACTTACAGCCGAATTCTCGAAAGAGTATTAGCGTTAACACCGGTTTTAGTTACCAGGGTTAGCGCTAATCCTATTCTCAAAACAATTTAATACCAAATTCTTAACACTCATCTAATACCGGTGCTAGCATCGCTAATACTCGCCATATCCATGACAACATAAAACAAATAACCTAATCCTATTCCCAAAGAATAATACCGCTTGAAAAAGGTTAAATTTAGCACCAAAACTTATAACTAGTCGGCAGTAGTTTTAGCTAAAAATTGTAGTGCGTAGTATCATTTAAAAATACAAAATGAGGCGATTTTTACTTTATGATCGAGAAAGAGAGGCAATTAACGATGGTATCTAAGATGTAAACAATTTTAATGCAGTTGCGCATAAAATAATTATCCTACCAAACGGATATTTTCGTAGCATTGTTATATTGAAATAATAATTGGGAAAGTTTTGTTTACAACAAAGAATATTTTGATTATATTATATCTTACTTAAAGATGAATAATTTAATTTTTCGTTTCTGTCGAAATTGAATTTCTTTGTTTTACTATACAAATTTAGTAGAAAAAAGTAAAAGAAATAATCTGTTAAACGGCAATGTTATATTGTTGTCTACAAGAAACGATTTTAGTAATATAGATTACAAGAATGAACCCAACAAAGGAAATTTCATCAATATTTTGAATCTAGCATTTTTCGGAGATTCAAAAGTATAGTTTAAAACGTATGATAATTTGCAAATTATACATTATTGGGGGGCGCTGAAATATAATATAACTTCGCACAGTAGACGACTTTTACCCACGGAGCGGCACTGCAAAAATATACGAGGATCAATCAAATATAAACCAGTTTTTATTAAAACCTTATTCATTTCATTTAAAATATTTGTAATTCATATAGGTACAGGTTAATTTTCTAAACAGTTTCCCTGAACATCATAGCACCTGCGCCATTGGATAGACAGTTTTTGATTCTCATATTGAAAAATCTGTTGTGACTAGAACAATGCAACGTTACATAACTGTTTGAAATTGAATGATTACAATAGTACCAAGGCATTAGCCAGCTTAGACATTTCCCAAGGACAGCAAATTAAGAAGCGCATCAAAAATTAAAACTAAAATATATATACTCACTAGTAATTTTCATTATTGTAATCAAATTTTATTTGTTGCAATCAGCAATTTTATTGTTGTAATCAATTTTTTGTATAAACTGAAGAGCTATAAGATATAACGTCTGCATTAACATAAATAAATAAAATTTATTACCAACCTTTATTTTTCGTTTTTTTTACACACGACTACACCCTGGATTGAACACATCGTAGTAATATTAAATTCATTTAAAAAGAAATATAAAAATTAAATTCAAAACAAATTTATATACATAGTTATACGTATATGTTCCATTTATTTTATATTATTTAAATTTTGGACAATTTGATGCAAAAAGCATTTAATATCGCCAAGGCCCATATGTGATGCGATAATCGCTACATTCTTCTTTAATTCTTCTTGCGCCAACAATTTATTATTTTGCTCAAAATCGTTATGTGGTTCCTCTTGCTGGTGAAAACTAATAGTAAAAAAATCTGATGTGGCCAGCACAAATTTCATACGGAAAGTTCCTTGCTAAATTAAATATTCTATTTCTTGTACATTACCTTCCGGCAGTTGCATGTATTTTATGAAAATTTCATACAGAAAATTATTATTTTGTGACGTTTTCTGTATACAGTGTAATGTGTCTGCAGAAATAAAAGATTTATTATTATTATTATTATTATTATTTCTTGTACATTACCTTAAAGCAGTTGTATGTATTTTATACAAATTCCATACAGAAAGCAAAAGATCCTATATTTCCAGTAAAATTATAAGACACTATGTCACTTTCACTTGACACTGACATCTTTCAATCAGAGTTTTCTTAATATAGTAACTGTTTCCATAGCTCTGGCTACTTTATGAAATTTAATTTCTTTATAATTTTTACCTTCCGTCACCTTTAGGTAAGGAAGGTATTGTCTTTGGTCAAAAAATTCGGTGTTGAGTTTTTGATGAATAAGCACGTTTTAGGGTCCCTAGAATACGATTTTACTATTTTTACGATGATGTCTGTCTGTATGTGTGTGTGTGTGTGTGTATGTGTGTCTGTGTGTGTGTGTGTAACAAAATTTTCGTCTACGATAACTTTCGTACTACAATTCTAAAAATTATAAATCTTTCGTATTTCTCTTCGTTACATCCATGTTAAGAGCTGATTAGATTTTGGTTTGAATTGAACAACCGGAAGTACCCTCATTTGAAGATTTTAACAGTTTTTCTTGAAAAAACTATGTTAAATATCATTTTTTCACATTTAATGTTATTATAAATATTAAAGAATATTTTATTCTCTATATGATTTGACTGCATTTTATACTTAATATTAAATGGACATAGAGTTAAAAAATTATAAAGAAATTAAATTTCATAAAGTAGCCATAGCTATGGAAACAGCTACTATATTAAGAAAATTTTGATTGAAAGATGTCAATGTCAAGTGAAATTGACATATGTTGTGTGTCTTATAATTTTACTGGAAATGCTGGAAATATAGGACCTTTTGCTAGAAATTTTCTGTATGGAATTTGTATAAAATACATAGAACTGCCGGAAGGTAATGTACAAGAAATATAATCTTTTACAAGGAACTATCTATGAAATTTGTACAAAATACACAGAACTGACGGAAGGTAATGTGCTGGCCACATCAGATTTTTTAACTCTATATCCATTTAATATTAAGTATAAAATGCAATCAAATCGTATAGAGAATAAAATATTCTTTAATATTTATAATAACATCAAATGTGAAAAAATTATATTTAACATAGTTTTTTCAAGAAAAACTGTTAAAATCTTCAAATGATGGTACTTCCGGTTGACCAATTGTAACCAAAATCTAATCAGCTCTTCATATGGATGTAACGAAGAAGTATACGAAAAAATTATAATTTTTGTAACTGTAGTATTAAAGTTATCGCAGACGAAAATTTTGTTACACACACACACACACACACATCCACACACACACACATCCACACACACGCACACACACACACACACACATACAGACATCATCGTAAAAATAGTAAAATCGTATTCTAGGGACCTTAAAACGTGCTTATTCATTAAAATCTCACCACCGAATTTTTTGACCAAAGACAATACCTTCCTTACCTAAAGGTGACGGAAGGTAAAAATAGTTATTTAAAAATATGTATAGTGCATTGCCTTACTCTGTCTATGTTTCTACAGAAACTTTATGGATTGTTTGGGTTTGGATTTGTTCAGTAAAATTTGGAGGAAGAGGTAGGACGTCGAGAATTTGGATTGGAACTAGAATGGGATGAAAAAAATTAAATTGTATCCGTTATAAGCGGACCACCTCCTGTCTTTCTCCCCTCTTTAATCATATTGGCAACTAAAAAGTAAATACCATTAATAACTACTGTATAAATGATCGAATTATATAAAATTTTACTTACGGATTGATTTTATTTTTACTTTCTCCTTCCGTAAGAGTTCGTGCTTGGGAAGTAACAGCATTTACAGCCAAAGAAACTTCTTCCCAAGCACAAACCTTCTTCAAGGGAGTATTAAGTTGTGAAGGTTTACCAAATAAAATATTATTTCTTATATTCACCTCATTCATTAATATATCTATTTCGGTTTTGCTAAAACTTGGCTACAGTTGACGTCTGTTTGCCTTATCAGCTGTCATGTCTGCCGCCATTTTGATAGGATGTGGTGTTAGGCTAGCACTGTGCTAGCACTGGATTAGCCTAACACCGTTTTTGTTTCGAGAATTAGGGGTTAGGCTAAATTTTAATACAGTGTTAAGACGGTGCTAGCTAACACTCATTTTGGTGTTAACCTAATACCCTTTCGAGAATTCGGCTGTTAAATTTTAGCACAAATTTCGTTTATGAACCAAAAAAAACATATATTGTAATTACATAAAAGTGAAAATTGTGTCTTTCATAATTTAGACTACTTACTATTACGGAATTAGACATAATTTCATGTGAATTTCATAAGAACTTTCACTTTATGAAAAAATAAATCCATCTTTATAGTTTGAAATCTCCCACTTTTTAAAATTTCAAATCGCAATGTCCACATTTGAACGACAATCGTTATATATACAGTATGACCGCATAAAATGCTAAAATATAATTTCATGTTAATTATAGTATAGTTTATTTTCAGTTTTAGTTTCTAAAAATGATAATAATTGTGAGTTTCTTGTGGCTATTTATGTTAGTGTCTTGTGCCGAAGTGTTACGGGAAGAGTTGAGTGAACAATCATTTTTATATGCAACAGCACTAGCAGCGCAAGTTGATAATTTTGAGGATACAATTTGCCGAAAACAATTAAAGGAGTTTATTACAGCAGTCGATTCGAAAGAATTATGGGCATTGAGAAGTATTTGATGTTATTTATAATAACTGTATTTTTAGATGGGATCTAGACTTTATGGTCTAAATAATCTATAAACGTTAATTTTTCAGTCAAATGAAAACACAATCTATTTTATTGCATATATATATATATATATATATATATATATATATATATATATATATATATATATATATATATATATATATATATATATATATATATATAATATCGGGTATCTTAGGCCGACCGACACATGGGAGATTAACATGTGAATAGTATCTCCCCAGTGTAAGATATTAAGCTGAAATTTTGTATACTTATTGGAGGATATTAATTCTTTTGAATACAGTTCAAATTAGTAAATTTAAATGTGTAATATTAGAAAAAATTAAGAATTTTTTTAGATTTTTCCAGCCTTATTGTTCGTATACCGGATAAAATAGTTACAAAATTAAATTTTTACTTTTAAAAATAATTTTTATTATTAATGTTTTTAATCTTTTATTGACTTTTAATAAAATATTATTTAAAGAATATACACGTATTTTGTAAAATCTAAATGACATTGATTACAACATACAGTTAAATAATTAAGTACAATAAATATTTATAATATATATATATATATATATATATATATATATATATATATATATATATATATATATATATATATATATATATATATATATATATATATAATAATAATAATTTATAAATAACGTATTCATTTTATTTAATTTCAATAAAAAATAAATACATATTAACAATAAAAATTATTTTGAGAAGTAAAAATTAAAAGTCAAATTTTACTGCTGGCTCTGGTTCTGATCTCAGGCACTCCGAGTTTTGTTTATTACTAAGCGCAATCACTACCACTATGCTGTTACTTGGTAACCATTTTTCGAGATATGAATAACAATCCTGGATATTCCACAAATTTCCTTATTTTTTCTGATATTATACATTTAAATTTACTAATTTGGACTGTAATCCGTAAAATTAGTATCCCCCAATAAGTACACCAATTTTCAGCCTTGCACTAGGGAGATACTATTCACAATTAACTGATTTCACATGTTAACCTCCTATATGTCGGTCGGCCTAAGTCACATGGTATATATTCGGCCTGATTCTCGTGACACTTGTTTATAAAACAATATTGTATACGAAACAATTATTGTTTTCAATACAATAAATTATAATATTAAAATTCACGTGAACATTGATTCTGAAACAATATTGTATACAAAACAGTAATTGAATTGTCAAAAATTTATTGTAAACTATACAATTTTTGATATTCAGATGACCAAAATTACATTGTATAGAAAACAATAATTGTTTTCTAATATAGTAATCTGAACAAGGAACTCAGCTACTTGTTACGAAAACAATAAATTTTAAAATATTACTTAATTTGTGAATAATGATTAATACAAATTTAATTATGCTAATTAATGATATTAATGCCGAAAAGGGCAATTATGAGATTTTGAAATAAAATATATCCCATATGCAATCTACACTAATGAATTATATAATATTTAAAGAGTAAAAATGATTCATTGTTCTAACGAAAAACAACTTCTAGAAACATAAAGTTTCATCTCGGCTGAATTAACCAAATCCAGATATGTTCTTATAACAATAAAACTATCTTATTGAACTGTCTATTTTTTATTTACTTATAAATATTACATTTATTCATCAAAGAAGTTATTTAAAAGTTATTGGTGTTAAACAGTTAATTTTCATAAACCAGTTATTATACCTCATTCTATTTAAGCCATTTAGTATTGCGGAGCATAGGGAATAGTTTTGACCTCTCTGATTGGCTGAAATTAGAGACAAGTTTACCCAATGTAATTTTGGCTACTTCATATTTGCGCTGTTTCCAGTGCCATCCACTGAATGGCTTAAATGAAACAGAGCATTGTTAGCGGATGCTTACATCTAGTAAAAATGTAATTAATAATGACTTTTTTAATTTCAACAAATTTCTACTTTATGATGATCAGCAGATAGAAATACAAACGTAAATGTACTTTTTCAGCGGATTCCGGAAATGAGAATATATTTGTCGTTAATACTATTATTGTACACTGTTCCATTTAAGCCATTCAGTAGATGCAGCTGACAACAGCGCAAACTTGAAGTAGCCGAAATTACATTGGGTAAACTTGTCTCTTGTCTTCGATTTCAGCCAATCAGAGGTCAAAACTATTCCCTATGCTCTGCAATACTGAATGGCTTAAATGGAACAAGGTATAGTTTTTAAGATTCATGAATATACATATGTATGTATTTCAAGAATTGAATAATATATACAGGTGTAAATGAAATTGTTAAAGTAAAAACTTTATATTCATTAAGTCACCATTGATAATAAATTGTTTGTTATGATATATGATGTATCAAGTTGTCCGAGTTTAATCTGTCATATATATATATATATATATATATATATATATATATATATATATATATATATATATATATATATATATATATATATATATATATTTATATAATTTCTGTGTTCTTGTGTTCCAATTAAAGCATATTAACGTGTCTACGTCTTCTTTATTCTTCACATTAACATGGTAGCAGAGCGTAGTTGGTAGTTCTTCGTATTTGGAATAAATGCCGTTGTTCTTCAAGGAAGAGGATTAGAAATACATTAAATTATAGGTGTAGGTTTCTAAGATATATTCCTAAGAAACTTGAAGATAGTAAGCATGGAAGTCCATGGGATCGAACGTTTACGAGGTGCTGAAAATTGGAGCACTTGGAAATTCTCTATTCGTAATTTGTTGCGCGGGAGCGAAGGAGCGTATGAAGTATGCATCGGTGAAATAGAAAAACCGGTAAAACCTAATACTGCTGCGCAACAAGCGCAATATCTACTTGATTTTAAAACCTGGGATAAAGCAGACCGTGCTGCCAGCCAAATTATTGTTCGTACTTTGGAAACTAATATAATTGCGTTATTGGTAACATGCGAAACTGCGAGGGATATGTGGCAAAAATTGCACGACATTTTTGAGCAACAAACGAAACAAGCATCTCATACTGTGCAGGCAGAATTCTTTAATTACCGAATGAATTCAAGGGATTCTATGGTGTCACATATCGCAAAATTTGAAAATTTGATTCTACGAATGCAGCAGCTTAACGTAAAACCTGATGGTTCATCGTTAACTGTAAAACTATTAGATACGTTACTATTAAGGATGTAATTAAAAGAAAATTATGTCTACTAACTAGATAATTAAAAAAAAAAAAAAAATATATATATATATATATAATTTTGACATATGTGTGTACTGTCATAGTTCAATATAATAGAATACATAAGTGTTTTCATTTACATAAGTGTTTTTATTCTAAACTATAATTTATAACGTTAATTGGTTATGGGCCCAGGGCGCAAGGATTGAATTTCAAATAAATCATTTAAAAAAAATCTCCTATCCTTTTAGTGCTCAGTTGCAAAAACATTAGTTGTAAACATGGCAGAAGGAATTAAACAAGGAGCAATTCCCCAAATAAATCATTTAGAAGATAAAAGTAATTGGGAGAATTGGAAGGCTAAAATAAGAATGGTTTTTAAAATGTTTCCACCTGCTCTCAGTATTGTTGATGGGTCTAAGACAAAACCAGAACCACCTGTAGATTTAGAAGCTACAGATATAGTGGCAAAGTATAAAAAAAGAAGTAGAAATTTTCGAAAAAGCAGATAATTTTGCACTACTTATAATGTCTAGTAATATGAAAGAAGACATGTTCATGAAAGTAAGAAGATATGAAACTTCTAGAGAAATGTGGCTTGCTCTATGTCAACTATTCGATACAGTTTCTGAAGATAGAATATTTGATTTATACAACAATTTCTTTGACGATAAATGGCAGCCTGGTGACGATGTTATTGGCTTTATTACAAGATTAGCAAATAATTGGGAACGCTTGAAGGCAGAAGTTGAAAAACAACCGTCTGACAATAAGGATGTAGTTTTAATATGCAAAATTTTAAAATCGCTGCCTGAAAGATTTCAGTCATTTACAGCAGGCTGGAGACTAATCAGCAAAGAAAATAGAAACTTAAAAACTTTAACACAGAAAATATGCACGTTTGAAAATAATTTATTAGAAAACAAAAGAGAAGAAGCTCTGAATACTCAGATAAATAAATTTAATCAAAAGATTAATTATACCAATAAGAAAACCAATTTCAAAAAGAAGTGTATGTACTGTGAAAAACAAGGGCACATGATTCAGCAATGTCGGTATTGGATTGCGGATGGTCGACCTCCAAAACCAGCTAAAGCAAAGTTTGTACAAAGTAATATCAAAACAAGTAATTCTACGGAAGGAATCACCTTAGTTGCAGTATCTGAAGAAGCCTTTAATGCTGAACAAGATGATGAAAATTGGTACGTAGACAATGGTGCCACGAGCCACATAACGAAAAACAGAGAAGTTTTTACAAAATTTGAGGAATTTAGAAGCCATCATGGTATTATCACAGCAAATGGTACACACGTAAAGGCAGTTGGGAAAGGTTCTATTTCAGTACAAGCTATGGTAGACGGAAAATGGAAAAACCGTGAATTAACTAACGTGTGGTATGTACCAGATATTTCAAAAAACCTTTTCTCTGTTCTTGCTGCTCAAGATCACAAACCAGAAAGTAAGTTTGAATCAACATATGATAAATGCAAATTAGTACTTGGTCAAGAAACTCTTGTTTCTGGAATTCGAGATAGATGTGGTGGTCTTTACAAACTATCACTTAAAACTGTTCAACCAAATACAGCCCAAGTTAACTTAACTTTTAAAAATAAAGACGAAATTTTACAAATTTATCATGAAAGATTAGGACATCAAAACAAACGCCATGTTAAAGAAGTGATTAAAAGGGAGTTGAATATTGATGTACCTTTAAATAGTGAAACATGTGAAGCATGTGTATATGGGAAAATTCATAGATTAAAATTTGGTTATCGGAAAAGAGAAGAAAAAGCAGGTAATGTAATTCATACCGATGTTTGTGGGCCGTTTATAGCTTCAAAAAGCGGATTTCAATATTTTGTTGTTTGCGTTTGATAACCGTGAAGTTCATGAAGTTCTTCTAACTCAAGGAATTCAACCAAGATATACAATGCCATACACCCCTGAACAGAATGGCTGTGCTGAAAGGGAAAATAGAACGATTGTAGAGATGGCTAGGACCTTAATGTACAGTCAGAAGGAACCACTTAATAAACAATTATGGGCAGAATTAATAAATACATCAGCTCATATATTGAACAAAACTGGAGTTTCATCTGAAAAAGGAAAATCTCCATGGGAATTATGGTTCGGGAAAAAAACCCAATATTAAATATTTAAGAATAATTGGATCTAAATGTTGGGTGCACATTCCCAAGAAAAGTCGAAGAAAATTTGATAAAAAAGCTCAGGAAGGCATACTTATTGGTTACGAAGATAATGGGTATAGAGTCATATGTGGAAATAAACTGATACGTTCAAGAGATGTTATTTTCAATGAAATTATTCATAAGCATTCAGAAACTGAATGTAAAGGAATTAAACCCAAACATGATAATATTAATATAGAAGATGAAATTGTAAAAGAAAATATGGAGAATTGCAGTAATCCAGAAGAGATTGAAGAAGAAATTGAAATTGAAAATGATAGTGTTCACGGAGATGAAGAAATAATTCCAAATCAGAGACTAAGGGATCGAAGCAAAATAAGTAAACCTTCATATATGGAAGACTATATATGTTTTGTGGAAAATGAAGGAATACCTAAAAACTATAATGATGCGATTAATAGTAAAGAAGCGAAGATGTGGCAGCAGGCCATGGATAGTGAAATGTCCTCTTTAATGGAAAATGGTACATGGACATTAGTAGATTTACCACGAGGAAAAAGACCAATACCATTAAAATGGGTTTTTGTAAAGAAATTTGGTGCAGACCGTACATTGGAACGGTACAAAGCCAGACTGGTCGCAAAAGGATTTGTACAACGCAAAGGTTTTGATTATATTGAAACGTTTAGTCCAGTGGCTAGAAGTACTACTATCAGAACAATTATTAGCGTAGCAGCTAATGAAAACTTGTATTTACACCAATTTGATGTTTCGACAGCGTTCTTAAATGGTTATATAAAAGAAGAAATTTATGTCACACAACCCGAAGGTTATACTGATAATACTGGAAAAGTTTGTCTCCTAAAGAAAAGTCTATATGGACTTAAACAATCACCTAGAAATTGGAATTCAAGAATTAATAGCTTTCTAATAAAATATGGTTTCAAAGTTAGCGAAGCTGATCCATGTTTGTATGTTTTAAAAAGAAATAATATAAAACTTTTATTAGGTCTATATGTGGACGATGGAATCATAGCTGCATCGTGCAAACGAGAAGCTTTACTCTTGATAGAAAAACTACAAGAAGAATTTAAAATTAAGTCCAAACCAGCAGAATATTATTTAGGCCTGGAAATCAATCAAAATGAAGAAGGAATTAAAATAACACAATCAGCATACACTAGAAAAATTTTAGAAACATTTAATATGAATGAATGTAAATCAGTGACGACACCAGTTATCAAAGAAGAGAATGTTGAACCAAGGAAGGCAACTGAAGTTGAAAGAACTAACTATAAGAAGACAAACTTTCCATATCGCGAAGCTGTTGGCTCGTTGATGTACTTAATGACTGGTACTAGACCAGACATTGCATACGCTGTAGGTGTAGTTTCTCGAAATTTAGATAATTACACTGAAAATGACATACAAAAAGTGAAAAGAATTTTCAGATATTTACGTGGAACCACAGATTTGGGAATACATATAAACGAAATTTTAAGAAAGGAATTCTTGAAGGATATTCAGATGCAGATTTGGGGGGCGATACTCGAACTGGAAGATCAACTTCAGGAGTGATAAACGTATATTCTGGAGGTGCAATTTCCTGGATAAGTAAAAGGCAGACGTCGGTTGCAATATCCACGACTGAAGCTGAAGTAGTTGCAGCTAGTGAAGGTGCCCGGGAAGGAATATGGTTAAAGAAGTTGTTGAGTGAAATAACTGACTTTCAAAATATGACTCTGTTTGTTGATAACAATGCCGCTATTAAGATAGCAGAAAACCCTATATGGCATAAAAGAACAAAACATATCGCCATAAGACATTTTTTTATAAGAGAGAAAGTACAAGACGGTGAAATTTTTATAAAAAGAGTGTCCTCTGAAGACCAGTTAGCGGATGGGCTTACAAAGCCATTACTTAGCACGAAAATCAGGAAAGTGTCCGAGGCCTTTGGTTTGAGTTAATTTTCAATTAATTAAGGAAGGTATTAAGGATGTAATTAAAAGAAAATTATGTCTACTAACTAGATAATTAAAAAAAAAAAAATATATATATATATATAATTTTGACATATGTGTGTACTGTCATAGTTCAATATAATAGAATACATAAGTGTTTTCATTTACATAAGTGTTTTTATTCTAAACTATAATTTATAACGTTAATTGTTACCAGAGGAGTACGAGAGCCTTCGGCAAGCATGGTGGGCTAGGCCAGAAAGTCATCAGACATTTCAAAATTTGATTGGATTGCTTACGTCCGAGGAAGCTAGGCGTAAACAACGGGCTAATGAAGAAGAATCAGTAGCGCTGATGGCTGGTAAACAAAAAAGATACAGCAAGACTGATCATAGTAGTACCAGTACTTATAGCCAACAGAAGAGGAAAACTAAGAACACTGAATCTTCTGGAGGGAAGACAAAGAACTTCAAGTGCTACAAATGCGGTGAAAAAGGGCATATCAAGCGCAACTGTCAAAAATCAAAATTGACAGATAACACTGAAGATGAAGCTTTTGTGTGCGAAGTATTGTCAGCCCAGCTAGAAAACGACGCATGGATTGTGGACTCCGGTGCCACTGATCATATTACTCACAGAAGTGAATGGTTTTCGTCGTTTGACAATTTTATGACACCTGTCAAGATCTTCATCGGTGACAAGTCGACAATGGATGCCCTTGGAAGAGGTACAATCAAGTTTGAAGCATTGGTTGACGGCAAATGGATATCTTACAGACTTGAGAACGTCTTCTATGTGCCAGCAGCTAGAAGAAACCTATTTTCGGTAACATCTGCTCTTGACAAAGGTATGAATTTTCGTTCGTTTAAAGACAGATGTGAATTTATGAAAAATGGTATAATCAAAGCTCGTGGCTATCGAGCTGGACAATTATTTAAAATGTTAATTAAAATTAAAGAGCCCACCGAACCGGTTATTAAAGAAGTCAATGTAACAACGAAAAATACTCTTCAAATTTGGCATGAGAAGTTGGGACATCAAAACTTTCGTCATATCAAGCAAATTTTGAAGCAAAACAATGTCGACTTCATTGACAATGATTTATTTTGTGGAGCGTGTATTGAGGGGAAACAGCATCGTAACAGTTTCCAACAACGGCAACAACGTGCGAATGAGCCAGGTGAGATCTTTCATGTTGACCTATGCGGGCCCATGGAGTATACCTCGTTGGGTGGAGCACGCTACTTCATGTGCTTCACGTGTGACTATACAAGACTTCGAATAGTTTATTTTCTGAAGGAAAAGACTCAAACGATGGAGAAAATAAATGAAGTAATAAAAATGGTGAAAACACAATGTGGACGTCCCATGAAGATACTTCAAAGCGATGGTGGCTTAGAATTCAACAACAGAGGCGTTAGGAATCTACTGAAAGAAAATGGTATTATATTTTCTGTTGTAAATCCTTACACGCCACAACAGAATGGTTGTGTAGAAAGAACCAACCGTACTGTTGTTGAACTTGCTCGGACAATGCTTGTTTCTAAAAATTTATCTAAAGTTCTCTGGGCAGAAGCAGTAAATACTACTGTATATATCCTTAATCGAACAGAATCGAGTACTATTGAAGGTAAAACGCCATACGAATTATTTACTGGAAAGAAAGTGAATCTGAAGAATTTTCATATCTTTGGAACCGAATGCTATATGCACATACCAAAAGAAAAGAGGAAGAAATGGGACTCTACGGGTCATAAAGGTATATTTGTCGGGTATTCCGAAAATATTGATGGATTTCGAGTTTGGTTGAAAGAGGAAAATAAAATTGTTAGAAGCAGAGACGTCATTTTTCCTTCTGAGACAACTGACCAAACAATGGTACTATTTCCCGTGAAGACTGACACAGTAGAAGAGGTTGAAGAGTCTGCAAAAGCAACTGAAAAACTAAATTCTGTAATTATTGAAGAAGACACTTCGAATAATTCAGTTGAAGATTCTTCAGAAGAATATCGACAACTTCGAGACAGAAGTAAAATCAAACCACCATCTCGGTTAGCTGAAATAATGCTTACAGAGATTGAAGAACCGAGAAATTATGACGAGGCTCTGAAGTCGGCTGATCGACTTCGCTGGAAGGCAGCGATGGGAGAAGAAATGGCTTCATTGGAGGAAAACTCAACTTGGTCATTAGTTGAGTTACCAATTGGAAGGAAAACTATATCAAATCGCTGGATATATCGTCTAAAGCGGGATGCTGAAGGTAAAGTAAATCGATACAAAGCTCGGCTTGTTGCACGAGGGTTTAGTCAAAGAGAGGGCATCGATTACAATGAGACCTTTAGTCCAGTGGCAAGATTTGATACTATAAGAGCCATTTTGAGTATTGCAGCTAGTGAACATTTGCAACTAGCCCAATTTGACGTGAAAACAGCCTTCTTAAATGGAATACTGGAAGAAGATATCTATATGGATCAACCCTTAGGGTTTGAAGATAGTACAAATCGCGTTTGTAAGCTGCAAAGAAGTTTATACGGGTTGAAGCAGTCCCCAAGATGCTGGAATAAGCGCTTCAAGGATGTACTACAAACTCTTGGACTCCATGACAGTACTGCCGATCCATGTCTCTTTTATAGAATAATGGGCGAAGAAAAACTCATCGTTGTACTCTACGTTGACGACGGACTTGTTGCAGCGAGCAAGAACGAAATTATTGAAGAATTTTTAGAGAATTTGAAAAAAGAATTCAAGATGGACAGATGGATATCAAGCATGTCCCTGGTCAAAACCAGTTAGCAGATATCTTGACGAAACCAATTCCACGAGTGCGTTTTGAATATCTGCGATTAATGTTGGGAATGTCTTCCAATGAAATATAAAGTTTTAGGGGAAGTGTTAAAGTAAAAACTTTATATTCATTAAGTCACCATTGATAATAAATTGTTTGTTATGATATATGATGTATCAAGTTGTCCGAGTTTAATCTGTCATATATATATATATATATATATATATATATATATATATATATATATATATATATATATATATATATATATATATATTTATATAATTTCTGTGTTCTTGTGTTCCAATTAAAGCATATTAACGTGTCTACGTCTTCTTTATTCTTCACATTAACAGAAATAAGTGCATTAAATTTAACCAGTAATATAACTCGTCGAGAGCAACAATATTTCTTAATAACTTTTTTTCGAAATCGCATATTTTTTAGCATTTTTACCACCCCGTAAATTGACGAGTCGCTCCAAATATTTTTGTGATAATTGAATGCAGTAGCAATAGCTATGAAAAATTTTGTTTTAGCAATTGACAGTCCTGTCAATTGTTCCAATTAAATTTTGATATTAGTACTAAACTTGTTTATAAGGTAAAATTCTGTCAAAATGCGAGTACACAGACATTGTAATTACTTACCTATGGTTTATTTATTTTTTTACTCGTATCTGTACTACATTTTACTTGACATCACGGTTGACATAAAGACAGTGTCATGGAGTTGCCAACGCATTTACACGGAGCGTTTCCAAATCATCACCAAATCATTATGTTTTTAATATTCGCACATTTGTTAATCTTGTACATCTTTATCACATCACAATACGCAGTGTCACATATGACAATTTTAAAAAAAGCAACAGTTATATCCATAACATGTGCAAAAAAGTTCTGTTTTCAGCACATAACAGACTTCGATTTTGGGAATGGCTCATAATGTTCATGAATGAGACTGAATTTACTTGGGAAGGTGTATTTATTATGCACAATACACATCTCGACAGACGAAAATGCTGTAAAAATTTTCATTAAAACATATTTGAGCGGGAACAATAAATGGACGACTAATTATTGGTACTGAAGTACCTCTTTTAGATGGACAAAAGTTTGTACTTACATTTTTTGAATAACGTATTCAAACTATTATGATTTGTCGACGATAAATGATCATCTCATAACCTAACAACTATGCTTTTGCTCTTCCTCGTCCCTCCTTGTCTTCCTCTATTCACACTATTCACAGGTGATTAAAAATCCTGGTTTAATACACAACTTTATAATTTTGTTATCCAAAATTTAAATTTCTTTATTTTAAAAACTGTACTATTACGTATTAATTAATAATAATGTTATTTCCCTTGATTCGTTTATTAATTACTGTGACTGTAAGTGTAACCGATAACCGACAATTTTTGAGCTGTTTGTATCCGACTTGAATACGGCAGCATTTGTTCTCCATGAGTGGGTAAGGAAATATGCAGCAAATCTTTAAAGAATTTTAACTCAAAATCTAAAAGACGAAAAAAAAGTTATTAAGAAATATTGTTCCTCTCATCGAGTTACATTACTGGTTAAATTTAATGCACTTATTTCATTTACACCCTGTATAATAGGTAGTTAGGACTAGTTATTCTGGTTTATACAGCAAATTGTTTTAATTAACTATTTCATCAATCATTTACTCGTATATGCCGTTTGCCAGTGTTTTTTCGTCTTTGAACGGTCCATCTCCACAAGAATCTACTATTTCTTGTCATAGGTACCTAAAACATTCTGAAGTTAAAGTTGTTGTTGTACCGGGTTTTAAATATTCTTGTACATAATCTGCTATTGCGTCTTTCATACTATCTTCTTTCTTTAATGTATGCGAAGATATACAACCACCATTAATAATAAATATAGTATTCTATTGGATTTAAGAAATGTCACTTATGTCAAAAATTAAATAAATGTCAAATAAGGAAACTGACTAACTTCATACTTGTATATATTACAATACAATAAATTGCATAGAGACCGTTTACAAGGGTGTCACGTGAATACGACTTTTATACAATATCTTAAACTACATTGTTTTCAATATTGTATACGAAACAATATTGTTTTGTAAACAAGTGTCACGAGAATCAAGCTGATTGTATATATTTGTACATGGAATACAAATTTATGGGTAAAGGAAAACTTCTGGAATTCAGTCAGTGGTTAAAAATTATTTATTTTCGGCCTCAACTAGAAAATAAATAATTTTTAACCAATGACTGAATTCCAGACTTTTTCCTTTACCCATCAAATTTCCAGTCAAGATCTAAAATCATACAAATTTATGTTGATTATTAATTATGATGTTAATGGTCGTATTGTTATAAAAATAAGTTAAAAACTGTAAATTCCAAAATTTGAACAAATTTTTATGTTATATATTTTTTCTTCAGAAAACAATTGTTTAAGGTTTTACTTAGCATTCACGAATTTTTATTATATTTTATATTATAATTTTACAACTGGAAAAACATAATGGACATATGAATTGCAAACCAAGTTTTAAAAAAATCCTATTACAATTTTTATAATTTAGAATATTATGTATAGATTAGTTATTCTTAAATCAACTAATTTCATTAATTTTATTTTTTTACTTTGTATTTATTAATAAAATTTAAATTTAGTGCTTGATGCAAGTGGCCAAAATGAACCTGGCTATCTATTTGGAAATACATTATGGCTGAATTCAATGGCACAATGTCGAGATATACCTGCAAAACGAGGCTTACTTGTTACTGAAAATCAACATTTTCTTGAAAATGCGTACCCACCTTTTGAAACAGAATTCGTGTCTGCTGTTTTCAACCACAATAACACCATGCAGCTACAATTTAGAATTCCTACTAATGTAAGATACGAATATTTTGTTTGCGTAATATGAAATTATAATTTTATAGGAATTTCTTCATATCGGCCTTTGCATGCCAAAATCTTGTACGGCCGAAGAAGTGGAACAATATCTTGAATCTATGATAGAAAGAAAAATGTTAACCATACAAAATATTTACCCTCTTTATATGAATGTATCTGGGGTAAAATCTTTACAATCGAATCAAGCAATTTGGATGAAAGATACTATGGTGATAATTACTTTGTACGAAAAATATAGTGTGTAAGCAGTGACATCTAGATTATATTCTGGATATTCAGAATCAGAGACAATAATAAAGATAAACCATCTGTAGAATAAAATGAACAAGTACATACATACAGCGTATGTTAAAATGTTTCTACAAAGATATAGGGGGATATCTTCAACACCCGAATATTCAAAACCAAAATATGCATGCATGGAATCATTTAAATCCCGAATATTGAAAAAACAGAATCGCGCATCGCCATTCTAGGTTAAGTTAGGTCAAGGACGTCCTTGGATTAGGTTTGGTTAGATACGCGTTCGTACAATGCGCGATTCTGTTTTTGAATATTCGGCAAGGCACCCAGATATAACATATTATTCTGTTGTATTTTTGAAGAGTTCTGATAATATTTTTGTTATATTTATGTTACAATGTTTATTTATTTTATTTTGAAAAGTTTAAGAGTCACTGGAACTTCTACCAATGTAGGTTGCATTTTTGTGCAACTGGATGCGATGTAAACATTTCGCAGACGCCATACAAGCCATACCGTAATAACGGCCGCGAAATTGGATGTAATTTAAAATCACTTTAACATTTGAGAATTGATCTGTTGGAAGACAATGTCAGTGACGTTTCTAAAATAAGACAACAATAAGTTTCGTGGTTTGTTTAAAAAAAAAAATACAATATTGAATATTGTCAAATAGTTATTTTGGAAATAACCACGGAAATAACTAATTTTATTGATTAACAAATTTCAATCTCATCAAAACCGCCTTTCTATTTCAATAAATTAAACTATTTAACGTTCGACTGGTATGTTATATATCAAATAACACCCTAGAGCGTGTTATGAATTGTTGCTATGGTAATGTTGTCAATAAATTGATATTGATACTGGGATAAAGCCTAAAAACAAGCAAAAGCATGCATAGCCTACCTACTCCGCAAATTTTATTAAACTTTCTGATCCGTAATCCGTAGAATATTAAAAATTATAGTCTGACGTTAAACGTTGAACGCATCACGGGAGTTAAACGGACAATAATGCCTTCGGCCAACGTACACATCTCGGGCCAGAGGCCCTCGAAAAGTACACTGTTAACCTCAGCCGTTATTGTCCTTATAACACACTTGATACTTTAATTACTATAAATACAATAAAATTTGTAATTACATATTTTTACGGTTGTACAAAAAATAGTGTGTACACATTGGCCGCTAGTATGAACAGTGATTACAGGTGATTAGCGAGCATATAATTAGCATTGTTCTATCTGTTAATTGTTTATAGATTATATTAAAGAAAAATACTAAAAAATGCGGGCAATTAATTTTTCTATAACTATTATTTGAAGTATTTTTTTCTAATATAATCCACAAACACTTGGCAGGGATAAAAGAATGCTAATCAAATGCTCGTTAATCACCGTTAATCATTTGTTCATACTAATGGTCACTGTCTGCAAAATCCTTTAGTGCCCTCAAGTGTCCTGCCTCAGATGCAAGCGGACCCGCGGCGACAATTTTTCTCTCGGAATGCTAAAGAGTGATTTTGCGTCCTTAACATACAAAGAACTATTATGAATTTCCAGTCCATAATATAATCTACAGGTCACTCTTTGTAGTTTTAAAGAAATTATACTTATATATGTTGGTTTTAGGATAATATTTATAACCACAATAATATTTTGTATAACCGGAACGTTGTATGATGTTATGTGTTATCAACCATACAAGAAAATTAAAAATGGATTAGCAACAAAGAATATAATCTGTAATAAAAATGGTAATATTCTTTTATTTATTTGAACAATTAGAATCATATTTTGCAATGTTTTTAGTGTACATCCATCCACCAACCTTAATCGGACGTGTACTTCTTTGTTATTCTTTCCATACTAACATACGTACAATATTTACCGTCTCTTCTCAGCATCATGATTCTAATTCTAGTTCTTTGCCTTTTATACATGGGTTGAAAGCATTGTTCATGTTCTATATTGTTGTGCTCCACACAGTACTCTTTCAGAATGTTTTTACTGAAAACGCTTACTCGCCGTACAGGATGGGAGCGATGTTTGTAAACCAAGTGTTGAGTAACTCGTCATATTCAGTGGACACATATTTTTGTATTGGGTGAGTTATAATTATGAATGATTTATTTACTGCATAATAATACATAGAAAACATATTCACAAGGTGATCATTAAATTCTGTAACATTTTATTACAAAAGCATATACATTTTTAGAATTGTTTTATATTAGTTTTATTAGGAGAATGGGCTCTTCCACCATAGTATAGCAGGCGCATAAGTTGAGACTGACAAATAGTAGATGAATGCGGTATTTTTTAAAATGTTGTTAAATCAAGGAAAGAAATTGTAAAAAGAATGCTAGCCGGCGGGATTTAAACCCGCACCCTCAGCATTTGTACTGTTGCGTGCTACCAATAGAGGATTTTACTGGTGACGTCACAAGGTTTCGTTTCTCCAGCTAGTTCTAAGTTCTAACTTCTACCGATGGCGCAACTATCTAACATTAAAAGTTTTGAACTGTGATAATACGATAAATTAAATAAAAATGAGTTTAAATTCAAATATGACAATATTGAAGAGCACACTATATATTTGAGTTAAAAGGTGGCTTGAATGTCGGGGTATAAGTATAAGGAAAACAGGAAGAAAAAGTGAATTGATTGACAGGTTACTTTTCAAATAATAAAGTCTTTAAAAATAATTATTATATACTTGCAGCTAGTTCACTGTTACCATTGAGTAAGGATTGTTTTCTTGTCAATTTTGCTGATCGTTGTTTTGGTGTATTTAATATCTGTTGAAAAAAAAATTATATTGAAACTGGTCCATTTCGCCAAATGAACCAGTTTCAGTATCTGCGTGCACTTTAACCTGTAGTAATATCGTGTAATATCATTTATTATATTCTCAATTTATATTTTACATTGTATTTCTTCGAAACCGGTCACTATTTGAATATAGAAACAGTGTGATTAAGAATTTTTATTTAAAAAACCCTTCCTTTCCTCAATATTGGCGACTAAAACTACCGATGGCGGCGCTAGTGTTGTAGCATACACGTTCTCTGAAAATGGTATTGTATTATAAAATCGCATACAGAAACATTGCATAACCAACATTCGTTTTGAAGTATACTAACAAATTCATTTTAACTTTATATGTTAGTAATAATTTTGTGTGCGTGCTTATATTATAATCACATTACAAAATAATACAATTAATCTAAATTTATTTTCTCAATTATTTCCAAATGACATTCGAAGAAAGATATTTTAGATTTATTTCTAAGGAAATGTTTACTTGGAGGCAACAAATTCTTCTCGACGTTTTATAGAAGGGGAAGAATTGTTGATTCGTGGGTTGTTATTTTTATGTGGCGTTAATGAACACAGTGCTACAGACTAAAAAAAATTTGGGCTGTTTAAACAAGTGCTCTAACGCCACTTCCTCATGAGATTAGAACTTTAAATTTACAATAGATTATTTACAAAATGCTTTTGTGTAGCTGACCATAGTGGCCAGGCAAACATATTACAGCTGTCTTAATATTTTATACAAGATAGTAAAATGGTACCATATATTATTCATGGATGTTAAATAAATATGTATTTACTTTACTTAGTTAAGAAAATTAAAATGGAACTAAAGTTAAATATCTTTCAAATTGTTTTAATTACATATGTAAGAAATATATATTGCATGGTACATCTAAAGTGAAAAGTGTATTATTTTACTCATGAATTGGTCAGGAAATAATACAATACTTTTCATTTTTGTTATCCTCTTCAGATTCGTCATTTGTTTTCCAGGTAGACTCCATTTTACCAAATTTATTTTGGATGTCACTTCCTCACTAATTTTTGGAACAGATAATTTCTTACTACCCCGAGAATGACAGCCATAAACGCAGCAATTGACGTTGTTAATATTTTTTCGTTCTTTGCTCATATTGCAAAGTAATTTACATGTACTTTAAAACAAAAAGACAAACAAGAAACTGACAAGGAATCCAATGCACTATATATATTTACTGTATAATTGAATAACAGAATACCATTTTCAAGAGTTGCAAATATCGTCCGCGTGAGGGATTCACGTAAATTTTAGTCGCCAATAATTAACTCCTCTATTATTACAGTTCGGCCCATCCAAGTATGAATTTTAGGTACTGCGCATACAAGGTTAGTCTCAACTTAGGCGCGGCAGCTACAGTGTTCGTCACGAGTGATGGCGAGAGGAAGATATGCGCAGAAGACCAAATTGCGACCTTACTCCGTACTTCAGATGGCTAAACACAAAATTAGCTTCGAATCAGTGGCGTATTAATAATTTTTATGTTTACATTCTACTCAAGTTAAATATCGTGCACGCTACTGAAATTTTTCACACCAATCATGTTTAAGTAAAGCGTGGCCTAGTATGCGCGGCAGCTCGATATCACTCGTGACGAACACTATCACAACAGTTAAAGTAACTAATTTTTTTCTCAATTTGAAATTTTTTTTTACACTGTAGATGATGGACGGTTAAAAATTGTAGAATATACCATTTATAAACGAGTATCTATCTAAAATTGACTAGAAATATGAAGATCCTTTTAATTTATGAACATAAACTAATTCTTGGACGGTGGTTCTGCTACAACTGAGCCTAACTTCAAATTATGCGCCCTAATTTTTTCATGTAAAGGTACCCAGAGAAAAAGGCGCCGCAGGCAAATTTTTTTTCATTCAAGGTCAAATGCCGTTTGTTTTATTTTACATTTTTTCAAGGAATGTGAAGCTGCATGTTTTCCCCCTTTCACGTACAAAAATGAATTGCCAGATTACACAACATTTTAGATAAGGGAATATATTTAACGGATTGTTGACTTACCTGACTGTCTATACTGTGAAAATCAAATATCACCTACACTTGCGATCGATTTTAATACCTAATCAATACGTACAAACTAAATTTAAATTCATTCATTTCGGGGGGATGTAGAACCTCAAAACCCATCCCCAGGCTACGCACATGCTTCATAGCAATAATAGTATTTACTTACTTATCCGGAAACCTCTTCTCCAATAGGTGTAGAGGTGATAAATTTTCTCCACTTTTTACAGTCTTTAGCGTCATTTTTCGCTTGTGTCCAACCGATACCTTTCTTTTCGAGAACTTTATTTATTTCACTATTCCAAGTTATTCGTGGCCTACCGCGCTTCTTTCTTTTGTCTGTTCCCATTTCCCATATCATTTTACATAATCTGTCGTCTTCCAGTCGCACAACGTGGCCGAACCATCTCAATTGTTGAGTTTCGATTTTATCCATCACACTTTTCACTCTTAGCCGTCTTCGTATTTCTTCACTTCTAATTTTGTCCATTTTCGTCACTACTTCAATTTTCCTTAAAATTTTCATCTCACATGCTTCTATTTTATTTCTTATACTGTCCGTAATTGCCAATGATTCACTGCCGTAGATGAGCATTGGTACTAAAACTGATTCGTATATACGAACCTTTGTTTCTTTTGAAATCTCTTTTCTTTGGAAGAATGCTTTGTATAGTGCTCCATATAGGCTCGCTACTTTACCTATTGTGTTTGTCACTTCATTATCTAATTTACCATTTTCATGTATCATAGCTCCTAGGTATTTTAACTTGTTGGTTTGAGGTATCTTTTCCCCTTGGAAGTCTATCTCTATCTCTTCGTGCTTATTGCTTATCTTTACTATTTCTGTCTTTTTTGTGTTTATTTTTAGGTTATATTCGTATAATGCGTCTCTCCATTTTTCAATTCTAGTTTTTAGTTCATTTTTTTCGCTAGAGAAGAGAATGAGGTCGTCGGCGTATAGTAGCTCCCTTATTTGAACTGGTTTCAGTTTCCTGTATCCCAAGTTGGGGCCTTTTATTCCTTTATTAGCTTTCCTTGCTATTTCATCCATTACCATTATGAAAAGAAATGGGCTTTAGAAAATACCCTGTCTCACTCCTCTAATCTAATGCCTCCTATTTGTACCGTGTTTTCCGTTTTCAGATAAAGGCTTTTAGCTACTTGGATCAGCTTTGTTGAACTCCTCTTTTTGCTATTATTTTCCATATTTCTTCTCTTTGGACGCTGTCAAAGGCCTTTTCTAAATCTATTGCACAAAGGTAGAGATTTTGGTCCGCAGTTATCACTCGTTCCGCTATCTGCCTGATCACAAAGATCCAGTCCTGCGTTGATCTCCCAGCTCCGAAACCAGCCCGCGTGTCTTTAAGTTTATTTGCTAGTTGTTACATTTAGTAGAATCTCCTTTTTTATGGATAGGTACTATCAAAGCTATTCTCCAGTCATCTGCTATCCTGTTTGTTTTCCATGCTAATAAGATAATCCTGTGCAATAGTGTAATACCTTGCTCTCCTAGATATTTGATTAACTCTGGGCGTATACCATCAATGCCTAGTGCTTTTCCTGGTTTGAGTTTATTTATTGCGTCATATACTTCTTGTGGTTCAATATCTTGCTCCTGGTGTTCGTCCTTCTGTGTTTTTTCTGATCCTCTATTGTCTGATGCATTTGTCGGTGTACGAGCTTCAAGGAGTTTCTCAAAGTACTCTTTCTACATTTCTATTATTTTAAGTTCTTCAGTAATTGTTTCTCCTTTACTGGCCTTCACATTTTTTAGTGGGTTTCTCTATCCATTTCTTAGCCCTCTCAACGTGTTAAATAACATTTTGGCGTTTCCTGCAGCTTATTTTTCCATTTTTTCCCCAAATTCTTTCCATGAATTCGCTTTCGCATCTTGTACTAACTTTTTAACCTTATCTCGTTGTTGTTTGTATTCCTGATAGTACGAGTATTCCGTGTTTGTATTATTGGTTAGGTGGAAGATCAGCCTTGGCTGAACCTCGCCTTTGAGGTATTTCCCTCAATAAAGTTTATTATTATTATTATTATTATTATTATTATTATTATTATTATTATTATTATTATTATTTCCCAAATATTTTTTCCATAATTTTTTTCTGTTTTACTTCAGTCTTTATTTCATTGGTCCACCATGCTGTTTGTTTCTTTTTGTTTGTTACTCTAGTTTTTCCAAAGACGTCTGCTGCAGTTCTTTTTATTATGTGATTAAACTCGTTCCATAGGTTTTCTAAGTCCAGATTTAGTTCATGGATGTTATGCCAAAAATCTTGGATTTCGTGTTTTCCTGCTTTTTCACCCGGGCCATATACTATTAGCAGTGTGTAGTTTCTGTTCTGCCCGATTAGGTCTAGTCTAAGAATTATATACGTTACTCTGCTTCATTCTTTAATGTCCTTGGTATTTTGTTTATTAATTATACACGCTACTCCTGATTGTGCCCAATTGTCCATATCTACACCGCTATACACCATGACATGCCCTCCTTCCAGTTCTATACATCCATTTCCTTTCTTTTTTGTTTCTGTTAATGTTAATATGTCTATTTCCGCTTCCTTCATTGTTTCAATTAATTCTGTCTCCTTTCCATTTAATCCCCTTATGTTCCATGTTGCAATTTTCCATTTTCTGTATAGTAATTTTTCTTGTATTATCGGTTCTTTTTTACTTGTTAACCTTTTTATTTATATTTACAGTGATTTTATACCTATTTATATTTCCGTAATTCGTGTCCTTATTTACAGAGCAATAATAGTATTTGGTATAGCCCAGTTTTAAACAAGCTTATGGCATGTGAAAAATTCATGAACTTCAGTGGGATCCTGTAGCTCAGTTGGCAGAGCGCCCGACTAGAAATTGGGAGGCCGTGGGTTCGAATCCCGCTGGGGTCCATGAATTTTTCACAAATCCGTCTTCGTTTATATATTTAATATATTTGATGGTAACTTTAAGTTACAGAAATTTCACTGTTGCATTACACCAAAACAGTCTTCTCTTTTAAACAAATAGTTGTGTACCTCAAGGGGCGTCATTGACGATAGAAGATGCCGACTAACATCAATAACCATCTTTTAAATTAACTACGCTTATATCGGAGTGTACTTCATCTGTTATCAGAATCTGTAAATCGCTGCAAATATTTTTCTATATAGCCTGCATTTTTGGATTTTATTTCATACATAGCAAAATAATTGTTTTTCACCAGTTATCAGTTTAAAACGATTTTCCATTTCATCCAGTAGAACACTCACAAAATTTGTCTCAGTTAGCTTTTCGGCGTCTAAAATTGGTTGGCCACGAGTCGGTACTTGACAAAATGAACCCGAAAATGCGCCCTTAAATTCTGTGAAGTGAGGCAGTCTCCCCTCTGCCTCATGCCACCGTCCGGCCCTGATTATTGCCTGTATTAAATAGAACTGACCTAATGCTCTAATTTTATACTTTAATTTTTATCCTATTTCCGCATTTAGATCATCCGTTTCATGTAGGAATGTGATTTTTTACCCTGGTAGAATAGACTTAGGAGTATGATAGGGAAATATATAAAACTAAAATATACTGCTGGTGGCAGTGAGATTTGTGAGTCTAACATTGGACGAGTGCAGACATATATATCTGCATATATAGCTGCACTCGTCTGTAAGAATAGCTCTGCGTAAGCGCCGGATTGCTTTGATTTTATTGGTGTAGAACGTGAAAGGGGAACTAGTGGGAGGGAAATTCTTACACTAATGGGGGTTTCCACTACTTTTTCATTTTTTTATATGTTGTTCTTCATGAAAAGTTATATGTATTACAACAAATAAAACATTTTTATTATAACAGGTTTTCTGTAAAATAAATATTGAAACTGTATTTTTTGTAGCTCGTTTAAACGGCCAATTTTTACCGCCACGGTAATGCGTTTCAGGCCGGCTACATGTAGCCAATGTTCAATAGATGGAGCAGGATGGCAATTTAGGGTCTCTAGTTGCGTCATCTATCAATTGATGGGGTACTTAACATTTTTCTATTATAGTTTTCTTGAACTAACATACACCAGGCAAATTATTTGAAAAGCTAAAACGTAGAGTGTCCAAAAAAAATATTAACTCGGAGTAGGCTATGGACAGAGAAACGTATGTCTGATCATTATTCAATTCAAAAATCAAGTTGTCAAAATTGATCTTGAAATGTAATTTTAAGGAGAAAAGACAATAAAGAAGGATACAGTATATTAACATTCGCCGTTTTCTAATTTGTTTCCATTTCTAAAATAAGATTCAAGAAGACAAGCTTTGATTTATTTAGATAACAATCTTACGTCAAATTGACATTTAATTCAATATTTTTAAATTGACATACGTTTCGTTGTTCATAGCCTACTCCGAATTAGGATTTTTAACACACTATTTTCATATTTTTTTATAAATAAGAATATTATTATTATTATATCATGCAAAATAATGTTTTATACTTTAACTGTGAAACGTGTTTGTTCTTTGAGGCTTAAACATATGACTGGTTTTATTTACTGAAAATTTTAGTCACCCTAACTAACTAATTACCATGGCTATTACTTAAAAATATATTGGTATGACCAAAAAAACAATAGAAGTTTATGGTAAACTACTAACCTTCAATATTTTTTAAACATAGTGTTGCAATTTGAATGTACTGCCATCTATTATCACATAGTAAGATATTGAATTTATTTGATGTATGTAGGTAAAATCGAATACTGTAAACTACTCATATCACAAACACATGTTGGCAGCTAACATAGACACTGTAAAATCGGTCCGGCATGTGACGTCATCGGCCAGCAGCATTTCAAACGCAGTATAATTTGTTCATGCATTTACAAAAAATTTGAAACATATTTAACCATTTAGTTAATGTTTTCTTAAATGTTTTAGGATATATTTTAATGTAATAATGTTATTATTCACTATTTTGATTACGGTGGAAACCCCCATTGACAAGGATAGACAATAATGTTTGTAGCTTGTAGTAGACTCCTCTTAAGTGAGAGATAGGGCATCAGCAGTATACTTTAGTTTTATAGGTATATTGCAGTATATTGATAGGGCGTATGATTCCAACTTTCTGATTGGTCTAAACGCAAGACAAGTTTATAATAGCAATATGTAAAGCAGGTATATTATTTATTCCATTTTATCTTTATAATCTATTTAACAACTTTAGGTAAATGTTTATTTACTAAATAATTAAAAATTATCAATTTTTTGTCATACACGAAACAAAACTAATTCATAAATTTTATGTATGTGTATAACAGGCTGGCGCAGCAGCGCCACCAAATCTATTCTTATCTGAAATACAGTATAATAAATTTACAGTTCTTTTCTTGATATTTATTGTTCAGAAATAAATTAATCAGTTATGAATTAATTAAACATGTACCCAATATCTAGATTTGTGGATATCAGCTTATTTTAGTTTTTAATTGAACTATTAAAATTCCATGGGATCTAAATGCCACTTTTTAAAAGTTGTTTAGCAAAAAGTATTTTTTACAAAAGTATAACGACAGTTGCAACATTCTTGTCCATTTTATTTAAATAAATACAATACATTTATGAATCTTCGACATAATTATGTGAATTCACATCTTAAGAGTTAAAATATTTTAGAAGTTTAGCTTTAAATTTTAAGCACGCCTGGAATTTTATTACACTACCATTTACAGAGCATTAGGCTTGGCTTATAGAGCGTTTTCATGTAAGTCTTCTTGGCTCTTAGATTCTTTTGAATTTAAATGGTTCAATTACTTAGTGCCAAAATTTGAGTTGGTTTGTGCTCTTTTAAGGAAGAAAATTACATTTTAAACTAGACGCTAATACGATTCTTTAATTTTAGAGGATTTTTAGTTTCCTATTTATTTTACAAGTCACAAAAAGGAAAAAAACCATACAAATTTATTGAAGGAGCAAAAATGTATTGGTCTATGATTCTCCACAGATATATTCGGTATATCATAATTTACTACAATGAATGAATATTTTTTAAAAATCCATTTTTCAGTTTAACACCAGCATATGCAGTAATACTTTTAACAACTTATTCCTTATGGCAAATGACCTCTAAGGAATATCCTATGATTCATAGACTTCGTATAGAGCAAGTCGAAAAAGCTTGTTCCAAATATTGGTGGCGTAATTTACTTTATATTTCTACTTTTTATTCACGGGAAGATATGTGTATGTCTTGGTCTTGGTACCTTTCGGATGATATGCAATGTTATCTGGTTAACATTTTACTTTTACTTCTATCTACAGTGTAAGATATGATAAATTTTGAAAATATGTTATAGTTATAATAATTTTTGCAGATATTTAAAGCCAGTTTTATGTATTTTCGGATTATTGCCAATTGTCAGCATAGTTTATGGTACTGTAACATCTTATGTTCATAAATATGTTCCAACGTAAGTTGTTTGTTTTAAAGTTTTTTTGTTTTTGATATTTTGTTTTTAAGGCTAGAAGAACAAATTCTACAACTGGAAGTAATGTATGATCCAATTTTAATTCGAATGGGACCTTATTTTGTTGGAGTCTTGGCAGGATATTACATTAATAAATGGGACAATAAAATACCACTTCAAAATGTAAGTCGATTTCTTACTTTGATTGTAAAATCAAAATCTTTGGTATCTTTGATTGTTTATATTTATTTACGAAATTTATAAAATCTTAATATTTACTCATGTTTAGAGACCGTATTTCTAGAAAGATGTCCTTTCTTATAGATTCCGAACCATTCAACTAGTTAACTATTTTAAGAGAATTTATAATAAATATTTTATTTGCAGAGTACAATACGTAAAATTTCTTACGTATCCGTTTTGATAATTTTTTTTATAATTCATGGAGTATATGGTCGTGATAAATTGCCACTTTCGTATATTGCTGTGTATGCGGGTTTATCCCGAACATTATGGGGAGCCTGTATTGCATGGTTAATCATTACGTGCATTTCTGGAAACGGAGGTATGTTATATTTGCTATTGTCTGTAGGGTCTAATTTATTTGCATATTTAAAAAGGTTGCATTAATAATAAAATACAACTAAATAAATACAATAAAATTAAATTAGGGTAGTTGCACGCTAACGACAAGCAATGTCGATGAACGAGACAATAGTTGTTCTAACGGCAAAAAATGTAAGGGAACGACAAAATACAACGAATTCTAATTATTTGTTTCTCATTTTTTTATGCACGAGTAGGCACTAAGTGGGGTCCTATACCATTTTTTTTTCTGGAAGAACAGGGCGAGCTAAGAATTTTAGAGCAAACGCGACTAAAAATTTTACGTAAGAATATGGTGCGTGACGTAACAGGTCTTCACCAGTGGTCGACAAACTGTTAGATCTAAAGAGTATGTTCGCATAGCTGAAATATTTTTATATATAAACTTATACGTGATATTCATGAAGAAATTATTATTAAGCATAAATAACATAAATAAAATGCATCTTTTTTTCCTAATAAATTATAGAACATTGAAACAATTTGATCATTGTATGACAATAATGTGATACAAACTATGGCGGCGGAAGGCGATAGTGTTAGTCCCAATGACCTATATATAGAGGTCACTGGTTAGTCCATTGCTGTTTTTACGGTAGCAGGATCAAATAAGCGCGTGAGTCTCGCTTTTAAAATCAGGGAACCAATCAAATTGCAAAGATGTGATACGACATCCTAAATATTAATCGACTTCAGTCAATTGTAGTTTACGAGCTAATTAATATTTAAACAAAATTCTTTCACTAATACTCATTAATTTACGTATATTTTCGCATTCTTGCCTTATTGAAGAATATCCCGATATTATCCAATCAAACAACAATATCAAACTGCATCTATCTTCTCATCACTATCTTCTTACCTGAAACGAAGTAGGTATAGTTAAAATTTGACTGCACAAGTACCCCATTTGTAATTTTACGTAGATTCCAAATATCTAAAAATATATAGGATGACCCTTTTGAAATATGAAAGTTAATGTCACTTCCGGTTAAACCGAAAGCGCTATCATCATATGAAAAACAATTATTTGTGAGCCCCTAAGCCTGTTTATAAATATATAAAGAAAATTAAAAAATAATTATTAATAAAAACGTTATTGTGAGTTGCCCGGTATAATCAAAATCTAATTAATTCTTCATGTAGGTATGGACCCGTTCAGTGTGACGTCACGAAGATTTCCAAACAATAAAATGGCATCTTCGTTGCTAAGGCGGTTAATATGCTAAACCAGAATTTGACGTTTGGCGCTCATAACATAGTTTGTTTGGCATCGAAATAGTTCAGAAATACGTTATAAAGTTTTGTTTTGTTGTAAATAAATACTAACCTCACGTATACTTCAGATTTGTGTTTTTTGGAAATTTAAAAAACTTGCAAGTTCAACGTTCGCTATAATGATTGAAGTTAGCTGCGAAACAGATCACCATGGTCAAACAAATTTAATATGAAACCTTAACATATACACTGTACAACTTACAAGACGTAACTAGTACTAATAACAATTATATTTCTTTCATCTGTGCCCTTTAAATAACCTAAAATTTGAAGAAATTGAAATCTCTCACTACTAGTTTCGCGGTCAATTTTAAATAACATAGCAAATGTTACCAAGGCGTCAGCCATTTTCTTGTTTGGAAATCTGGCATACGTCATCACTAAACGGGTCCATAAGGAAGGGGAATAGGTATGAAAAATTGTGATTTTTGGAATTGTAGTTATCGAAGAAGGAAAAGTCGTCATCCATGCACACATACAGACATTGTAAAAATAATATATTATTATTGTAAGGTCCTTAAAACGTGTTTATTTATTAAAAACTCACCATCGAATACAATAGTAATTTACGTAATAAGTTCGGTAAATGAGTTTTTACGGCACGAATAAGATGTTTTCGGACGAGGCGACGAAGGAGCCGAGTCAGGAATTTCGAAATGAGTACCGTGAAAATAATTTAACGGACATAGTGACGTACAACATTTTATTTCATACCTGTGTCGCATTTTTGGACGAAATTTTACAATAATTCCTCCTTTCTTTCGTTTCTAAAAAAATCACGTCGCTTGGTCTTAATAAAAATAAAACAGTAATTACAGCAACTAATTTTTTCTTTTTGACATTTATAATATTTTTCAAAATTGAATTTGAAAAACGATAGTTCCGATCAAATCCTCTTAAAATTTTCGGAAACAAACGGAAAATTGATCCTGAAAAAATCTGCTGAAAGATATAGGAACGAATATTGGCTTTTTGTGGTATGGGGAAAAGAAAATAATTTTGCAAACATAACAGAAGATGTAATTATGGTATATATTTATGTTAGATCTGGTGAGTTAGTGTTTATTATATTGCAGTTTTTCTCTTTATTGGCGACTGAAGTGTCCTATAGAGGCGCCGCGTTCATTTAAGATGGCCGACTTAGTTGGGAATTTTCCTGTGTTTGGCTGCCATTACCAATTCGGAGGGTTCGCAAGTTTACCGGTAGGTGGCTACGGGTTAATTTCAGTCACGAATAGAATTTTTATAATTTTCTAGTCGAAGAAAATTAGTAGTTCTTCCTTATGATTAAAATACTCCGTGGGTCTATGCTCCTGATGAACAAAATGTAGATACTTCTCATATTTATTTGGAAATAAATTGTTTCATTGGAAATGAATGTTATTACAAATAAATTATTCTATTTCATTTTGAATTTCATCATAAATTATGAGTTTGATAGTTCAATAAGAAGTAGGTTGCTTACTAACAATACAGTACCGTAAGGAATATTAGTACTGTAAAACCTCATTTACCGGACTGAAATCACTCTTGCCACTCTTGTAAACAATGGAAATCCGACACAGTATGAAATAAAAAACAATAATTGTGCATATTTGAAGTGCAATTAAATCCTTAATGACTGAACGTTCATTCGTCAATTGAATACGGACAAATATATTATTACCTACAGGCGATGGCAGGTAAATTTATAATTTTTTAATTTTATAAAGGCATTTTATGGTAAATATACAAAAAAGCAACCAATCCTATAAACTTAGAATTATGCTCAACAGGATTATGCTGTTACTTTATTAATTGTAATTCATTACTTGTTTATTTTTTAGGTACCGTTAATAATTTTTTTTCGTTGCCACATTGGGTTCCAATAAGTAGAGTAACTTATTGTCTATTTCTTGTCCATCCTATGATTATAAGTTTATTTGGTTATACGGGTGATAAAGGAATATACATGACTTATGCTGCTACGGTAATGAAAAATATGATATTTCCAAACAATAGTGATGTAATAATTATTTTTATTATAGATACATTCTTCAATAGGAATATTTACAGTTTCATTCTTCACAGCTGTAATAGTATCAATGTTATTTGAATCACCCTATGTTTTGTTGTTGAAATTAATTCAAAAGAAACAAGTTTGAAACAAAGGGATGCAAAATTAATTTTTTATATTGTTTTGTGTGTGGAATATGTAATTTATTTATATTTGCTGTATTTATTTTATGATCCTTATACAGATCTATCTGACCAAATTTGACAGTTATTTCCAATTTTCAAATCGCACAAAACTGACCTTTGCGGTACACTCTCCGCAATAGGTTTGAGTGCCTATTATAAGACGGGACCTATCTAATTATTGACGTGTAACAGAATGCCAAGATCATCAATATATGAACAATATAAAATGTTGACCTCCGAGATCAGTAAATACCTGTTGGATTTAATTTCAATTTCCAACTCTTCACCTTCGCCTACTTGACTAAATAAAATATATAATATAAACAAATATATGTATGTGACATTTTAGATAAGCAGATCAGTTGATGTATTTTTGACGTTTCGCATTATTCTCAATATAGTTTGTTCTACAAATTGCGCTTTATTATTTATTTATCCCATTTGCTTTAACAGGTTATGGGCCCAGGCATTTGAATGAACAAATGTACATGAAAATACGCGTGGAGAGTACAATCTTACAAATATTAAAATATTTTGCAAGTGTCAAAAATTTTATGGTTTGCATTTTTGTTTCTGTCAAAAAAATTCTAACATGTCATTTAATTATATGATGAATACTACACGCTTGGAAATGTTATCTAAAGATAATTACGATACATGGAAAATTCACGCACAAGCGGTGTTAATAAAAAATGATATGTGGGGATATGTTTCTGGTGAAATCGCGAAACCTGAATTGCCAAACCAACCGACTGACGGACAACAGTTATCATACGATAATTGGGTAAAACTCGATCTTAAGGCAAGATCCGACATTCTTCTATCCATAAGCGCTTCTGAACTGAAACATACTCGAGGGTGCAAGACATCAAAGGAAGTATGGGAGAAGATTGAATCGGTATATGCTTCCAAAGGTCCTACGCGTATGGCGACCTTGTTAAAACAACTCCTACAGCGAAAAATGCCCGAAGGGGACGATGTGCGAGAGCACATGGCGCGATTCTTTGAAATCGTCGACAAATTAGCTGCTATGGACGTTGACATTAACGAGAAACTTCTTACCATCATGCTTCTTCAAAGTCTACCCACTAGTTTTGAAATCTTTAGAAGAGCAATAGAATCTAGGGATACTCTTCCAGATCTCGAGTTACTGAAAACAAAAATCGTCGAGGCCAGCGAATCACAAAACGAAATGCACGAAAATAATCAAGATGCATTGTACATAAAGCATCGAAACGATAGATCAAGATTTCCTGGATCATCTGACAATCCAAAACCATGGACAAGAGATAAACCAGAAAATCAGCGAATAAATTATAAATGTGGTTACTGTAAGAAACGAGGCCATAAAGCTGCGGATTGCTACCTGAAAAAGAAGAATGCTAAGCCGAAGGCCAACTCCGCGGAGGACGTTTTACTTTCGACCACTAACGAGGTCAATGCAAGTAATCACGTCAACTTTAATGACAACACCAACAGATGGTGTCTTGACAGTGGCTCAACGTCACATCTTTGTAATAATAAATCACTTTTTGATGTCCTGAACAACGTTCACTCTGAACTGAAGCTCGCGGATGGGAGCGAGACACAAGTCGCCGCCAAAGGTGACGTGAGACTGACAACCTCCGTAGATGAGTATTATAATAAACTCAAGCTCGAAAATACGCTTTACGTTCCCAATCTAAGAACGAACTTGATGTCCGTATCGAAGATTGTCAACCGAGGACATCAGGTCATATTTACAAAGGAGCGAGCTGTCGTCAAAGACAAAGAAGGAAGAATAAAAATGATTGCTGATCGAGAAGGCGATCTCTTTTACCTTCGAGAAAAACCAGCGAATCCGTTTGCTGCTGCGACAAAAGAAAGCAGATCCGAAATGGCTATGTGGCACGACAGACTTGGACATCTTAATACTAAGGACTTAATATTAATGGCCAAAAATGAATCAGCCATCGGATTAAAATTTAATCCCAAAACTACTGATTTATCGTGCGAAATATGTATATTAGGTAAACTTACACGTCTCCCTTTTCAGTTACGCGAAAAAAGGTCAGCTGAAGTCCTAGAGGTGATCCACAGCGATGTCTGCGGGCCCATGCGGGTTGAATCTCTAGGAGGCGCACGCTACTTCGTAACTATGATCGATGATTATAGTGGCTGGTGTGAAGTGTATTTCATACATCACAAAAATGAAGTATCCACCAAATTCCAAGAATTTAAGACAATGGTGGAAACGCAGACAGGCCGTAGAATAAAATCCTTGCAGACAGACAACGGCAAGGAGTATTGCAACGCCCAGATGGACAAGATCCTCGAAAAAAATGGAATACGTCGTCGACTAACTACCGCTTACACTCCCGAGCAAAACGGTACAGCCGAGCGAAGAAATCGCACACTCATTGAAACTGCGAGATGCTTGATGATTCAGTCAGGCTTATCTCCATCCTTTTGGGCAGAAGCAGTCGCCACAGCAAACTATTTGCGAAACCGGTGCATCTCGAGAAGCCTCGGAAATGTCACCATATGAAATATGGTTCGGCGAACGACCCAAAATAAGTCATCTTCGAACTTTTGGATGCAAGGCTTTCGTTCTGGATAAAACACCTGGTAAAGGAAAGTTTGAACCAAAAGCAATGGAAGGTACCTTTGTTGGGTATTCCAGCGTCTCGAAAGGTTACCGGGTTTGGATAAACAATCAAAGAAAAATACACATAAGCAGAGATGTTAGATTTGTCGATCAGTTTGCAATCAAGAAGAATTTCGAAGACTTCGTATGCAATAAAACAAGAAGTGGTCCTTCTACCACCTCGGGCATCACATGGGATTTTCCGATCAACCAAGCAGAGGTCCGTCCAAGTGCATCCATTCAAGAGGATTCGTTGTCACATCCAGAGAATCCATACATTGATGGAAGTACAGAGAAGAAAAATATTCTCGAACAGGGGACCCAAGATACACTCGTGAAAACCTCGCAAAGGATGGGACCTGGCCGTCCTCGAAAGATATTAACCGGGAATAGAGGTCGTCCCGCAAAGAGATGCCAAATTAAACCTAATATCAACGCAGCTGAAATCGAAACAAATCAATCAGTCCAAGAAGAAAAGGTAGGAGGCGAAAATAACATTTGGCAAGAATCACAAGCAGCAATGCTTGCCTCTGAAATTCCTTTCGAACAGGCAATAAATGGACCCGACTCAGAAGAATGGAAAGCGGCCATCTATTCCGAGATCAAAAGCCTTATCATGAACGATACTTTCGACTTGGTCCAACGACCAGAAGGAAAAGTCATCGGCTGTAGAACGGTGCTACGCAACAAACACAAGGCCGACGGAACTTTAGAAAAGAGAAAAGCACGCGTAGTTGCACAAGGCTTTTCGCAACGCCCAGGAATCGACTACAATGACACATTTGCGCCTGTAGCAAGGTTAAATTCCTTAAGAACGCTCCTGGCAATATCAGCCGAAACCGGAATGAAGATACACCAGTTAGATATAACAACAGCATATCTGAACGGATTCATGGATACAACAGTATTCATGGAGAAACCGAAGTTTCTCGAAGAGACGTTAAGAAAATTAGTTGCTGAAGATGGAAACAATGAACTTGGCGAAAGAGCACGTCGCATGCTGGCGCAACAACCAGGTGATCGTGTTTGCAAGTTAAAAAGGTCCCTATATGGACTGAAACAGTCAGGTAGGCAATGGAACACAAGGCTAAACAACGCTCTTCTAGAAATGGCACTTATACCGACCAGCGCAGACCCATGTGTGTACGTCAACCAGAAAAAGGACGTATTTGTGCTCATTTACGTCGATGATATTCTCATCGCATACCATGACATCGAAAAGGCAAAATCAATCATCCATACACTAGGCCAGGAATTCTCTATAAAAGACTTGGGAGAGGCAAAATATTGTCTAGGATTTGAAATCTCTCAATCTAAAGAAACGATTCACGTTTCACAAAAGGGTTACATTCATGACATACTTAATCGATTTGGCATGCAAGACAGTAAGCCGGTAAGTACCCCATTAACTGCTGGAGCTGATTTAACATCAGTTAGCGACCACGATAATAAAGAAGCACATCATCCATATCGCGAGCTCGTGGGGGCCCTAATGTACCTAGCCTTGGGAACTCGCCCCGACATTGCTCACGCAGTTAGCGTATTGAGCCAATTCAACACTTGCTACACCCAAATTCATTGGATTGCTGCCAAAAGGATCTTGAGATACCTCAAGGGGACCATAAATTATGGTTTTACTTACAAGAAGACAGGCAAATCGCTGTTAGGCTTCGTAGATGCAGATTGGGGAGGATGCACCATGGATAGGAAATCATACTCCGGTTTTGTATTCATTTTGGCTGGCAGTGCAATATCCTGGGAAAGTCGCAAGCAGAGAACTGTCGCACTCTCCTCGACAGAGGCTGAATATATGAGCCTCTCAGACGCCGTAAAAGAATCCATCTACCTAATAAGATTTTTGTCAGAATTAGGATTCAAAGACATGGCACGAGTAAAACTACATAATGACAACCAGGGTGCCGCAAAACTTGCAAGAAATCCTATATTCCACAGTCGATCAAAACACATCGACATTCGGTACCATTTCGTACGTCAAGCGTTGATAGATCACCCGATCAATTTAGAGTACCTATGCACCGAAAAGATGTTGGCGGATATCTTTACAAAGGCACTACATGCTCCAAAACACAAGTTTTGTTCCACGGAAATGGGACTGAAGAATCAACAGGAGTGAAGAAATTTTCAATTGAGGGAGAGTGTTGGATTTAATTTCAATTTCCAACTCTTCACCTTCGCCTACTTGACTAAATAAAATATATAATATAAACAAATATATGTATGTGACATTTTAGATAAGCAGATCAGTTGATGTATTTTTGACGTTTCGCATTATTCTCAATATAGTTTGTTCTACAAATTGCGCTTTATTATTTATTTATCCCATTTGCTTTAACAATACCAATAGCAATTGCTTTTCTTTAATATACTTGTGAAGGATCCTAATAGTACAGAAAATTGAGTAAAATGTTAGTTATATAAAAAGTAGAAAAGACAAAATTAGGATTGAGACGAAAAAAGTTTTAAAAAAATTGTTGGTTTTTGAAATATTTGAGATTTTACGCATCTTTATATCTACGTCACAACTATTGGTATCTTTCTCGCGCAGCCTACTATAGAAACTGGTGCGAGAAAGATAGCTATAGGTTTCGTTAAAAATTAAATGCACTTTTAGTAATTTACATTGTAAGACTGTTACTCAGAACTTTACAGGCGTGCACGGAACCGAGCGAGCGAAGCGATCTTGTTATCCGTGCGAGCACGTAAATTTCGGGTAACAGTTGAGCATTGTACAATGTTTTATGATATACTTAATCGTAAATAATTTGAAAACAATATATATTGGAACCTACAACACAATACATTGAACTATTTGGAAACATATGGCGAAGCGAAATAATGAATAAATAAATCTGTATACATGTTACTATGGTTTTAACAGCCCGTAAATTTTATACCACTAGAGACAGCTGTGTAATAAGACGTTTACGATTCAGTATAACGTAAAAAATAAACACAATATTATAAAATAGTTATTTTGGAAATAACCACGGAAATAACTAATTGCATTGTTTAACAAATTTCAGTCCCATCAAAACCGCTCGTAAAAACATTCTTTGCCCTAGAGACAGAGCTCTGTTATATGACGTTTACGATTCAGTATAACGTAAAACTAAAAACAATTATGACTTTTTAATACTACGATTTGTTTCAAAATTAAATAATAAAAAAAATTAGTGGGGGGACTCTATTGTTAGGTTCGCGTAATGTTGCTAAATGTTGAAAAGCTTTAAAACAAGTATGTAGAGTATGTCTGCGATTTTAATATATTCAGTTATTTCTAAAATAATCTATACTTATTGATATAAAACCAATGGGAAATTGAAACAAAGTGTGTACCTTTGGTTCAATAGAAAATAGTTGTTTTCATCTCTGTTAAAAAATACTGGTCATAAGAATGCCAAATAAATTTTATTAAGAAATTTTTGTATACCTAATAGTAAAATGTGGTCTCAATTTTCTGATAAATAAAATTTTATTCATGCAGAAAACAAAAGAATTTAGACAAGTTATAGATCATGAAAAGCTTATAAAAGAAAAAAGATGAGACTATTTTCAACATAGGTAATTCATAAGTGTTAAAAAATATAATAGTCACTTACATAATTGACGTCACACGCAAGAGAGAAATAGAAGATCTTGCATCCAAACAAAACCCCTCTTGTTGTCTTACGTCCCTTTCCTTGGACTTTACCTGCCATTCTGTTTGCATCTGTCATTCGTCTTATAACCGAATTAACTAATCTGATTTGTTTTATTCGCAGTTTTCTTAAAAATGAGTTTGAAGCGAGACGAGGTGCCTGGGACAACTTTTTTGTTTAATAATATAAAGATCATTCGAAAATACAACTAAAAATGATGGCTGGAGTGTAGAGTTCTATGCGTTGCCGCTAGATGCGCTCGTGCAAATTGTAATTTTTGCAATGGACCTTTTAGATTAAAAGAGAGAGATAGGAAAAAATGACATATAAGTAGTGCGCAGTAGATTGTTTGCGCATTGAGGAGGCCAGTTACATTTCAAATAATTTTACTTGACAACATTGTGCTTTCTCATCTCTAGTTCATAAGAATTTCACTACGTGGCGCATTGAAAAATGACGTCAATAAAAAACTTTTTTTTATCTTATAGTAAGCAAGACATGAGGTATTTTCAAAATATGCGAAAAACAAGTTTTAGCATGTAGCTCAAAAACTAAAGGCCATAGAAATTTTTTCAATATTATGCCTATGGCACACTTTTCGATGAGCATCAAGGAGCATCGATGAAACAACAGTACGCACCCGACATCGATGGTTTTCATTTTCATCGATGACAATACAGCGATTTTTTCTGACATTAAAAATTAAGTTGCTAATAACACCACTGAAATGTTGGTTTTTTAGCTTTATTCTCTATTTTGACGTTTGATAACGCACGCGAACGTACAATGATACTCAAAAGATACGTCTGAAATAAGATACGTTCCTTTCATCGATGCTCTTTGATGAAAATAGCGGCGCCGTATTTTTCATCGATGACGAGTGCGTACTGTTGTTTCATTGATCCTCCTGGATGCTCATCGACAAGTGTGCCATAGGCTAGGCTTTACCCGAGATAAAAAAAAAACAACGAAAATGAGACTGCATGTACCATAACACATCTTGCATGTTGCATGTAACAAAGTTCAAATAAAAGTAACTGTAGGTCAGTAGGTATAGTAAGAAAGATTTTTTAATAGAAATTGAATTTCCTTATTTTACGTAATTACATTGTTTTCAACTTACGAATAATGTATATACATTTAATTTTATTAATTCATAGGTCTATTTTTCATAAATTCGCACGTATCAAAGCATGCAAAGTTTTGATTTGCGCACAAACTGATCAAGAAGCGGCTGAAATAAATATTTTTTAAAATGTTTATTTTTCAATCTTCTGCTTGTCATCCATAAATTTCGTCTCATAAGTAATAAATATCGATAAATGAGTGGCATTCCTTGAATATTTTTATCAATGTTAATAAAATTTTAAATGTAATAAGGTATGTTAACAATATTTTTATAAATATGTTTTAATAATGAATTTTTTAGACAGTTTAGGACATGGCTTTTATAGGAATTCTTATCTTTGCTTGCGGTGTAGTGTTCACTCTCATAGTTCAAAAACCAATTAAAAGAATGCTGAACAGAAAGAACCAGGTTAGCCCTGAACCTTCTGAAACATTTAACCCTGAACCTTCTGAAATATTTAACCCTGAACCTTCTGAAATATTTAACCCTGAACCTTCTGAAATATATACATAAATAAATAAATGCGCAAATTGATAAGTCATATTGCACATATTGGTAAGAAATGTTATTTTACCCATATCCTATCACCAATGCGAGTACTAACTAACCACAGTGATTATATTCTTTTTGCTTAATGGAGATTTCAAATTTAAATTAAAATACGAGTAGTGCTTAATTATAAAATATTTCATTAACCCCCGGTTTTATAAAGGGCAGAATAAATTTACTTCCCTAGTAAATTTATTTAAGAGGAATGGCTACTGGGGGAAGGGGAGGGCGAAATCGAGATTTGTTTTCACCTTAAAATCGGATCCATTTATTAAAATATTTTTATAATTCTTTTTTTATTTTATAGAGAGAGATTGATTGTATGACATTTCAGTATTGAAATTTAAAATATTTGCTCTATTTTATGTTAATAGCGTTCTGAACTTTGCTAACTTTGCCAACTTTGTAATACATTTAAGAATGTTGTACATAAAATATTAAAATTTCAACACTGAAATGTCATACATTCAATCTCCCTCTATAAAATAAAAAAAGAATTATAAAAATATTTTTATAAATAGATCCGATTTTAAGGTGAAAAGAAAAAGCATTGTCGACGTAAAAATAGGTTCAAGCAGTGGCGCCTCTTATGTTAAATGTTCGAATTTCATTTAAGCTCCGCCCCTAATTCAGGGTTGTATTCGATACAATATTCTGTATATTTATGTTCAGTATCAGTAATAGTAACTAATATGAAATACATTTGTGTCTAGGTATTGTTATCCTAGTTTTTAATTACCAAGATCAGTTTATTTATCACATAATGTTGTAACGTTTATCAAATTAGCAGTGAAGTGTGTAAGGAATAATAAAAGATTAACTCGGATATAACGTACCCCAGATATAAAAAAGCTCGCCTATAATGAACAAAAATATTTTCCCTGAATATAAATCTTATTTGCGATTTTTTACAATGAACCCGTTTATAGCGAATGCTCGCATATAACAAAATTTTCAGCGAAGGATTGCAATAATTCTCGATTATAACGAAATATGTAGGTTGCGAACAATAATGTATTTATACATAATTGGTACTTCATTTTGCAAGAATATTTTTTATTTATAACATTTTTCTATTAATTCTCTAATTCTGAAAGAAATAATAAGGACACTCCTAATCATATTTGTATTAAAAATTTTAAAGGCTCATCCGTAAGTATAGAAGCATCAATATTAGTTGAAGGATTTGCAAATAGTATAAGCATGCATGGAGAAAAATACACAAAAATTATAGCAGACGGCGATAATATCTGTTATAAAAAAAATATTAGAATGAAATCCATATCCTGGTACAATAATAGACCCGTTTAGTGATGACGTAGGGGCCAGGTTTCCAAACAAGAAAATGGCTGCCGCCTTGGTAACCGTTGCTGTTATTTAAAATTGACCGCGAAACTAAAGTGGTAGAGTTTCCTTTCTTTCAAAATTTAGTTTTTAAAAGGCACAGATGAAAGAAAGTAATTTTTATTAGTACTTGTTATGTCTTGTAACTTGCACAGCGCATATTTTAAGGATTTATTTGAAATTTGTTTCACCATGGTGATGTGTTTCGCAGCAAACTGCAATCATTATAGAGAATGTGGAACTTGTATTTTTAAAAAATTTAGTCAGGTTAGTATATATTTGCAATAGAAGAAAAATTTATAACGTGTTTCTGAGCCATTTCAATATCAAACGGACGTAGTTGCGCAAACACTTTTAAAGTTTTAAGCTTTAGACTAAATTATAAAATTACACGTATTTTTTCAGTTTATACGAGTTGCTTTGTGTTTCTCAAACAGTTAATTTTAGGGGTATCTGCATTGTCTGCATTAGGCATATATTTCATTTATTTTTATTAAATGTATTTTCCCTTCTCAAATTAATTAGTAATGAATACATAAATAAAGAAAAATGTTCAAATAAATAATGTAAATACATATTATTTCAATCTATATCATGAAATATTTTGACAATGTCATTAGGATGACTAGTGTTGCTAGTTCTTAAATTGAATTGAAAAAAAAAAACAATGAATAATAGGTCGAGTTCACCCGAATTCATCCAAAATTTTACGAAAATAACCAATTAGAAGGCTCAGGGCCTCCCCAGTGAATATGACGTCATGTTTACAATAATTAAGCAGTAATATTTCATCATTTTCTTTTTACTAAAACTTTTAATTTAACGTACATATGCTACCTTATAATTATTGAAGTTTATTATTTTTTTGCAATGGTAGAATACCTAATTTAAAAATATTTTAATTTACATATTTACATTTAAGGTTTATTCACCTGTTTTTATTTTATTTTCGGATTAACTGTGTTGTATTTTGAATTGTACAATTTTTATATTATAAAATGTAATTCAAAATTGACGAAGTTTATAACGTAATTAATAAAAGTTAAGGCAAAAATTTAAAATTTTAATACTCAAATATCATGTAACCAACCCACATCTACAAAATGAAAAGAAGAATAAAAAAAATATTTTAACAGTTAGATCTGATTTTAAGGTGACAACTGATAACTAAACCATGTTTCGTTATCACCTTATTTCATTCCTCTTCGGTATATGCTGTAGCTGCAGTGAAATAAAATTCAGTCCGTATATTGTCCCCCTGTAGTCTGTCGTCTCCCACTACCTGAGTTGTTCATTGTTTAGCTCCGCCTTTTACCTCAATTAGAGTGGACCCCTTTCCACCCGACCCGTCCCTCTGAATTTAGATAGTGCTGTATCTATTCAGTGGCGGCCAACCTTTTATACACCATGCGCCAATTTATTTCACATACAACTTCAGATGCGCCATAGGAATAGGGGTAGAATTACACAACTAAATTAATTAATGTACGCCTAATAAAAAGACAAGTTTACTGGAGCACCAACCTATAATAGTGAGATATGATCTCTTGGACGAGGGGGCGAGCGCGACGAACTGGTGAGTAAGAAGGATTTGCTGAGAGCACTCTGGATTTAACTATGGCGCCTACTTCCAAAGAATAATAACGTTTTCAGCAGTTTTCAGCTTACACAGTGCAAATGCGCACTGAGTGCAACATACCACGTGATCACACTGAACGAGTTCTGCCCTCATTCGGTGGACGGTGCAACTTTTTCTTAAGCTGAAAACGCATCAGCTGACTAAATTTTGCATTCAATGCTGAAAACGCTCAGTGCAAAAAAGTGCGCACTCGACTTGTAAACTGAAAACGCTGTAAGTAGGGGCAAGGATGTAATGCGCCACTTAATGTCATTTGAAAAAATAAATTTTATTTACTCTGAAAGTAAATTTATCTGTCGTTTATAAAACTGGGTAAAAAATAAAAATTATTTAATATTGTGATGTCACGGCTCTAATACTGCTAACGTCATATGCTTGAATCAGTGCGCATGTTCTGTTGTAGATTTAATTTGCCTAAAATTTATTTTTTCGCGATCGTCCAGAAATTAAGCACTTTCTAGACCGGAAAATTCTTTATTGAGCTAGCTCGGAAAATTATCTGTAAGGGATCTGAAAGTATAGACAATTTCGGACCACAAACTCTTTCCTCGTGTGGAATACGGGCCATTCCGATCCCTACATGAATGTTTCCATGGCGATCAGTTGTTTATTTGTTTCTTATTTCTTCGCAATAGAAAATAAAATAATGCATAGCTATAGATTTTTATTTATTCTTTTTTTCAGGACCGTGAAATTTTTTTGTAGCCAACATGACCTGAAAGTGTCTTTACTTACTTGACTCACAAGCTTCCAAAGCTCTCTTTATTACTATTGTTTGACGTTTGTGAGTAATTTTTTTGTTCACGTGCAATACGATACCGATACTAGTGAAATTTATAAATTTATAATCAGCTGATTTGTGTGTGCATGTCATTTTGACAAGGAGAATGTTACGTTGACAAGACCAATGTTTTGATTTATTTTGATTTTTAACTGCTAAAATGTTATTATTTTTAATTTCATATGTTTTACTGCTTAAAAATTGTAAAATAATAACATTAAAACAGTTCAAAAACAAAATAAATAAAAACATTGGTATTGTCAACGAGACATTGTTCTTGTCACGTCAAGGTTGCTCGAGTCACGTGTCTGCTCGCGCCGTATATTATACAGAATGGTCACTGGAACTCCCGAGATCTTTAACGTTTAATATGTAAAATCATACTGTCGCAATTACCTGCTTCCTTAATTATTTTACGTACAAAAGTTTCAAATAAATGTAGAGCATACAATTTTACATCTGAATCAATAAGCAAAGTTAATTTTGCATACTTTGAAACGAAAGGAATTAGGTATGAAAATGTCGAAAGTTACCCGAAAAATAGCGATAGCTTTGGAATAACAAATAACGTAACAATGATTAACGTTTTATCTGTTATGTTAGGTTAATTTATTTGTATTTGGTATTATTTGTAATTTCTGTTCATGTGAACAATTATCTGTTAATTTAAATTGAGAATCATTCACTTCAACAAATAAAAAAAATAATCTATTTAGCTCGAAGTTAACAATTGTTAATTTTTTGTTTAATTCCATGGCTATCGCTATTTTAGGGATGCTACAAAGCATGCAATTTTAATTTTTCTTTAATGAAATTTCTACGCCCGAAAAGTTATTATCGTCAGCCATTTTTAAATTTGCATTGAAATGAATCAGTGTGATCACTCAAAAAGACTGATTCAGAAGGGAAAGGGGAAGGTTGTCTAGTGATTGAAAATAAATGAGAATGAGAAAGTGGGGATAACGAAAAGGAAACAAAAAACGTACTTCTTCTTCATCATGATCCAGGTTGATGATTTAAGATTGCGAATCACAGCCTGAAGGAACATGGCTCTTACGTTGCATGATGTGTGTTTGATGTATGTTTGGTGTACGCCGGCCCTTAACATTGATTGGGTGTTCCAGTCAGCACCCTAGTATATACTTATACTTACTAATATATCCATTCCAGTAGGTATATTTCACAGCTGACACGCAATATCTCTTTATTTTGAGGCGGTTACATCGCAAACATTTCCCCAAAATTATACTATTTTTTCTCGGATATTATTTATTTAACTAAAACTATTATGATTACCCCTTAACCTTAAAATTAATTTTAACAAAAACTATATACGTATTTCGAGAACTAAGTCAGTAGTACAATAAGTGAAAGTTAAACAAAATAGTCAAGATTACTCAACATGTCAACCATGCCAGAGGTCCTATTGTTAGAAAAATAAAAATAGAGGTACAATATTTTTTTTTCAAACGTCGTAAAAGTTGCATTTTTGTGACTTGATTCAGAAGGTAGAAGTTTCATTTCTACTCCGCTGGAAATTTCTACGCCGCTGGAGTAGAAATAAAATAAATAAATATCCATAAAAACTACATAGAATTAGCGAATAAAAAGAAAACTAGTGCGCTTGAAAAAAAAAAATTTAATGTGTCATTCGGAATAAAAGTGTCTTTGTCTGCCTCGCATGCAATTGTCCGACTCGTTTCGCTCGTCGCGCAAACTTCCATGCTCGCCACACAAAGTATCACTTTTACTCCTAATAACAATATACTACTCGTATTGTGAAAATATAAAAAAAAATCGCCATTGGTACAAATAATTATGTTTATTATTGTTATTTTATTAATATGCACTATTCTCATTTCAGAAAGAATAATCTTTTACTATTATGCTTAAATATACACAAATTAAAATATGATGTTCTAAAAATAGTATTTTATATTGTAAATTTAATTAAGATGCCAAATAAAAAGTATTAAAATGTGTATTATTTATTTCAAAATTACCATTTTTCAACATGTACAGGATGAAACAAATTGTAAGTACACAAAAATTAATGATATAACTATTATGATAGTAATACTTCATCGATATAAAATTTAATATTATATTATTTTATTCAATAATATGCGTGAAAACTCATATTAACAACATTGAAAGCTTGAAGCTTAGTAAAGTCTGTATAAATTATTTTATTAGTAAAAATATGAAATTTCATCGTAGTTTTGTAGCTCTCCCAGCAAACACAGTTACGTCCTTAGTACGTAATATAGACATAACTCGTGTTATATGTTAGATACCGAATAACATCCCTGGAAAGTACATGTTTAGACCTATGTCCGCAACATGGTCTATGAGACATCACATCCCATGTATGTAGATATTGTAACGTAAATGGTATATAACAAAAGTAAATGACTTCTTTGTAATTATTTGAATATACTACTTACATTGTGAATTTTTATACCTCTGACTTATTTTTAATCCTAAATTTAAATATTAAATATTATGAAGGATGGTAGGAAAATGTGTAGGTATTAACTACAAATAATATATATTTAAATATGTAGTTTATTACAATACTTATATTACATATTTATCACAATAGAAATTAAATATAAAATAACTTAATGAATCGATTCTGTGCACATCTGTAAGTCGGAAGATCTGTAAATATGAACAAAATCGCACCTAAAGCTGCCACCCTAATGTATACTTTTATATTAATCAACAAGAACAGGTGTGTTTTGTCATTTTTTACAGATTTACAGATCTGTAAAACTTACAGATGTGAATAGAATCGACCCACAAATTTCACTCAGACTAGTTCAATACAATTTATTAATACAATACGCAAAATATATAATATTTAATGTGTATAAACGTTTTTCATTTGAAATTCTAATTTTATAGTATTTTAGTTTGAAATTATTATTTCAGGTTATCTAAATTTTCATTTTCGTTCAAGAATGAAAATAAGCTACATAATTAATATATAGTTACATAAACAAACTTACCGTATGACATGCCATGAAATCAAAGAATTAAAGTATACACACTACATAAAACATAAACAAATACTGCAATGGCTGCAAAAGTAAAATGCGTCGTTGTTAAACCTCTGCACACCTAACTTGGACAGACAGAGACCTTGGTCACATAAATAGAGCAATTAGATTTGAAATAGATGACACGTGATCAATGGGCTACGAATATATTATAAGTACGGTAACATGTATATAGTTATAGATATGTACCAGGTCCAATACCAATGTGACATACCGACAATATCATTTACAGTCTCTTGAGAGATGTCCGACATGGTATATGTATATGACGTTATAAGTACGTAAATAAATTATATACTACATAGGTTTCAGATATCACATACCTGGTACATATATGTTAACACTGTGTTTGCTGGGCTACGATTTATAGATAATGAATAATCAATAATATTATAATTTCTTTGTCCGGGTGATTTCTTACTTTGCAGGAATTTTAGCAGGTTATTAATCCAATAAATAAAATGGAAAAATACAAATTTTCATTGTAATAATTCCTTAATTTTTGTATTCTTTTAAATATTAAGCAAATTTAGAATGAATGATACTTTAATTATGTGAAAATTGCTAGGCATATTTCAGTTATTTAAGAAAGGGAGTAAGTTCGAGGGTGTGAGATGTTACAAAATTTGTGTTAGAAATAAAAATAAAATTGTGAAACAGCGCATGTATAAAAATTACAACTACTTATGAATGTAGAGCAAGTGCAATTTTTTTACTTGCCCAGGCAGGTGTCAAATTTTTTGAGGATAAATGGTTTTCAAATTTGTTCTGAATTGTATACACTATATTCCGTTCGAGAGAATAAGGAACTAATTCTTGAACAGAGACAAGTCATTCTATTGGCCAAAGAGGATAATTTTGGAGCCGAACCAATTAGAGTTACTTGTTTCTATTCAAGAATTAGTTCCACATTCTCTCGTTTCAGCGAACGGAGTATTGGGAGCCGCAGAATCCGTTGGCGGCGCTGTAAGCGCACCTGTCATGGCGGCCAGTAGGACATGTCGGCCAGTAGGACATGTCGGATTTGTTTAAATTTGGAGTGGGTGCTTTATGACCAATATTATTGAAAAAATTTTGTTTAAAAAATTATCCAATTGAATACCTGTATTTCTGATCACGTGTGCGAAAGTAACCAATCAAAACAAACTTACAATTATCACTTGTCACTAAGTTGCTAAGTATCAAACACTTTTTGACATAATTAAAGATTAATTGTATTAATTTGAAATGTCGTTTTCACTGTATGGCAGTGAAAATAAAGATTCAATTAATAAAATTATTACTATTTTATTAATTATTACTCGGAAACTATCAGAGATACGACTTCGGTTAAACGGGACATGTGGTGCGCCATTGGGGGGCTATCTTAGATGTGCTTATGTTTTGACAAAAATTCTCATAGGTTACTAGAAAATGGCGGAAAACTGAATTTAGTCGATATTTTCATTTTGAAATAACTTCTAAACTATTACTGATAGAGAAAAATGTTTCAAATAAAAAAGTTAGATATTTTTATTGTCTATCCAGTGGCACGAAAATTTTTTTGACCGGTAAATATTCGAGATATAATACAAACTTAGATTTTTTTAAATGGAACCCATATTTGATTTTTGCTTAAAATAAATGTTAATTTTTTTCGTTTTCGATTGGTATAAGGGTTTTAGGATTTTAAATATTTTTTTAGATCATACCTCGTATACCTACTTACGTGAATTTGAAAATATGGAGTTAAAATTAAATTATGAAACAGGGTAGTTATGAAATAAGTTACTTAAGTAAAATAAAATACTATTTTAAAAAAATAATGAAAAATCTAAGATTTTAAGGGTAAAATAAGATTAAAATACAAAAACTCTTGTACTAGTCAAAGTTCAAATCAATATAATTTTTAAGTTTGTTCAAACGAATCCCTTATCAAGAAACAGTTGAGGGCAACAATTCGTAAATCCGGATTTAATAACTTCTTGCGGCGTAATTTGACTTATAGCAATTCTGACTTGGAACTGCAAACTACAGTAAAATCAATGAATCTACAAATTTTATGTATTGTAACGCGAGGGGGGTGCGGAAGGATCTGGATGATGATACTAACTGACTGGTGGACGCCTCGGATGGTTGGCGTCCAGGACTTCATGTGAAGGAAGAACACACATAAACTTGCACTTTTTAACTTTATGAATACACTTACGTTACGAACACAGAATTTACGGACATGGACACTACTTAGGTTTTAATAACTAAACTTTATTTACATGATTATTATAACTTATTATTAACTATGGATTAAACTAAACATAACTAACACAACTAAGCAGATACTAAACTGTTACATTTTGTAACTCAGCGGGCGGGCGTCGCCCCAAAACTAAAAGACAGTACATGTCCAAAAACAAGACACGTCTGCCCGACGCGACAAACTAATTTGGACTCTTATATCTTTATCCCATGACTATCTAATGTCAACTCTCTAACAAAAAGTTATCTTCAGGACAGGATTAGTTTAGGGGTACAGGGTGCATAGGCTAGGGCATTCAAAGTCACGCACGTATACACAATAATTTCTAAACCTAATGATCAACAAACAAATAAATGAAACGAAAAGAGTTTCTAAACTGAATTTTGACTTAAATAGATAAACAGAGTTAAAATATGAATATTGAAACTATAATTTAGAAAAGTTTATAAAAAGTTAGTTATCTATTATTGCTCTTACCCTCGCCTTGTCACAGTATCAATACTGTCAATAAAATTACATACCTGTAAAATTTTATTATAATTTCTTTTTGTGAAATACAAATAAAATGCATATTTATTTATCAAATTAAATTTTTGCGATATATTTAAATTTCTTTTCCATACTTTCAGTCGATCGACTTTATCGTCTTTGTCAAAAATTATGGAATGTGTTGATTTTTTTTTTGTACTCGTACACTTTTTGGTATATATTATGTTCATTTTCTTTAATTCGTTTATTTTTCACACGTTTTCAAATAAAATTATAAAATCTAAGTGCGAGAACATCTTTTAATATTAAACAAAACGAAGGTTTTTGACGTTTACATAATTTGACATATTTGACATGTCCTACTGGCCGACATTAATTTCGTTCCCTAAAATTCCGCTGATGTCGCCTGCTATTCTGCGGGCTCCAGTACTAAAATAAAATTTTCGTTATTTTCAGCATCTAACAACTTTTAAAAGATTACATACAAATTTTTATATGGAGATGTAATTGACAATTATTGAAAGTGATCTACATTTGTGAAGAAATTGTTAAAAATCTACTCCGATTGTTGTTTAAATATTACTATAAAAAAATGTATCGAACTGAAAGGAGACAACGTTGAAAATAAAAATAATATTTAAAAAAATACACCTTTTCTTTGAACAACTCCATTTCCCGTAAGAAAATAGTACATGGCGCTTCAGAGCCGATCATTTTTACATGCATTAGATAAATAATTTAAATATGTAAAACCAAACTTTGTCAAAAATTTTGTTTTTTTATCTGTAAATATTTACAAGACCCGAATATTAAAAATGATTATAAACGAAGACGGATTTGTGAAAAATTCACGGAACCCACGGCCTCCCAATTTCTAGTCGGGCGCTCTGCCAACTGAGTTACAGGATCCCACAAATCCGTCTTCGTTTATAATACATTTGATGGTAACTATCAGTTACAGAAATTTCACTGTTGCATTACACTCAAAACAGTCTTCTTTCATTAAAAATTATAATAAAACATTGTTATACCAATTCTGTAGATTTTATTTGATAACTGTGAACTGGGTTTTCATTTTGACCAATCAAAGGGCAGAATTTATATCCCTAATTAACCAACGCTATTTTCTTACGTGAAATGAAGTATAGAAATAATGTAAAAAGTAGTTAATATGTGCGAGAAGCAAAGCACAATATTATTAATTTTACATTACTCTTTACGACAGTCTATTAAAGTTTCTTTGAAGTTCATGCATCTCTTGGATAGTTCTCTCATGTCTCTCTGATCAAGGAGGTCAAAAAAACAACTATTTTGAAAAATGTTTCATTCTAATCATTTTAGGTGTCATCAATAAATTCCTGTACCAAAAATGTTGGATGCCGTTTAATAAAGTGACATTTGGATTTTATCTTACAAATTTTATTATTATTAATGCATTAGCCTTTCCGGCGAAATACCTATTCACATATCAATCACAAATCAGGTATGTCAAATGTCATAAAGACAAAACTTTCAAAACTTATATTAATTAAATAAATGGCTTTAGGTTAAATGTTCTGTAATTATTTCAGTATGTTTGTTGTGAAATAAACCTTTTAAGACAACGAAACTATTTCCACATGGATTTCTATATATAGTTACAAAATTTTTAATCAAAAATCTGTGATTAATATTGTATTAATGAATCATTTTAAGGTACTTATGGAGATAGGAACTTTGATGCTCACTTTCACAGTTGGGGCAATTTTTGCACTTATTATTGAAAAACCCATACTTGACCGCATAAAGGATTACATCAGGGATAGAGATAAGGGCTACGTCCGAGACCATATAAACAGGATTTGATTTGAGACACATATGGGGATTGTAACTCTATTGATCTGTTTTACAACCGGAGCTATTTTTTCATTATTTATCGAAGCACCAGTGATTAGATGTTTTAGAGCTTATATGAAGAGGAGGGACGAAAAAAGAAGAGAGGAAGAGGAAGACGTATGCAACAAACATCCAAATAAAATGTTCTGTGAAAGAAAGGATTGTGTAAAAAAGGAAAAATCGCATCTCCAAGTGAAATCAAAGAAAAACAAAATCAAGAAAAAGAAATGATTTTTATACTGTTCATTTTTGTTATAAATGTGTAAAATAATGCATTGTACAAAATATATTATTTGAACTTTCATTAACGAAAGAATTTATTAATATTTTTAAGAACTGCATTTTTGTGAAAAGTATATTATTTCGGTTAAAAATAAATGTAGTTGTGCTTGTGCATAAACTGAAAAAAATAAACCTATATTTAAATACATTTAGGAGAAATCAAAGAAAGTAATAACGTCATACCATCATATGAAATTTAATAGTGTACGAATTTAAATTGTGTAATAATTATTATAACATAGTGTTTGTGAAATGTGAAAGTAGTTCAAGTTTATAAGACATTTAAAAAAATGTAATCACAATGTAGAATCTTATGAGGAAACTAGTTCATTCATTTAGTATTTTTGTAATCTTAAAGATGAGAGAATAAAAATGCGGATATTACAGCTATATTGTTGTAATTTTAATGGTATATACTTAATAAAACAATAAAATAATATTTAAATTTGTATTTTTGTTGTACAGTGTTAAAAAAAACCTAACGCGGAGTAGGCTATGAACAGAGAAACGTATGTCTGATCTGATCTATAGGGTCTGATCTATCATTTAATCCAAAGTCTAGTTGTCAAAATTGATCATGAAATGTAATTTTCCTGAAATTAATGGACCTTTTCAATTTAACGGCTATCTCTTTCTATCGGTGCAAATAGTAAAAAAATGGCGCGAACAACTGCCAGTTGAGCTGTCAAACGAAAGGTCAAAAATATTGCAGTCATTAAAATACCTGTATTCTCGGTGAAAATTTGCATCGCTAGAAATTTTAACTTTAATAAAGCTTTTGTAACTTATTTCGATAAGATTTTTTAAAGTTATATGAGATTTTTCTCACATTCTACGTCTATTTTTTTTACAAAGATTTCAGTTGTTCTTACTATAGGGCGCGAGCAGACACGTGACTCGAACGTGCTTGACGTGCTAGGAATCAGCTGATTTGTGTGCGCTTGTCATTTTGACAAGAACAATGTCACTTTGACAAGACCAATGTTTTGATCTATATTAATTTTGAACTGTTAGAAGTTATTATTTTTAATTTCATGTCTTTTACTGCCTGAAAATTGTACATTAATAACATTTTAACAGTTCAAAATCAAAATAAGTCAAAACATTGGTCTTGTCAAAGTGACACTGTTCTTGTCAAAACGACATGCGCACACAAATCAGCTGATTCCTAGCACGTCAAGGACGCCCGAGTCACATGTCTGCTCGCACCCTATACTATGTTCCATTTAAGCAATTCAGTAGATGGAGCTGGCAACAGCGCAAACTTGAAGTAGCCGAAATTCCATTGAGTAAACTTGTCTCTAATTTCAGCCAATCAGAGAGGTCAAAACTATTCCCTATGCTCTGCAATACTGAATGGCTAAAATTGAAAAGGTCCATTGTAACAGGCAGCAAAATTATATTGCCATTTACCGTTTTCTAATTTATTTCCATTTGTAAAATAAGATTTAAGGAGAAAAGCTTTGATTTCTTTAGATAACATTTTTGACAATGTCTCGTGTCAAATTGACATTTAATTGTGTTAAAAAAAGTGCTAAATCGGAATAGACTATGAACACGGTATAAATATACACCATGCTATGAACAAAGAAACGTATAATTAAATGTTAACTTGACACGAGATATTGCCAAAATTGTTATATAAAAAATTATGCTTTCCTTCTTGAATATTATTTTAGAAATGGGAATAAATTAGAAAACGGCGAATAGCAATAAACTGTTTCCTTATTTATTATCTTTTCTCCTTAAATTATATTTTAGAATCAATCAACTTTTGAATTGATTTTATTAATTACCTGCAATTATATTTATTGAGGCATAACAAATTATAAATTATTTCTACATACGAATGTATGCACGAATACAAGATATTTCATTCGTGAACAAAAAAAAATTAAATGTAATAATATAATATTTACAAATTCAAATAAATCCCCTCTATTTCTAACTCCCCACTAAAAAAGTAGCAAAGAAAAAACTAGCTCTTAGACTTATGGTTAAATGTTCCAAATGAAACGAAATGTGTTCTCTTTAACTTAACACGAAGAATTTATATTAAAATGAGTGTTATTAAATTTGTTCTACTGTTAATATTTGAAATGTTTTGTGAAAATGTACTGGGAATTAATAAATCGTTTCAAAGATCGTCGATTTTATATGGACTTGCATCAGAAACTAAAGATATAATAAGAAATAATACATCTGAAAACTTGTGTTATGAGCAATTGACTGAATTGTTTGATGCAGTTAAATTAAAAAGAGTTTGGGCTTATAAAAGTAAGTATCATCATTATTACATTAGAATTAAGATTTATAATATTACAGTTTGTAATATTTCAGTTTTTATCCTTAAATAAAATTTGAATTTTTTCTAATACTACTGTTTCCTTTATAACAAAATCAGTTTTTTTTTTAAATTTAGGCTCCATTTAAGGAATAAAATGAATGTTCATCTCGTGTTTTATAGCACATGTACTGTGTTTACATACAGTTTTTAAAAACGTTTTTAGATTTGAAAACGCCATAAAAACCGTTTTGATACTGTATACATGGGGGTTTTCAAAACGAAAAACGTTTTGAAAACGGTTTTAAAAACTGCATGTAAACTCAGTATTTTTTAATTTTGTTTTAATAATGTACAATTCTTGTTTATTTTATATTTTGTACAGAATTTAAAGTAATCCAATAAAACACAGTGCGATGGCCGGGAATCGAACCCGGATCAACTGCTTGGAAGGCAACTATGCTGACCATTACACCACCATCGCCATTAAAATTTATTAGTATTACCTTTCTATTAAATAGTTGGTTGAAGTATATTAGTCAAAAGTAAAAATGCGATTAATTTTGCATATTTAACAAACTTATTTTTGTACTTAGTTTTCAATTATTTAAATTATTTTTATTAGTTCATTTTTGAATTAATATAAATATAAAATATACAACCACTCACTATTTATTTATTAATATTTTTATTATAATTTTTATTTATACCACCCTTACGGTGCACTCTCCAGTATAATTAATAATGCCCGTGACGTTATGCTTAATCCGTGATGATTATATTTATATTTATTTTACAGTCATTTAAGAAAGAAAAAGATATACCTATTTTCCTATTTATATTCAACTGTTGAAGATTATCCAGTAAAAATTATAATTCATTTGCCTTATTTAGTGAATACTTTTAATTTTCAAATTTTTTTTAAAAATGCACATTCATATTATTTTTGTTTTAAACATTTTTTGTATGAAATTTATATATTTTCTCTTTTAGTGTTGGATGTAAGTGGTAAACCTACAACAGGTTTCCTTGGAGGTAATAATGGATGGACAGGTCAGAGCATTACTTGTGTTGAACTCACGGACAGATCTCCTTTAGAAGTTTATCATGCGAAAACAGTGCAACTCGTTACAGAATATGACTACCCGCCTTTTAATGTATGGTACATTTCAGTTTTCATGAGACACGACAATACTAATCAATTGAAAACTAATACCCCAAATCAGGTATTTTGTTAAAATAAGAATCGAGTTTAATGCCCAGTTGCACCGATGCCTCTTAAATTTTAAACTAGGCTTAAACAAAAAAATGCAAATCAAAATTTGACAGCAATATTTAATTACTCTCATTTGACCTTTTTATTTCGATTTTATCAATTTAATGAACACTTAAAATTTAAGTGTCAGCGGTTCAGGTGCAACCGGGCATAAGTGACTAATGCCCAGTTGCATCAACAAGGCTTACATTTTAAGCAACCCTTAAACAAAAAATGCAAATAGAAATTTTGACAGCAATGCATAATAATTCATTTAACAATTCATTTTGATGCAATATTGTCAATTTACGGAACTCTTAAAATTTAAGTTAACAATGATTTAAATGTCATAAGAACAAAGAAACTGATTCGAATTTGTTCATTTTATTAAATTTACTTGACAACTAAATTTTAAGTGAAGATTATTTCTTTACAATGTATTAAATTTTATTGGTAGATTAGAACTAAGATTAGGTACTTATACTAAATTAGTAAAATCGAGAGTAAAAGTCATTGGTGTACTCTGTACTCTCTATTATCATAGTGGCATAATTTTTTTTATCAATAAATAAAACAAGTGCGATGGCCGGGAATCGAACCCGGATCAACTGCTTGGAAGGCAACTATGCTGACCATTACACCACCATCGCTGGTAGCACCTATATTCTATTACCTGTCTTTGAACGTAAAAGTAACATACTTTCTTATATAAAACTTATAATATAATTATATTTCAACACTTAAAAGTATTGTTGGTTGCCAATTCGTTCAAAGAAAAAAAGTTTACATAAATTAGCCGAAATTGTTTTTTTTAAATAAAATTAGAGAGTATTACCTGTATAATTATGTCATTTATTATTTCTTTTAGAATTTGATAAATTTAGGTTTATGTATACCTGCAAGTTGTTCAAAAGAAGATATTCAACCACCTTTAGAATACTTTTTACAGAAAAAATTACTAACATTTCAAAAATTGTATGATATTAATTTTCAAATTGAAAGTATGAAATCTCCTGATCCCACAAGTTCCTGGCTAACTAAAAATCCAAGAAATATTGCTATACTGTGAGTATACTATAACTATACCTATCTCGTATATTTTATAAAAATATATTTTATAGATCAGTTATTATTGCAATAATAATATTTGTGGCAGGTGCCTCATATTACCATTTAAATGTGTATGAAGATAAATCGAAAATTAATATAAAAACTGTAACAAATATACAACAAAATATAAGTATGTACAGAAATATTACCATAATTGATAACGAAAGTGTTAACAATAACTCGAAATCTCGATCATATAGGATTTATCCTTATAGACAATCGATGTTTCGGTATAAATTTATAACCTTCACCATAATTAGTAAGATCTTTTTTTTTACTATCTATACCATAACCATAAAATCATATACTAACAATACATTTTTTATATATTCACCGCGGAAAGTTCGCCGTACACTACAGATATAGGAAAATGTCTGAATGGTGCTAAGGACTTTCAATCCCATCGATAAAACCCTAACTTTTCAGGGACGGCAAGAACTATATTAACCGTGGTTTTAACTGGGATGAAAGTGGGGCCGGAATTTAATTTTGGACAATAATTAATTCTGTTGGGCCCTGTTATCCCGCGGTGAATAGGGGACTACAGCGTAATTGAATTAAGAGAAATTAGTAAAAAAATTTGAAAGTATATGCTTAATAATGAATATTAATAAAGAAATAAAACGATATAATTGAAATACTTCGGAAATAAGGGGGTTTTTGTTGTAGCAGCTCGTCACTCATATGAAATCTATATATATTATGTTAATTGGCAGCTCAAAGACGGCCTATAAATATATAACAAATACTAAGTTAGGGGAGGAGTCTACTACCAACGGAAGTAAAGAAATTCAAACAGCGGAGGCGTAGCTATCAGTCCAGTACTGCAATTCTCAAACAGTTTTTATTTGAATATAAATCATGTAGACTTTTACAGTATAATAATATTAATTTCTTCTTTATAAATATAATTTAGAAATACCATATATTTCAAGAACATTTAGGTCCTTGAAGAAAACAGTTTGATATAAAAACTTATATTCGTGACGTCACATCTCTATTTTCAAATTTCGGGGGACTATAACTCGCTTAATAATAGTTATTTTGTCACCGGATTTTCACCGACAGTCTTAGTTTTACTTATATATTCAGATGAAATTATATAAAAAATTGTGGAATCCCCTATTGTGTGCGGTAAACGTTCCGCAGTGAATTTTCCCAGCGGTGATCGGTGAATGTTCTGGGCTAATGGGCTCGTCAAGTGGGTTATAGACAACTGGGCATCGGACATCTTGGCGACAAAATAACAGATTTATAGAACACAAATTTTTTAAAATTTCTGTGTCCCAGGTGACTGTTGACCGTGCCTATCTTTGATGAAGGTATAAGTGCATACCGGAACGTAGGTTGTGTAAAAATAACCATGGCTAAAATGTAAAACATCATAACCCTCATTTCCTAAAAAAAATAGCCACAGAGAAATGTTTCTGAGGCTTCAGATATTTTGCAATTCTCGCGGATGCGACGGTTAGGAATAAGGCACAATGGAAAATGGAATTTCCAATAAAACGCCTATTTAAAAAAAATATGCATATTCACTATAATTCTGTAAGAAACAAATAGGTAAATAATAAATTTCAAAACTAGTTTTAAATAACGACAAAAAAAGCGTCATCAGAGGAAGACCAACATGAAATATAGACCCAACCATAAAATTTCACCCCCTGATTCTATTTAACGTAGTAATAAAACCATTTTATTCAAGAAAAGCTGCTAACAACTTCAGGTAATATATCACTCCCGGTTAGCCTATTTTAACCAAAATCTATTATGTTATTCCTATTGATATAAAAGTCTTATATACAAAATTTGAAAAGTAAAGTACCACTTCTGGAAATTATATAATGACCAAAAAGGGAGGTGCACAACTAGATGTTATTATAGCAGGCCTAAATACAAAATTTCAACTTTCTACGACTAAAGGTACATTCACAAATGAAAATTAGGTTTAGATATATGTTTTATACTTTAGATTTAAAGACCTTGGCCGCATATTATGTTATGACTCCATTCACACTTCAGAATTTAGTGTTTCTAAATCCAAATCATAAAGCTAAACATTGCAAGCTCCAAAGTTTAGCTTTATGATTTAGTTTGACGTCACAAATGAGAACGAGTCTAAAACAATATAGAATATTCACTTGGTAGATTCGGCCTTTAAACCAAATGCGAGAAGAACAAGGAGACTGGCAAAACTTAATTGCTGAAATATAACCAAAAATGCCAAACGAATGACAGTTTCACGGCGCACGGGTATCTATTAAGTATTGCACTACCGATACTTTAATCTTGTTGTTGAAGCATTTACATAGATGTCAAGGGGATTCCGAACGTGACGTCACAAAGTGCGCCATTTGCGGTGAAATCTTGAACTATGTGGACAAATAGACATTTTTTCACAAGGCTATCGACTTGACAGCACAATGACAGTTATTTGTATGTCCACATAGTTCATAAAAATACCGCGACGGGGCGCTTAAAATTGGCTTAATCGGAATCGCCTAATAGAGTTACATTAAACTTGCATTTATGAATGACTTAAATCTAAACAAAAATCATAATCCTAATTTTCATTTGGGAATGCACCTTTACCGTTTTTGAGTTATGCGAAACACGTATGTATGCGTCACGACAAAATTAGTCAAAATGGATTCAGGGATGGTCAAAGTGAATATTTCCGCTAAAATCAAAAAAACGAAATTTTTCGCTATTACAATTTCCTCAACTATGTACAAGTAAAAATCATGGAAGCCCCCATTGTGCCGAAATTCAATTTTTTGAGAATTGAGGGTTACGACCTATTGCACTTAAGTCATCGATAAAAATCGGATTTCAAGTAATTATTAATACATATTTATATATTTTTTAGTTGCAAAAGAAGATGAAATATCGTCTGAAATAGAAATAAACAAAGCCCCCAGTGTATTGCACAAAATTATATTATGTTTTTCATGGGGCAACACATATAAGCGTATTTCAAAATCGGAAGTTCCGGAAAATTTAGGTGCTATAAACGGAATGATGTTCTTCACAATGTTGGGTATCTCTATATATCATTTTCTTGTTTATGGTGCACCGTATACGAGAAGTTTAGCATCTGATTTTCGGAAATATGAGGGATTTTTCTGGCAGATTGTAGTTAATTCTTCTTTTTCAATCGACTCATATTTATTCTTAAGGTGAAATTAGTTTTTATTGAAAAAAATAAATGAATAAATTTTAATAGTTTAATTTTAGTGGTTGTGTTGTATCATATAATTTTTATAATACAAAATCTAAATATTTATTACAAACAGGATTATTGCATAGAGTTTTTACACTGTTTAAAATTATTGCCGAAAAACTATTCAAGTAAGTAAAATATTTTGTGCATAAAAAGCTCTTAAACGAAATAGTAATTAAGGTATCAAGGGTGTTATAAGGACAATAATGTCTAAGGTCAACAGTGTACTTTCGGAGGGTCTCTGGCCCGAGGTGTGTACGTTGAGCGAAGGCATTATTATCCGTTTAACTCCCATGGTGCCTCTAACGTTTAATGTCCGATTACATTTATTAATATTCTATGGATTACAGAAAGTTTTAATAAAACTTACGAATAAATAGGTAGGCTAAGAATGCTTCTGCTTGCTTTTAGGCTTTAGCAACAACTCATAATGCCCTTGGGCGTTATTTGTTATATAATTACTCTGAAAGCAGCGTTGTTATAATAATAATAATATACCAGTCGGACATTAATATAATTTTTACAATACAACAGAAGAAAATTTGTAAAAAAAATGCGTATTACTTACATTTTTTCTTGTATATTAGGTCAATCCCTGTTTATACAATGTGGCTTCTTTGGTCCATTTATATCTTCTCTTATTTGGACTCTCGATGGTCAACTTACTTACGAGAAAAAGCCCATGAAGCATGTTTAAAGACCTGGTGGCAAAATCTACTCTTTATCAACAACTTACGGCCGTTGCACGACTGTGATACATGTATGTCTTGGACATGGCTAATGGCAGCTGAAATGCAGTACTTCATATTAAATATTTTGCTAATGACTTTATCTTTATAGTAAGCTTTTAACTTTGACATTGATTTAATTTAGTATTTTGTTCTGATTTCTAGTTCTTTGAAATTAAGTATTGGTCTTACAGTTTCAATGATTTTTTACTGTATATATTCAACAGGAGTTGCTGCATATAATATTGCATACGTACACACGTAGGTGTTTTAAACAATAATATAATCTAATAATATATACGAGCCCAAACCCATAATATTTCGACCGGGTTACATTTTCAAAAAACAAATTTAAAACCTACACAAATGGTGAGAAAGTTGTACAAATTTCTTTCGACTAGTTTAAAATATAGATTTTAAACATACAAAAACTGAATTATGTTATTTAAGTATTCCGCCATTTAATATTGGATTACATTGCCTTTATTAGTATTACCAGCTCTAATTCTATTAGGCATTGTATCCCTAAGCCCTGTAAATTTTTCTATGAATATAGACCATTTCAAAAATTCAATGCGCATGTGCAAACTTTAGACAAAGATAACAAAAGTTAGTGCCGAATACCCATCTTTGTTTACGATATGACAGATGACAGTTCGATTATTTTTGTTAGATAGTATTTGTTTCTTCATTGGAAAATTAATAATTGTAATTTTGAGGGGTACTATACGTTGCGTACCAGGTTGTAATAATAATTTTAAAAAAAGAACATGAACGGATAAAAAGAGTGGATCAGACAGCAATGGATACCAAAGAAATTGATAAAATATGTGGAAATTGAATTTATTTTAATATTACTGGAAAGAAATCATCGCAAGATAAATATCCTAAAAATATTTTCCTGATGGTCGAATAATCTAAAATAAAAAATTAGGTTACTATTTCAAATCTATCATATGAACATAATTTATAAATAACTGATGCATATACACCATTTATTTCGATAAATTTTAATTTCAGCATGAACATTTTACTTACTTTTTATTTAAATTCTTTTTGACATTTCTCTTACGCCGCCATTTAACGGCACTAAGTTTTTAGTTCAAAAAATAAACACGTAGAGGTCGCGGACATTTTTGAAATGGTCTATTGACCTATATGTCTCCGTAGAAGCTAAATTTGGACTAGAAGATGATCATTAAAATGCCGATCAAACTATTATCATTCGTCATTTGGCCCACAGTATTTTTTTGAGTTTTAAGTTTATATTTAAATTTTTTTGTAGAAATTTCTATCCATTTACGTAGTTTCATAATTTTTTGAAAATTTAAACCGACCGAATTGAGTTTGGTCTCGTTCTGTAACCTACGTTACAGTGTTAATAAACAGGGTAATAATTTAGTTTAGATCAACAAATAGCACAATTAGAACAAAATTACCATCTACCATTGCATAGAATAGGTCCATATGCCGTAGGAATGTTAACAGGAATATTATTATATAAGCTTAATGGAAAATTACTTATAAAAAAGGTATTACCTATATTTTCAAAAAATTATAAGATGTATGAGTAGGCATTTTCCATTCTTATTTACAGAGATTTATTTGGCTGACTTGGTCTATAGCACCGATAATAAATTTATATTTAATTTTCGGGCTATATGGTATCAAACCATCAATAGAATTTTCTTCTGTGTATATTTCTGTAGGTAGGACAGCGTGGGCAGTTGGCCTTGCTTGGATTATTATAGCTTGTTCAACTAGAAAAGCAGGTAAAATTGTTTAATTTGTTTTAAAACTTTTATATGTTCTGCTTACCTTTATTCTAGGATTTATTAATACCATTTTATCTTATGAGGGATTTAAAATATTTCATAGATTATCCTACAGTTCTTACATTTTAACAGTATTGACTATATATTTTATTTGTGTAACTTACGAAACAACTATTTATTTGTCAACATTATCGTATGTATGTATACTTAAAATAATTTATGAAAACGATACACTGATACATTTATGTACTTTTCTTACAGATTTCTCAAGTGTGTTCTTTCGCCCTTTTCCCCTATTTAGTTACTATTATTTTTACAATGTTTTACGAGATTCCTTTCGAACTTCTTTGGAATACTTTTTGTAAATAATTTGGTTATTTAATGCAAAAATATATAATTATATTAATTGATTTGTCTATAATTTTTATTTTGAATATCACTTCAGAGATAATCCCCGCAAGCAGTTTAATGTAATTTTAATGATTTTTCTTATAAATTAGAATTTTGTATGAACTGAACTATCAAATATTTATTTTTTCAACAAATGAAATTTTTTTAAAAATAATTGCCGCTGCAAAATTTTTTAAATGTCTTCTAAGTATTAAATTTAATAAAATAATATTTATTAAATAGCCTCGAATTTAAAAATATCATGAATACATGTGAAGCCTAATTTATACCGGGTGTCTACTTTTTTATGGGCCATAGGAAATACAATGGTAAAATTTTTATATGGCTGTAAATTGTGTCCTACTAATTTTAGAACTAAAGTGTAAATACAGAAAATGTTCAGAATTAAACATAGCATCAAATGAATTTAAATTTATTGATGTAATTCTTGTCAAGAGATCAATGTACAATAAAATATGCGTCTTTAAGCTTTATATAGAGTGCTATGCAAGGCAAAACATACAATTCAAATAAATAGTCGTATTGTTTGACTTTGACAGATAAAAGTTAATTAATTGTTAATACTGTTTGATTGAGTTTTTTCTGCGATGGTAAATGTATCCATGCTTACTGATAAATACATTAATGAATTCAATTTATTATTAAAACTTTATGACAGATGTCATCTGTCAAAGTCAAGCAATTCAACTGTTTAACATTTTGTGCTATCGTTCATTGCACTCTGTAAATAGTTAAAAATGATTACTTTCATTTTGGCTCTTTTTCGCAAACGAAACACATGTAAACAATAGTTTTGACTTGTTAGATGCAGTTTTTAATTCTGAACATTTTTTTTATTTACTCTTATCCTCTAAAATTAATAGGGAAAAATTTGTAGCAAATGAAAATTTTAGCCATAGAGTAAGTAATATATACCTATTATTATTTCTTTTTCTATGATTTTAGCACTGTATTTCGCATGGTACACAAAAAAGTAGACACCCGGTGTATATATACAGAATGTAAACGAAACTAGGGAACGCGATTTATCTCGAAAGTTATTAGAGATACAAAAAATACTATAAAATAAAGTTGTAGGAGACCAAGGGGGGCATCCCATTACAGAATAAAATATTTTTTTAAACCAGTGGTTCTCAAAGTTACAACACAAAGTTATATTTGCTTAAATAGCTGTCACATTTCTAGCAAGATATCAAATGAGAATAAAATGAAGACAATAAGAATCAAATCGGTTTTTATTGAATTCTTCAATATATAATATAATGGAAGATAACAATGTGATAATATGTATATTCATGAGTATTACGATCAGGATACTCTTGGTCTTCATTCTTGCTTAAAAAGCAAATATTACCAACAGTAATTGACAATTTATAAATTTAGGGCTTTATCAACGACCTCCTATTAAATCTGAGTAATCGATAATATGTTAGCAAGTGATATTCTCATAAACATAAACGGCCACGAGAGGTCTGTGACCACGAGCCACAGTCGACGTCTCTCTTCTTTTGCACATGTAACTAGGGTACCTTTATAACCAGGGTATGGCCATGGCGTGGCTCACGTTTCGTCCGCCATTACCGGCCCGTCTGTTATATGTGTTGTTCTTGCGCAAATTATTATGTATTTTCGTAGCTGTTTGTTTTATTTTAATGAAAAACACATTTAATTATCATTTTAATATTTATTTAAAATGTAGTAATATATTTTATTTTATTTACTTGTGTAGTTTAAGATACCCACAACGATTACTGACACATTGAAATCAACTATAAATTACCAATATTAAGCACAATCATTTAAAATTTTAAAAGGTAAGTTTAGAATATATAATTATGTAAATAAGAACTACAGATATTAAATTAGATGTGATAATAACAACCCATGTCATATATTCTACATAACCTCTAAATGTATGTCTTAATAATAATTGTCCTAAAATAATTAATTTTAATTACCTTTATAAATTCACAGTGTGATAATTTAATATTATTTTATAATATATCACATTTATTACAAATAAATAGGAAAATGAATTACCGATAATGGCGGTGATCTTGGCCCATGGCCATACCCTGGTTACAGGTACCCTACATGTAACCTACCTACCACGCCTACCCTACCTATACAAATTGTCACTTGTTACTTATGTTCAAATATGATTAGGTTTTAAATATTACCTCGATAATCGGTGCTTGATGGGATAGCAAACAGTTATTTATTATAGTCCGACGACAAACTTGCACTCAACAACGCAGTGGCATCGTTTGAAAAAGAATGACAACACTCATAAACAACAGAAAATAACAATTAAAGTAATAACAACAAACAAGATAACAAAAAGAAACAAATAATGAAACACTACAATGAATAACAATAACACAATCAATCGCTATATGCACAAGAACCGCCAAATAACAAAATGGCAACAAATTTCACACTTGCGCAAACTCATTCTTAAAATTTACCGCTAGAAAAATATAACAGCTATTCAAACTAACGCATGCGCACTGCGTCGCAAGTTCAGTCTGAAGTTAGCATGGGACAGAGCTGAAGATTGAATCTGAAGTGATAAAGGGACAAAACATATGATAGGTCTCGTGATCTTCCGTGGCCTGAGAGCAAATTTGTATTTAGGTTATTGTTACAGAAAAAAATACTGAATCCGAATATGATATTGTTTATAATTTTTCAATATCCGGAACCGTAAAAATACTTGTTTCAAAACTTTTCCCGCCGTTATATAACCCTGTTGTGACGTCACAACACTGATGTACCAGCTGAAGATATTTAAAAACATGAAACTTGTGTTAAATGATATTTTAAATTATTTAAATGGCCTGCAAATTCCAGAAAATTTCTATGAATGGAAAGAAATTATATTCTGGGAATATTTTTAGTTCAAAATTTAGTCACCAGATAGAGATTGCTTAATTTGAATCAGTGCTTGAATCGCGAAAACCAATCTTTTTATTTATTTACGAAAATAATAGCAAATTATTAAAAAAATTTATTACTATGACAAATATTGCATAATATTTATTGAAAAATGTGAAATCGGCTCATTCTTTATGCCTCTTGAAACATGAAATGTGTGCGCGCAGCGTCAGCGTTGTTTATTTCCGTTATTTGTGTTTGTGAATTTGTTTCTAACCTCAAAACTTAAAAACAAAGATTTATTATTTATAAAGTAATATTTATATATAGCAGAATATATTATTATTAGTGATTTACAAAAAATAAATAATAGTTTGTGGGTGCGATAAATTTGTAAACTTAATTTATTCACTTTTTTGGAAACAAAATTAACCAAAATAATCTGTCAGTGTTGTAAATATTTGCTTAAAACTGTTGATATTCTGTAATTACAATGAACAGATGTAAATATATTCAGCCTGTTCATGCGGAGTAAGTATAATTTAATTAACTGTTATGTATTGCTTCTACAAAACAAAATAATCATTTATGTATAATTACTTAGGCTAAAATTTGGAGTTGATCTGAATGAAATTTTCCCACCTTGGTATTTGCATCCAGCTATAAAAGTAATAAATTTATATAAAAAACCTTATATATATATATATGCTAATTACTTATATTATACTTTATAGAATTTGATATATCTAGCCGAAAGTAACGTAAAATGCCGGCATGGATCCAGATTTGATATTGAAGAACTTTTGAGGTAATATTTTTTTAAATTTTCTTCATCAAAGTTTATTATTTACATAAATTATATCATTTACAGTAAAGGGAATCATGGTGAAGGCACCATAAGACAACGACTTGATTTGAAAGAACGTTTATTAGCGGGAAAAAATATCATTGATATTGATGTTTCACCAGGTGTTCCACTTTGGTTGCTAAGACATTTCTTAGGTCTTTTACCTACTCCAATCTTTCCACCAAAGTATGATGAACATTACTGGTATAATTTTTGTATACGTTTATATGAACAGTTTATTGACAGTGTAAAGCGAAGAAATGCAAATAATGATTTAAAAGAAACTGTTGCGTTGTAAGTTTTTTTTATTGATAAAAGTAATATATTATTAATTATTTTTTTAAAGCGAATTAGCACATTTACCGCCTAGAAGTATAACTTTTCTTTTCGAATTTTTTGAGTTGATACGATTTCTCTCAATGAAAAATGTAGACGACGACGTTGTTGATAAACATGCTGCATTATTATTTGTTAGATATTATACACCAAGTATGATACTACGGCCATACAGGCCTGGAATTCTGACGAAGGTAAATATTTTACAATTTAAATATTCATTATGTTCACTACAGGTTGTGCTATTATCTTTTTCAGAATGATAAAAAATACTTTGCATTTATGTTATTTTGCATCCATTTCTGGCCAGATTTACGAGAAAAAATTCATAATTTATTTATTCATTCCATGAATAAAAATCCGCATAAGTTTTATTATTATCCGGAATTTTATGACAAGTATTCAGATAATAACTTTTATTTAAAAGACGCAGAAACTCAAACCGAATTAGATTATGAATCAGATCTGCTGTTAAGCATTGATTCTAGTTCAGAAGAAAGTTCTGATAAGCGTCGAAATAAAACAACAACAACTAAACATTTCCATGATAAATTTGAATCATTAAACTTTAATGTTCACACCACATGTTTTAAACTTGTCGATTCTGATGAAGAATCAAATTATGTTTTTTCATCTACACCAAATTTCGAGAAATTACAGAAGGAAAGTGTAAACGATATTACTATTACATCTAAATTAAAAGAGAGCCATAAAATAAATCTAGACAGCATTAATAAAGAAAAAGAACGTCCAGAAGATAGTTTCGGCAATTTATCTCCAACATCCTTATCGATTATTAAAAACAGATTACCTTTATTAGAAAAAGTTAGTTCAGAAAATATTGACCAATACTACAAAACTATAAATAAAAATAATTGTAAATTTCTAAAAACTGCGAGCACTCAAACAAATTTATCTTGTCCAAAACGGGAGATCCAATCAGTGCATTCTAATTATACCGTAAAAACACATGCAAAAAATAAGAGATTTTCGAAAAAACCTAAACAAAAAAACAATATTGTAATCTTACAGTTTCCATCGGCTGGTAAAATTAAAGGTAAAAATGTAAAAATCGTATCATATCAAAAATCTACACAGAAACTATTGAAAAATCAAGACCCAAAAATTGTAAAATCTGAGCCAAAAACTAATACAAAAGTAGAAGAAAATGATAACGAGTCAAAAGAAGTATCAAGTATAAAACATGATACATCTGATAGCTGGAAAATGGATTCCAATATAAGTAATGGGGATTTTATGTATGATTCTTTTGTGGGAAATTGTTATGACGAAAATCAACCAACCGAGCAACCAACTCTTGAACCAAAGAAGTTATTTTCCACTTACAGCATAACTCCCCAGCCAACACCATCGGTGGATCTTTATAAAAGAATTACTAAATACGGCTGGACGTACAATAATTCTAAATCAAATATTCATATACCTGATCAAAGCGATACTTACAAAATTTGCTTTGACAATGATGAAAAAAGTCAAAGATCTTTAAAGAGTTTAACTAGCGAGACGCCACTAACGGAAGAAGTTAAAAAGAAGAAAAGTATTACTTCTAGTCTAAAGAGAATGGGTTCGAAACTTATGTTTTTTAAGAAAAAATCCTCCGAAATGAAGAAAGCCGTAAGTTGTACTGATCTTCATTCTAATGTTAAGTATGAGAAGATATCAAAGTCAGCGAATTCTATTTAAATTGTTCATTTGTTGTTTATTGTATTCAGTGTATTTAATAAAATGTTATTTATTTTGTACTTTTATGTTTTGTTTTTAGATGGAATAAATAATTTATGTTAAAGAGGAAAATATTTTTGAAATGAGTAATAACGTTCATAAAAAAATACGAATCAAAGAAATTCGTATAATTTATTTTTCAATGTTAAATAAGTGAAAATTTTAGAGCTTGAGAATGCTACATAAAATTTTATATTAATAATTTTATTAAATGTATTGTAATTAAACATGTGTTAAATAAAGTGTTATTAGTTTAATTTATATTTCCCTGTTTTATCTTATAATGAGGTTAAATGGCATTTGATAATTTCACCAGTGATGACCTATTGTATTGCATGTATCATTTATAATTTCTTATTTTATACAATAATTCTAATTATACAGGATGTTAAAAAAGTGTAATTCGAAAGTGCGGATTCTCAATCTAAAAGATTTTTTTCAAAATTCGGAAGATTAAGGCCATGTTTTTTAAAGAGTACATCACGAAATTTTTATTAATAAGAATGAACTATTTAATCACGTAAGTAATGTTGTACAGCAAATAAAATAATTCGTACTTTATTAAAAATTTCGTGTCGGCCAGTGCACTAAAAATGTGCATTTTCATTTTAAAGGCTTTCCTAAACCAACACGAAAGACTCGCAGCGGTGGCGACGACGACAATTTCGCGTTCAATGCGGCAACAAAATTCACGTGTGTATCCACACCAAAGCGTCAGTTTTGTGTTAGCATTTGCGACAATGTATTCTACATCAGACGATGAAGAGGCACTTTTATTGCTTGCTTTAGACGACGGATACAATGTCAGATTTTTATTTGTTTACCGATTTAAATCATTTTGGAGAAGCGAAAGTTTCGCTATCGCTGCGAATATTTCGTGTTGGTTTGGAAGAGCCTTAAGAACCACGCACTTAATTTTCCGAATTTTGAAAAAATCTTTCTGTCTAAAAATCAGCACATCGAAATGTAACCCTTCAATTTTTTTAACATTCTGTATATTCTTATATCGGGTGTCTTAGAACGATCGACACATGGGAGATTAATATGCGTAATCAGTTATGAGCCTTAGCACAATATTTCTCCCAACAGGTTCGCTACTGGGCTAGTTACTTTAACCTTCATTTGTTAAAAACGTTTGTTTTATTGCACCTATGGTATATTATTCTATATTTTGTGTATATAATGTGCCACAACCATGAAAAGTCACGGTTACACACAATAATATCTGTGTATTCTTACAAAAGTCTGTACATCGTAATACGTACTTCGAGAATGTCCATATGCTGCCATCTACGCTAAGCTTTGCGCTAAGGGTCTCATTGTGAATGGTATCTCCCCAGTGTTAGATATGAAGCTAAAATTTTGTATACTCATTGGAAGAAATTAATTCTACGGATTACAGTTGAAATAAATTTAAATGTGTAATATTAAAAAAAATTAAGAAAATTTGTGTAATTTGCAGAATTATACCGGATAAAATGGTTACTAAGTAACAGTACAAATAGAGTAGTGGTAGCGTCTACGCTTGGTAATAAGCATAGTTCGGAGGGACTGGGTTCGGAACCAGCCAGCAGCAAAATTTAATTTAATTTTTTACTATTCAAAATAATTTTTATTATTAATATGTTTTTAATCTTTAATTGACTTGTAATAAAATATAAACATTATTTAAAGCTTAAATTATACTATTTTTGTTAAATCTGAAGCACACTGATTACTACATACAGTTACATAATTACAATAAATATTTATAATAAAAGAATAACGTATCCATTTTATTAAATTGCAATAAAAAATTAAAAATATATTAACAATAAAAATTATTATAAATAAAATGAATAAATAAATATATCATCACCGCTTATTACCCATTGCTGGGTGTGCCAATCTGCTTTGTACACTGGCCCATTGCTGGCGTGGAGAGTGCTCCACAGGGGTCAATTTTGTGCCATTTGAAATATTTGGCGTCGGTCAGGATCGAACCCGGTTCCCCAGATTCGCGACCAGACACGCGGCCACGAGACTCCAATTATTATGAGAAGTAAAAATTAACCCAGCATCCGAGTTTTGTTTATTACCAAGCGCACACGCTACCACTATGCTATTTAAGCTATTACTTAGTAACCATTTTATCCGGTATGCGAACAATAATCCTGCAAATTCCACAAATTTTCTTAATTATTTCTAATATTACACATTTAAATTGACAAATTTCAACTGTAACCCGTAGAATTAATATCCTCCAATGAGTATACAAAATTTCAACTTAATATCTTAAACTGGGGAGATACTATTCACAATTAACTAATATCACATGTTAATCTCCCATGTGTCGGCCGGCCTAAGACACCCGATATAATGTGTTTACAAAATATTATTTCCTATGAAATTTATTATCTGACAAACAAAATATGAGATAAATTATCATTTCACACGAAATTCATGTTTAATTTTTATAAGAAAAAAACATTGATGATATTACGAATTTACTTGTTAATCTACATCATAACACAAGAGCAAAATACTCGAGTATTTTGCTGCAGCGGAATTGATACGTTTAAAATGTGGGATTTAGTTACTATTATTTCTTTTTTTGTATTCCTACATTGGCTGTTCATATATCCTTATAATTATTGGAAATCTAAAGGAGTTCCTGGACCAAAACCTACATTGTTATTGGGTAATTTGGGGCCATCTATAACTTTGAAAAAGAACTTAGGACAAATTTATAGAGATATTTACAAGTAAGTAAAAATATATTATTTTCTTACGCTATATATACAGGGTGTTATATTTTAAAGGACCCAGCAAATATCTCGCTTATTTATTAAGTTGGCAATTTTTTTCATATAACATGAGTTATACAGAAACATGTAAGCTACTTGATGACGGATGTACATTCCTGATACCACTTCCGGTTTATGAGTAATTAATATCTACTTTGAAATTTCAAATGGAACATACTATATTTTTTTACAAATTTGAAAAGTGCATCCAATTTGCTTTACAATCATGTAAAATAATCTATATGTTACATTATTAAAAATTAAAATGGCGGGCACTTTTTATACACCTAATTGGAAAGAGAATAGTGAGCCATGACTGTGGCTTGAAATAAAACAATTAACTAAAACAATTGTAACTATTATTATTAAACGAAATAATATTTTTTTGTCATAATAATACAGAAAATAAGAATAAGGAACACAAGCCACAGTCATGGCTCACTATTCTCTTTCCAATTAGGTGTATAAAAAAGTGCCCGCCATTTTAATTTTTAATAATGTAACATATGGATTATTTTACATGATTGTAAAGCAAATTTGATGCACTTTTCAAATTTGTCAAAAAATATAGTATGTTCCATTTGAAATTTCAAAGTAGATATTAATTACTCATAAACCGGAAGTGGTATCAGGAATGTACATCCGTTATCAAGTAGCTTACATGTTCCTGTATAAATCATGTTATATGAAAAAAATTGCCAACTTAATTAATAAGCGAGATATTTGCTGGGTCCATTAAAATATAACACCTGTATATATACATATATATATATATATATATATATATATATATATATATATATATATATATATATATATATATATATATATATATATATATATATTTAAATCTAGTGATCCAAAATATGAAGATTTACTCTATGTTGGGTACTACAAATTCAGAAAACCTGGAATTATTATCAGAGATGCGGAATTAATGAAAAGTGTGCTTTTGAAAGATTTTGTTAGTTTTCACGACAATGATTTAAATGTAGACACAAATGTAGATCCTTATTTTGGAAACAATCCATTTTGTCTTCCAGGAAAGAAATGGAAAGAAGTTAGATCTTTAATTACTTCAGCTATTACTTCAAGTAAAGTTAGTAAATACATTGCATAATAGAAAATTTTCATTATAGAAATATAATTCTTTTCAGGTTAAAAATATGTTTACTCTAATGAATAATGTATCCAAAGATTTACTTGAATATGTACAAAGAGAAATAAATAACCAAAATGAAAATACATTCGAAGTAAAAGAACTTGCACAGAAATTTTCGACAGATGTAGTAGCATCTTGTGCTTTTGGATTAGATGCCGGCTGTTTCAAAGAAGGCAATTCGGAGTTTATAAAAATGGGCAAGAAATTTTTAACTCCTTCATTTTTGATAGGATTCAGACATTTATTAATATTTACTTTACCGTCTATAGCTAATTTTTTCCATATTAAGTAAGTTTTATGCTCTATTCGTCATTAAAAATTAATAGAATATATTATACAGGGTGTTCAATTTAAGTGGGGCACTATTGCTATTCGAGAACTATAAGATATACTAAGTTGATTAAATTAGCAAACATAAGACTATTGAAATGAGCAAACTTTTTTTTTAAACCAGTTGTTCTTAAAATACTGTTTGAAATTTTCTTATTTTAAATGGTAACCTATTTCGTTTTATTTGCTTATTCTATTCAGTATTTTTTCTGAATTCAACGATATTCATATGTAATACTCTAATATTACAAATTTTTGAGAAAAATGCAAATGAAAATGATGCTGATTTAATTTAAATCTGCTTGTAACAAGAGTGCTATGAAGAAAACAAAATATAATCTTTATACATATCAAGCTTTTCTTCGTGAATAAAATTCATTTTTTTTCAAACGTCGTAGAAATTACACTTTTTGTACTTGATTCACAAGGTAGAAGTTTCATTTCTAGGCCCCTGGAAATTTCTACGCCGGCGGCGTAGAAATAAAATAAACAAATATCCATAGAAACTACATAGAATTAACGAATAAAAAGAAAAGTAGTGTATTTGAAAAAAAAATTGAATGTGTCATTCGGAATAAAAGTGTCTTTGTGTGCCTCGCATGCAATTGTCCGACTCGCTTCGCTCGTCGTGCTTCACTTTTGCTCCTAATAACACAATATACTTTTTAACACTGAGAAAATATACGAAATTTTTGTTCTGATATTAAACTACAATTAAGAATAAAACAAAATATTCAATTGTTTACTTCAAAGCACTCATTAGATTACAAGCAGATTTAAATTAAATCCGCATAATTTTTATTTAACTTTTTCTCAAATATTTTACAATATTAGGGTATTTCTTATGGATACCGTTGAATTCAGAAAAAAATACTGAATCGAATAGGCAAATAAAAAAATAGGTTGCCATTTAAAGAAAAGAAAGTTGTATACTGTATTTTGTGAGCCAATGGTTTAATTTTTTTTTGTTTCGCTCATTTTAATAGTCTTATGATATTGTTAGGTACTTCATTTCTATTAAGAGTTACGAAGTTGGTTGTAATTATAGTTCTCTAGATAGCAATAGCGCATCTCTCAACTTGAACACCTTGTTTAGGTTTATGATACAAGAAGTAGAAGACTGGTTTGTTTCTGTAGTAAAAGAAACTGTTAAATATAGAGAAACAAAAAATGTGAACAGGCCGGATTATTTGGATATGCTGATAGGCCTTAAAAACAAAACTGATAGCAATTTTAGTAAGTACTTCATAACATTTTGTTTAAGATAAAATACAATAATACATCATCCTAATATTTACAAATCCATTATTTTCATGAGCAGAATTTACGGATAAAGATATTATAGCGCAGGCAGTGACATTTTACCTAGATGGATTTGAAACGAGTGCTATTACTATATCTCATGCATTGTTGGAAATATCCAGAAATCCAGATGTTCAAGAAAGACTTCGAGATGAAATAGAAACACTCATTGCTAAACACAAAGGGGAACTTACGTATGATGCTGTACAAGAAATGAATTATTTAGATATGATTATTAGTGGTATGTTGAACGTTAATAATACAATTTAATGAGATATTTCTGAAGCCCTGAAGTTTACTTGAATGTGAGGATTTTTTTGGATAAAAGCTTCGAACGTTGTTGTAAATATTTAGTTTAAAGGTTATTTATAGACGATGTAGAAGCAAAGTTACATTAAGTCAAATAATTGTCCGCCATTTTTACCTTCCGTCACCTTTAGGTAAGAAAGGTATATATTGTCTTTGGTCAAAAAATCCGGTGGTGAGTTTTTAATGAATAAGCAAGTTTTAGGGTCCCTAGAATATGATTTTACTATTTTTACGATGATGTGTGTGTGTGTGTGTGTGTGTGTGTGTGTGTGTGTGTGTGTGTGTGTGCGTGCGTGCGAGCGAGCGTGCGTGCGTGCGTGTGTGTGTATGTGTCTGTGTGTGTGTGTCACAAAATTTTCGTCTACGATAACTTCCATACTACAATTCTAAAAATTATAATTCTTTCGTATTTCTCTTCGTTACATCCATGTGAAGATGTTGGTTAGAATTGGACAACCGGAAGTACCGTCATTTGTAGATTTTAACAGTTTTTCTTGAAAAAACTATGTTAAATATCATTTTTTCACATTTAATGTTATTATAAATATTAAAGAATATTTTATTCTCTATACGATTTGACTGCATTTTATACTTAATATTAAATGGATATAGAGTTAAAAAATTATAAATTAAATTTCATAAAGTAGCCATAGCTATGGAAACAGCTACTATATTAAGAAAATTTTGATTGAAAGATGTCAGTGTCAAGTGAAATTGACATAGTGTGTTTGTTTTATAATTTCACTGGAAATATAGAATCTTTTGCTATAAATTTTCTGTATGGAATTTGCATAAAGTACATGCAACTACCGGAAGGTAAAGTACAAGAAATATAATCTTTAGCAAGAAACTTTCTGTATGAAATTTGTACAAAATACATAGAACTGACGGAAGGTAATGTGCTGGCCCACATCAGATTTTTTTCTCTTTTCAACGATTTATTAGTTTTATCAATGTATTTGAAAAGCATTGAGAAAAATAAGATAATTGAGAAAATGGGAATTAATTTTTATTCAAATAATCTAGGTGGCTATGTGAAAATAAACAAAATACAACAATGGAAAACAATAAAATAAAATAGACATTTTAATTGTTTAACGTGTTTTTACTTCCTTGTACATAGTAAAGAAAGTATTGTAATCGCGAAAAATTTCGGTTAATAGATTTTAGCGGAAATATCCATTTTAACCATCCCTGAATCCATTTCGACTATTTCGTCGTGACGTCTGCACGTCTTGGTCATTTACGGTCATTTACTTGAAGCCTATAATTGATTTTAATGAAAAACTTTTTTTAAGTATAATGCAAATCTTTTCAAATTTGGTATATAAGACTTTTATGTCAATAGGAATAACAATAGATTTTGGTTAAAATAAGCTAACCGTAAGTGATATATTACCTGAAGTTTTTTTGAATAAAATGGTTTTATTTTGATATTGAAATAAATTCTTCAAATAAAAGTTTTAGAGAATTAAATTCTGCGTCTAGCACATTAAGTATTATTAAATTAGCCCTTTGTATAAGTGAGATATGTAAATTTAAAAATTACACACTTTCTCGTGGTCGCGTGCCTGAGGGCCAGGTCGTGGCTCTGGGGAACCGGGTTCAATCCCGGCGCCAAATATTTTGAATTTTAAATGGCACGAAATTGACTCCGTGAGGTAACGCCTGGTAAGCATCCCCACGGTGCAAATATTTCATTACCGATATCTGGGTACAAAGCAGATTGGCACACCCAGATATGAGTAAATAAGCCGTGATGATATATTTATTTATATACTTTTTGGTTTTTGTAATAAAGCTAGCTATGGATTAGAACAAAAAATAAAAAAAATACTGTTAATGTCAAATTACTTCAAATACCTGCAATTTTATGATTGGATCATTGGATCTATACTTCATGTTGGTCTTCCTCTGACGTTTTTTTTGTCGTCGATATTTTTCAGATTAGTTTTGAAATTTATTACTATTTGGAATAGTCGTATAAAAATTATTTCTAATATATCTCAATTATCTTATTTTTCTCGAATTTTTTCAAATACATTAATAAAAACAAATCGTTGAAAAGATAAAAAATGGCGGTTTATATTTTAGTAAAACAATTTTTGATTACTTAAAAAAAGAAAGTTGATAAAATCTGACTTCATAAAAAATATCTACATCTGCCATCAAATAATACGTGTAAATAAATGTCGATTCAGGCTCAATTTCGGTTCAAGAAAATGAAAATTATTATACCTAACGGTTCATTGGTTTTGGGTTCAGGTTCGAATTGCGGTTTACAGCAGTAAATGATTACAAGTGCAAAAAGATGATTATATTTATTAATTTTACAGTCAAATTATTTTTTAAAAATTATATATTTAACTGATCTGAACGGAATATGAATTTAAAACGGGTTAAATTCGATTCAGGTTTATTGAATTTGAAAAATAATGGTTCGGTTCGGGTTCAGGTTTATCAAAAATTTGGGTTTTTGGTTTAGGTTTGAGTGAAGTTTCAGGTCCCTGATTGTATCATGCTTTATCTCATCTTCGTTAATTGCTCGTGTTGTTGTCTCAGGTTTTTTTTTTTTTATTAACTTCTACTTTACTTTCATTGACAACTTCTTGCATGGATTAATTGCATGCAGGTACAGCAGTAGGTTTTAATTGTCTTCATTGGAAATATATATATATATATATATATATATATATATATATATATATATATATATATATATATATATATATACAATAAAAAATATTATTAACTACGAACACGAACATATATTTACACACTAACAAACCTGGTAAGGAAAATCTTCCTTCTTAAGAAGAAGATAACATATTGTTCACTAGTTCAGTTTATCCATATTTATTGGTTATTTTGCCTTACCTTTCACCTTTTTTTGGGAAAAATGTGAAAGTAATTCCCATATTCCCATTTTCTTTCCCGCACGGGAATAAATGACAAATGACAACTATAGAGAGCACTAACAACAGTTTTATTACGTCTTAGACAAGTTCACAATTTTGGCACCAGGAGGCTACGAGTTCATTTTCTTTGCCATCATCCTAATCACATTCTCAAAATGTTTCATGAAATAGATTGAATTCTTTCAAATATTTTATATATTTTAAACCTTCTTTATTTCTGTATTCATTACTAATTAATTTGGCAAGGCAAAGAAGTTTTAATAAATAGTTATTTAAATATTAACATCAGTAAATGCGTCCTACAGGTTGAGGATGATTTGGAGATCGAGAAGAAGTCGAGATCTCTAGTGTTGCCACAAGACGAGACGAGACAAGACTTGAGGTCGGTCTTGTCTTGGTCTTGACTTAGTCTCGACTACATTGGTCTTGTCTTGGTCTTGTCGAGACGAGACTTGAAGTCAGTCTCGTCTTGTCTCGAGTCTCGACAAGACTCTTGACTTTGCGTATATTAACAAATGGTTTATTATAATTGTATATAATAGTGCATGAATATCTAAGAAAAACCGTTAAATCGCGATTAAAAAATTCCAAATAATGTTTGAGATATTAATTTTTAAAGTATTCTATGACTATCGTCGATCACTTAAAAAATTAATATGAAAATGGAACATATATAACGAGTTTTTTTTTCTTAATTTATTCTTACATAGAATATAATTTTATTTTAATTAGGTACATAACTAGATACCGAATTATAATTAACAGCTATGCGTTTTTTTTAATAGCACTAGGTAAACAGTAAAATCTAGAGATTATTAAATATAGAACAACAATGAAGTTGATATTACATTATTTGGAAATACATTATTCATTATTTTCATGTTATTTTATGCGTTTCGATGTGAAGTTATAATATTACCACATGAAAATTAAGAAAATTATGTTACGAATTGTAATAAAATAAAGTGAGGAATATTCATTCATATAATTATTATAGATCTGAGAGATTCAAAATGTAAAGATTAGAGAAGAAAGTTTAAGTAGGCATAAATGAAATTCTTGGAAATATCCATTGCTTTGTCCTCCATCACTTCCGCTTTAGTTTTATGGACACTATGGTCTTACCCATCAGAACAGTTAACTCAAGGTTAAACTTTTAAAAAAAGCATTGGTGAAAATTGAAAATATAAAACTAAACGTATGCGCAATTGGCTATATTATGGGTTACATTTTTAAGAATCCTTGCATTTTGTATAATAAAATAATAATTATTTTCAATTTCAAATGAATTATTTAGGTGAAATAAGGAACACATCTGTTGACGAAAATTTACAATGTTTTTTTTTAAAAAAACTGGTTTCCCTAAGGGCTTGAGGTCGTAAAATCTTTGTCGGCCTTTTCCATTATCACATAATTCTAAGAATTACAACATATTTTTTTTTTGTAAATATATGATAAATACTTTATATTTGAAGTGAACATTACATGTTTCAATACAGAAGCACTAGGTCGCAAATACAGTAGGAACAGTATTAAATTATATAAAAAAAATACGTTAAAATAATTACAATAATTACAAGAAAATAAAATATTGTAATTGATTTTATTATTATATTATAGGTATAACTTTTGTGCTGTTTGGAAATTGAAAATAATTTTAGTCAACTTGAAAATTCAATTTTGTTAGTAGATTACATAGGATATATAAAAAATTACAAATTTTTAAATATTCGGTTAGTTTTTATCCTACGTATACATTGTAATTTAACTGTTTATTGGCTTTTGAATTTATCTATTATATTAATATCTATGCAGTAAATATGCTTTTATTGCATTATTTGTGTAGATGTTACAAGAATACGAGTATTATGCCTATTTTGTAATGTTTACAATTTTTGAATATTTAAGCCAAGCTTCCAGCCTAATTTGCGAATTTCTAATAGTGTTTGAATTTTTATATTTACATATATTAATGTTTCAGGAACATAAGATTAAAAATTAATATTTTTATTATTTTATGAATTTTCAAACAGCTTTAATAGCATTGCTCTTAATTTTTGAAGCACTTTTAGAAAATATTTTGAAAAAATACCGATGAACTGAAGTCGAGAGTCTTGTCGAGACTTCAAGACTTTCTCGACAAGACTTGATACTGGTCTCGTCTCGTCTTGACTTTTTAGTCGAGACCAAAATGATGGTCTTGTCTCGACAAGACCAAGACGAGACGAGACAAGACCAAGACTGGTCTTGGTCTTGCGGCAACACTAGAGATCTCCAATACAACCGAAAGTCCGATACCGGTAGAAGAGCACTTACTGACCGCAATGCTTAATACGTATTTTACACGATCGATGCACAAAATTAAAAAAAAGATAAGATTTGAAAATTATCATGTTAAAAATTTTTAGTTGTCACTTTTAATGTAAGTTTTGATCGTCGTTTTTTTACTTACTGCCTCCTGATTGGTAAGTGATACACATCACATCGATCAGTAATTTTTAAATAAAGCCTATACTACCTTGGAAACTATCGGCAAATATTTATTAAAAAAACCCGTTCGTGCAAAAAATAAATAAAAATATAAGTCTAATACAGATACCCCTAGAATTAACGTTTGAGAATCATAACCAACATCGCGTTTTCACCAATACTCCTAGATTCGCTAATATAATCAGAAAAAAATATTTAAAAAACGATAGAATACCCCAGTGGTTACCTATATGGAAAAATATTCCAGATAAAAACGTTAGATATTTTTAATATTCATCCAGCGACGTACTAAAATAATGTTTCTGTCGTAAATTTTCGATATATAACACAAATTTACATTTTTTTAAATGAGTTTCTAAAGCCGCATTTACATTGTCACAGCCCGAAATTCGGTGAACTTCATTGATATTCTTGGAGTTTGTCTTATGGCAACGTTGTATATATGGTCTACAATCTATATTTTAAATAAAAATCGCCAATGACTCGCCTTCGATCATTTTATTTCATAATTTTAGTTTTTATAAACAATCGCCAGGACAACGGTATTATGTAATATCAGGACATTAAACTTAATTTAAACCATAGTATAAATATAAACAGTAGTTGTACTCCCCATTTATTTGGTTACTGAAATATTTGACCTCAAATGTGTTAGCTCCGCCTCTTGGTGTATAAATTTTAGTTTTGCATCTGTCCGTAGGATGGCAATACTTTCGAAGACAGTTAATTTCTCTATATTTACACAGTTCGTAAGTAAACAATTCACTGAGCGCATATTTTTGTCATTTATTATTTAGCGCCTGTAAACCAGGAGGCGGAGCTTAGCCGGTATGCTTTCGAATCGCTAGATGAAAGGCACTGCTGAGGAGTGCAACTAATGTTTATATTTATACTGGCTTAAACTTTAAGTAATTATTTATGTTATGAGGCTTGGAAATGAGTTATTACGGTACGAATGAGAAGTTTACGGACGTGGCGTCGAAGGAAGCCGAGTCAGGAATTTTGAAATGAGTTCCGTAATACTACTTCACGGCCGTATGACGTACAAAATTTTATTTCATACTGTCCACGTGTTTTAAAAAATTAAATTAATTCAAACTTGTCTATTTAACTTAAACCCATCTTTGAATTTGTGACAATTGAATTTGAGTCCTAGAAATGGAACAGTACCGTGGCCGAGAAATGTTTCCAGTCGACATTTCCTGGCCCCGGTACTGTAATGTTCCATTGCCCTGACTCAAGTTAGCAATGTAAATTAGTACATAATGGATAGTAAAATAAACTTTGTACGGATTTTTTATTCACACCAATAAATAGTACATTAAGATACAAGTTTTATAAGGCATGATTTTAGCGCACGCGTTATTCTTAGAAACGAGCTGCTTGCCGCAAGTTTTCTAAGGGGACAAGTGCGCTGAAATGTCTTATGAAACGTATATTTTATACAATTTTGTCTATTTTGGTCATTTTTTCAAAAACTGTACGTTGTTACATGTCCAGGAATTTCAATTTCGGTTGTTTAATATGTACCTAATGAAACTAATTTGGATGTCATAAAGAAGTACTTTATGACATCCAAATGGGTTTCATAAAGTACATATTAAAGAACCAAAATAGAAAAAATAAATTAACACACCTAGAAATGGGTATTTTAAATAATAAACACAAATTGTACTTATGTTTCTAGAAACTTTGAGACTGCATTCACCTTTGCTTTTCATTGCTCGCAAATGTACAAAATCTATTGACTTACCTCCCCCAATAGGCGTGGGGACTGGACCAACTGTAACTATACTGCCTGGTACCCCCATAATCATTCCAACCTTAGCCGTGCATTATGACCCTAACAATTTCCCCGATCCTCACAAATTTGACCCTGAACGGTTCAACAATGAAAACAAAAATTCTATTAAGAAAGGAACTTTCTTAGCTTTCGGAGAGGGACCGAGAATTTGTCTAGGTAAGTTATATTTATCTAATCTAATAGTTTTCATTAACGACAATTTGTTACAGGATCGAAATTTGGGTTGGCTCAAACCAAAGCAGCAATAATTGTAATTGTCAGAAATTTTGATTTAAAAATGAATAAAAAAACATTAACGCCGTTACAAATGGATCCTAAATATATCTTCAATTCTCCTGTTGGTGGTTTGTGGATTAATTTTTCGAAACGCACACTTTAATTAGTTATTATTGTAACTCAGATAAATTTTAAATGAATTAAGTTTATAAATCAATATAAAATTAATTTAATTATTTTTATTATTCACAATCAAATTAGTGCACATAGCTTGAAATTATTTGAAACAAATCGCTTCTTCTAGATTGTTTTTTAAGAAACAATTTTATAAAAAAATATAATTGTATGCGTATGCTAAAAATATGGATATTTCATGTAAAATTAAATATTTTAGAATAGAATACCAACGTTTTATTTCGAAATTATGTAGATTAGCTTTATTCAAATTGTCACCCCTCTTTTACTAATAAATATTTAAAGAAATATCGTTAATTTGTTTCCACCTTAATATACTTAAGTATTTAATTGTCAAACGTACAAGCACAAGCATCGAGCAATTATTATACGTTGTACTCGTAGACATAAAATAATTAATATTTTAAAATATTAATTTTAAGGACTTTAAAGGCTGGTTCATGTAAGCTGTAAACTTAAGACTTTACCTTAGCATTAACATTATGACTGCATTAAACTTTACATTACGTTGCCTGGTACATGTACTTCTTAGGGCAAACCAATAAAAGTAGGCCGGTAATGTCAATTTTTCTGACAGCGACACGTCATTCATATTGACATACAAGGACATATAAAATATAGATATGGATAGTGATACAGACGTTGTATTTTTAACAATTTTTATAAGAATAATTGCTTTGACAAATAAATTTAAAAAAAGAAAGAAAAAGGATTTTCATGTTTTCTGCAATGCTTTCCCAAGCATTTTGCCATGCTGTTTCATCTTTATATAATTTTTTTTTTACCGTAAATATGTTTGTATTGTTCCACTAATTAGTTGAATATCTTTTTCAAAACCGTTCATTTTTACTTAAATGTGACAAAAAAAATTAAAACGTCAAATGCATCAAATTTAAAAATATGAATATCGCCAGCGGTAAGCTTCTGCTTGGTCGGCATTAGCATTATGACTTAAGAATTTAGAAATTGGCGTATTCTAGGGTTACGGTAAAATGCTAAGGTTAAAGTTACAGCTACATATTATACCGTACCGCGCATTTGTCTACTCGAATTATTAATGCAAAATCATAATGCTAAGGTAAAGTCTTAAGTTTACAGCTTACATAAACCAGCCTTAAGTATTGAGAAATGCTCAGAGTATTTAAAGTACTCAGACTACTCTTCATGTACTCTATTACTTTTTAGAGTTTTGAGATAAAATATCGCAAGTAAAAGTAACAGATTTTAAAATGTATTCGAGTACAGAGTACACAACTTTGAACTTCCACCAAATTTGTAATGGCTAAATTATCTGGATCCATTTAATAACAAATAAACATACACCTTATGAATTGTTTATTTATACTTAAAATTAAAAAATAATTCATGGCTATATTTAGTTGAGCAATACAAAAAATAATAAAATAAACATGTAAATGGACCTTTCCAATTTAAAGAGATAGAAGATATGCGCAATCGGGTTCTGCGCATAGTAAGAACAACTGAGATCTATGACGTTTGATTCTAAAACATTTACACGTAAAATGTGAGAATATCTCGGATAACTTTAAAAAATCTTATCGAAATAAGTTACAAAGGCTTTTATTGAAGGTAAAATGTCTAAAGATGCAAATTTTCACTGAGAATACAGGTATTTTAATGACTGCAATATTTTTGACGTTTCGTTTGACAGCCCAACTGGCAGTTGTTCGCGCCATTTTCTTACTATTTGCAGCGATAGAAAGAGATAGCCCTTAAATTGCACCTTGCGGGGACTATAGGGCTCTCAATGCCATCACCGTCCCTGACCGTTATCCAATTCCCCATATTCAAGATTTTACAACTAATTTATACAATTCGAAAATATTTTCAAAATTAGACCTCGTTAAAGCCTACCACCAAATACCAATGGACGAAGAATCCATTTCCAAAACAGCAATAACCACACCTTTTGGTCTTTTCGAATACTTGGTCATGCCATTTGGATTGAGGAATAGCGCCCAAACTTTTCAACGGTTCATTGACAATGTTGTCAGAGGTTTAGATTTTTGCTTCGCATATATTGACGACCTCCTTATTGCTAGTAGTTCTTTCGAACAACATTTAAAGAACTTAGAATTAGTTTTCCAAAGACTTGAAAAACATGGTATACTTATCAATCAAAACAAATGCCAATTCGGAGTCCAGAAGATCGAATTCTTAGGACACAGTATTTCAACAAATGGCATTCAACCGGTAAAATCTAAAATTGACACAATCAACAAATTTCCCTTACCTACAACTCAACAAAAACTAAGGGAATTCCTTGGCCTCATAAACTTTTACCATCGTTTTATCCCTAACTGTGCAACAACGTTAAAACCCATTAATTGTCTCATAACAAATAAACCAAACAGCTCAAAAGAGATTGCATGGTCTCCGGAAGCAAACAAAGCTTTCAAAGACATTAAAAAACAATTAACATATTTAACAACACTCACATTTCCCGCACACAATGCCCCTATATCTATCATGGTAGATGCTTCAGACACGGGAGTAGGTGCAGTTCTGCAACAACAGATAAAAGAAGACTGGAAACCTATAGCCTTCTTTTCCGCCACATTCACACCTACACAAAAACGTTATAGCACATTTGGCCGTGAATTACTAGCTATGTACCTAGCAGTAAAGAAATTTAGATATTTCATAGAAGGAAGAAATTTCTCCATTCTAACAGATCATAAACCTCTGACTTTCATGGCTAACAAAATTTCCCACAACTACACCTCCAGAGAAATAAGACACATGGACTTCATTTTACAACTAACAAGCGACATCAGACACGTATCGGGCAAAAACAACGCCGTAGCCGACGCGCTGTCCAGAATCCAAATAAACTCCATCCTCACAGACAAAACCATCGACTACGTCAAAATCGCAGCAGCTCAAAAAACCGATAAAGAACTACAGACACTGCAGACAAATAAAACGAACAATTTACAATTCAAAAACATTAAGCTTCCAAATTCTACCTGTACCTTAGTTTGCGACATATCCACTGGTAAATACCGACCATATATACCAAAAGAATTCCGAATTAACATTTTCGACCATTTTCACTCGCTATCCCATCCAGGAATAAAAACAACAACAAAATTAATAAACTCTAAATTTGTTTGGTATAAAATGAACAAAGACATACAATCCTGGACCAAACAATGCGTACACTGCCAACGTTCAAAAATAACAAAAAAACACCCAAGCTCCACTCAAACCATTTTCCGAACCAAACAGTCGCTTCGACAACATTCATATCGACTTAATCCATTTACCCAATTCCCAAGGATTTTCTCATGTACTCACGTGCATAGATCGGGTCACACGATGGCCAGAAGCAATTCCAATCAAAGATTGTAACACACAAACTATAGCTGAAGCATTAGTAAACAATTGGATATCTAGATTTGGAGTTCCTTCTGTTATTACAACAGACAGGGGAAAACAATTCGAATCGTCATTATTCAAAAATTTACTTAAAATGTTGGGCACACACCACATAAAAACCACGGCATACCATCCACAATCAAATGGCATGATTGAGAGGTTCCATAGGCAGCTAAAAACTTCCCTTAAAACATATAATGACCCTATAAACTGGGTAACTAACCTACCAATCGTCTTATTAAGTCTTCGCACAACGTGCAAAGAACCTATTAATTGCAGCCCGGCAGAACTTGTCTACGGCACCACATTACACATTCCAGGCGAATTCTTCACACAATCACCAATAGTTCCAGACCCTAACATGCCCCACTATCTCCAACAGTTAAAACAAATAATCAGCAAATTAAAGTATACAGCCCCAATCTTAAAAAACAAACCATATTTTGTAAACCCCGATCTATTTCGCACATCACATGTCTTCATAAAGCATAATGCAATAAGCCCCACCCTACAACAACCTTACGATGGACCTTACAAAGTAATCAAACGATACGATACGAAAAGTTTTTCAAAATTTTAATTAAAGATAAATTGGACACCGTATCAATAGACAGACTAAAACCTGCTTACTTACAATAGCCGCACAATTTTGATAACACTCATTCCTCTCCCCAAGTCCCACAAATAAAGTCATTCAATTTATGTCATTTCTTTGTAAAATGACAAGTAATGACTTCCCTTTCATTACCTGTCATTGTTTTCTTCTCTCTAAGGAGGGAGATATGTTACAGTTACATCTAGCAACCATGTGTCGATCACACAATTCGATCAAGACACCTATGAAAATGTTTTAATGTTGTTAGATACGAAATAAATAAAAGTGTTTTTTCCGTTTTCGCTCTGATCCAAATTCATTTGTGTTTATTATTTTGCTTTACATGTTATACTAGTTTAACGTTCTTAGTTATATTTTTACACATGTAGAGTAGTTTATAATACAACGTATATCTCCTACTCTACAGAATCAAACGTCATAGATCTCAGTTGTTCTTACTATGCGCAGATCCCCGTTGCGCATATCTTCTATCTCTTTAAATTGGAAAGGTCCATTTCTTCTGATATTGCGGTTTTTCACGATTTTATTTATTACGCGCCTTGTAACACCTTTACCTTTTCTTACGCCTTTTTTATGAAAGGTCAAGAACTATTTTTCTAGCAATTTGGTTGAGCTGAGCTAGCCATTCTTCCGAAGGCACAGTTAAACCTCAGAATGATAAGCTTCTCTTCTGGTGACAAATAAACCACATAAAAACAGAAAATTATGAAATTTTCAATGAATAATATTATGACATTTGTAACGTACATAACAGGGGGGTGAATCTGCATTGAGAAACGTGATAACAAGTTTTCAATAGTAGCGTTGGAAATACTTCCTGACCCGTTCATAGATGTCGTTAGTAGTACAGATTTTACAGTGATTCTCAAACTTTAATGTCAAAATCCTATAAAAAGGTGATAAATGTTTGAAAACTGCTGTAAATTTCCCACAATTCTTTATCATTGCATTGTTCGAAAAATTTTGACATTTCAAATTCAAACTGTTATTTGTGAATTTGTATCTTTATTGCATTATAGTGTTTTATCATTCAATATATCTTCGGTAAGTATATTATCTTTCATATTAGCATTATTATACGAGGTTGATATAAAAAATTAACAAATTAATCATATTTCAGAAAAAGATCACATGTAATATTTGTTACTTCTACGTAGTAAAGAGACATTGTTGCAAAAGTTGACAGTGTCCAGTACAAGAAAGGGTGTGTGCAAGTAAACCAGAAGAATGTATATCACGAGGTATATCATCACGGTGCTCTTAGATGTTTACAATCGTAGGAGGGCAGCAAGATATCCCGTTCTTTGACGAAAGGACGTGAAGCTTCATAAGATTCATCAAAGAATGTTGGAATAGTACGGTGTTGTCACTTTCAATAAAAAAGGAGTATATAGGAGGATAGATTTATTAAAAAGTGGACGAATATCGATGACGAAGTCAAAGAAGCAGTGCATTTCTAGCTGACATTTAAAGTAACAACCCTTTCTACCTCTCGAGGTATTGTATTCATGCTAAAAATCGCATAGTCAGATTTTAGTGAATAAGCACGTTTTAAGGTCCCTAGAATCCGATTATAACATTTTTACGATGATGTCCGTGTGTGTGTGTGTGTGTGTGTGTGTGTGTGTGTGTGTGTGTGTGTGTGTGTGTGTGTGTGTGTGTGTGTGTGTGTGTGTGTGTGTGTGTGTGTGTGTGTGTGTGTGTGTGTGTGTGTGTGTGTGTGTGTGTGTGTGTGTGAGTGTGAGTGTGAGTGAGAGTGAGAGTGAGAGTGAGAGTGAGAGTGTGAGTGAGTGTGTGTGTGTGTGTGTGTGTGTGTGTGTGTGTGTGTGTATGTTGGATTCACGATATCTCAAATACTATAAGACTTAAGACATTTTTAACTACGGATTCCTCAATCTAACAATAATGGGAAGAGTTGATTAAGTTTTGGTAATAATTGGACAACCGGAAGTAGTAGTTACAAGAAAAAAATCATCTAAATATTAGGTGCGTTCAATGAAGTAAGCAAATCTAGCAAATGCTAGGTAAGCAAACGAGACTTGTTGCTTAGTGCGCTGAACGATTTGCTAGCTATATGACGAACTGTCATTCACAACTGTCATCGAGAAACGTATATAGATGTCAAATATTACATTGTGTAATTGTGTACCTGTTGTATTTCTTTTCTTGGTCTGCGAACATATGGAAAATGAATTTATATATTTATTTTCAGATAGTGGGATTAATTTGGAAGAAGCTATATTGAATATAACAAAATATTTGAAATTTAATAATGTTATAAACATCCATCACAAAACTCTCAAAGCCTTTTTTCCATGTGGTTGATAGACATACACCATATAAAGAAACAGAAACAGTTCAAGTTAACTTCATGTTTGTAAAATTTGTATTTCCCGCCATTATATTTGACACTTAGCAAGACAAGCGAGAAAATTGTGGCTTGGATTGCTTGCGAGCAAATCAAGCAAATGCTAGGCTAGCAAAGTCGTTCAACAAATTTTACTTCCGGTTGCTTGTTTTGCTTGGCTTATTGAACGTACCTATTATTTATCGAAAATTTATGTAAATACTTATATTAAAGAATGTTAAATTCTTTATTCGATAAATATAAATTCATTATTATATCTTCTATAGATTTAGAGATAAAGAAATGCATATAAATTAATTTGATATAAAAATTCTCAAATCAAACTACTTCAAGGCAAGAAATTGAAATGTTTGTAATTGACAGATAAATGTCACAGTCAAAAATATTTGTATGCCGCTGTCAAAAATATTTGTACATTATTATGAAGATTATGAAAATAAATAAAAAGTCAACAACGCAAAAGAATATACCTAAAAAAGAATATAAGAGGAATTTGCGAAAAAAATACGAATATAAAAAAAAGAAATGGAAAGTAGAAAAAGAAAATTTCAGGATATTGAATATAAAGAAAATGTATGTATTGTATATAATATATATTAAAATATCCCATAGATTTTGCAAATATATATATATGAGAATAATTGTTTTGTAGTGAGACATGAATATATGTATTTGTATTTAAAAATATGTTTCGTTTTATGCATACAACCAGGTAAAATATCTGGCGAGAGGTTATGTGCTGGCCACATCAGATTTTTTGATATAAAATTACTTGTTATAATAATAATTCAAATTTTTGTTATCTTAAGTAGTATGTGCTTAAATTTTATGAGTTGTTGCTGAGTAGTTTGAGATTTAGAGTTATTTATTTATTATTTAATTTAAATAATGTAATGTAATACCCACATGTTAAAATTTTTCTACTGTGCAACATGTATTTCACTTTTCTTAATGTCTTTAATAAATTATCTATTTTCGATAGATATTTTATTAATTACATTATTAAGAAATGCAATGGATCTTTTCAATTTAAAGAGATATAAGATATGCGCAATGGGGATCTGCGCATAATAAGAACAACTGAGATCTATGGCGTTTGTTTCTAAAAAATTCAGACGTAAAATGAGAATAACTTTAAAAAATCTTATTGAAATAAGTTACAAAAGCTTTTATTGAAGTTAAAATGTCTTACGATGCAAATTTTCACTGAGAATACAGGTACAGTGTGTTCAAAAAAATTCCTAACTCGGAGTAGGTTATGAACAAAGAAACGTATATGTCAATTTAAACATATTTAATTAAATGTCAGTTTGACATGAGATATTGTCAAAAATGTTGTCTAAAGAAATCAAAGATTTTCTTCTTGAATCTTATTTTAGTAATGAGATCAAATTAGAAAACAGCGAATGTCAATGCTCGGTAACCTTCTTTATTGTTTTTTCTCCTTAAAATTACATTTCAAGATCAATTTTGACATCTTGACTTTTGAATTGAATAATGAACAGACATACGTTTCTCTGTTCATAGCCTACTCCGAGTTAGGAATTTTATTGAACACACTGTATTTTAATGACTGCAATATTTTTGACGTTTCGTTTGACAGCCCAACTGGCAATTGTTTGCGCCATTTTCTTACTATTGCAGCGATAGGAAGAGATAGCCGTTAAATTGAATAGGTCCATTTAATTTTTAGAATAATTCAAAATGAATTCATATTTCCCACCACCTCTCAGCAGTCAAATTTAGTTCTCTGTCCTTTTCATAGGTCTCTAAAACTTGTTACCACGGTTTATAAGGGAGATAGCCAATCTTCTACTATATATTTTCCTTAATCTAAGGTCCATAACTATACTAGCTGTCATTCTAATACAGGTCCCAATAACTGTTTCCCAAGGTCAATAAAGTCACATGACTGCTCACGTCCTATTAAAAAAATAGTTAATGAACCTGTAAGTTTTAGTTTTCGCTTCACAGGAATGTTGAGAAGTTCGAATTTTGAGTCTCAATTGTAATCGTCATCAGTAAATGTTCTGATCATATGAAAGCTGTATCCAGGGTCCCTATTTGGATTCGATTTACCATCTCGATGAGTTTTATGTATCCATTCTTTTCTAATTTGGGAATTCTTTGGATATCGAAGATACATTATATTATTATTAGATTCCTTAGCTTTGACTGCACTATTATTGCAAATTGCTACTGTACATCTCGTCTACGGCATTATGTTAGTAAACAACCCAAATACAATAAATTACGTAGCTAATTACTTACATCATGGTACCTGTTTAATGCTGCAATTCTGAACAAATCTGTAAGTCTTAGATCTGTAAGCTGTAAATCCGTAAAAAAAATTACAAAAACGCATCAATTTTTGTTGATTCATATAAAATTATACATAGAGTTGCGATTTTGTTCATTATTTACTGATTTACAGATCTGTAAGACTTGCATATTTCTTCAGAATTGCAGCATAAATTCCAAAAGTGACTCACCTCATTCTCGTATTTAAACAAATCACTCTTAGTTATTTAAAAAAATTGCAAAATTAATATTAATGTAAATATAAGGTTTGTTCCTACACGACTTTTTGGATGCGTTCATGTACGCAGGCATTCATAAACCCTTTTGTGCACAAGATCCTCTTTGGTGCACAAAAACAACGCATTTTTTTTTTTGTCATAAATCCATGGCTGCTTAGAGAAAAAGCTCTTAAAAACTGTAACTTTGTAATTAATTTTTACGTTTATATGAAGAGATAAAATAATCGTTCCACGTGATTTAGATGCTGCATTTAAATCTCTTTAACTTTTATTTGAAGTATTTTTGCATAAAATAATTAGGTAACGTTTTCTGTTTCACTTCTCGATTTACAACCTGTACATTCAAACTAACCACTCAAAGCCCTCTAGTTATCACTCAAAGTAATAACGGATAATCTAGGATCCATGAAAAACAGTTGTAGTCTACATGTCAGATATTTATTATTAAAGAATAAACATTGTTTGTATTCAGCAGTGTTCTATTATGTTCGATCTACCCTCGAAAACTCAAGAACAATAGAACAATCGTTAAAGAACAATGGCGCCGCAAACTTCAAATCAAATTTCATGCGACCAATGCAATAAACTTAAAAACATTCACGAATCCGAAATTAGTAAAATAAATTCCGAATTTAAAAAGAAAGAACAAAAGTACAAACATCAACTCAACGAAAAGAACATAACTTCTTGTGATCAGTGCTTCAAGTCAAACACCTTCATGATTCTGAGCTCCGAATGCTAACTTCAGTACTTCAGAGCTGTTGTTAAAGGCACAACTAAATGAAGACGTTTGCTGGATTTGCTGCTAGTATTAGTTCTTGCGAAAAGTGTATGAAATTAAAAGCTTCCTAAGTAGCAGAGTTGCGAAAAGTTAGAGAAGATAATAATGGATGTATTATACTTAACGATAAATCGACCGATTTATTGATCGACTGCGATCTTCAATTTATCGGTACGTATAAAACAGAAAAATCGATCAATTTATTTACGAAAATAAATTGATGAAATAGAATGAGTTCTATTTTCCGCGATTTTCCGTCGATTTTTTAGGGAATTTTTGGTTACTTTTCTAGTATCAACTCTATAGTTTTGACATTTCAAACTATATTTAATGCTTGATTTCAAGGCTATAATTGAATATATTAGTACGCTACAAGAAAGGTTACAGTCCAAAAAACTATAAGAAAACAGAAGTGCTGCTAGGTTGAACTCTAACCGAACCTAACCTCACAAATATATAAAATAATATTAAGAATTTGGTAGTCCTAATTTCAACAAAAATAAATTGATAGAAAATCGTTAAGTGTAAATTCTCAACGACGTGTAAGATAAATTGATCGATTTATCCGTCAATAAATTGAACGATATATTGTTAAGTGTAAAACAGCTATAAGAAGAGAGAGCTAACTCTCAAAGGATAATTACACGAACTTAAGAAAAAACATTTCCATGGACCAAAATGGAGGAGTGTGTCAGCCGTGTCCAGTGAACTCTATACTACTATGTATGTAGAATAAAGTTCACTGGTCGTGTCAAAGGCTTAGCAAGGAGAATGTCAAACAGAAGGAAGTGACGAAGGACCTCGAAGAAAAGTTGCAGGTTAGTTTTCTTTATTTTGTAATTTATTTATTTATTTTTCTACATGTTTAATAAAAATTGAACAGAAAATATTCTAATATTATTAAAGATTATACATTTGGGTTTCTACAAAGTTTTTCTATAACCGAAATCATGGTATAAGAAGCTAAGGTAACACTATTCGCTGTTTCCTGAGTAGCGAACACGGTCAGACGGAATACACTTAGTTCTCCGTTTTCCCGCTGCGGCGCTGCATGTACTGGATGAAAAGATAGAAAAAACATAGTTTATGTAATATTTCTGAAACTATGTATAAATATAATATCTAATAAAATTTATTTATCAAAACTATTTAATAAAACTAAATTAATTCAAGAAAACATTAAATAATATTATTTTCAACAATTTAATGTAAAAATCTGGTGTGGCCAACACAATACCACCCGCTATTTACAATCCGAGTCACAAAAAAGATTTTTGGATTAGCGAATTTTACTCTAATTTTGACAGTTTATTTCTTAAAATATAGTCTAATCTAATCCAAGTAACTACCTTTTTTTAAACCCCTCTACAAGATTAAATTTCAATTACAGAGTAGGTTCACATTCAAACACATCCATGCCTTAGTGGGATTCGAACCCAGAGCCCCGAGAGCACTCATGACATTCAGCCACCGGAGCTATAATAAAATTAAGATTAAATTTTAAATACCGGGATGGAATAGAATTTCCTTTTCTAATGTTCTATTTACTTTTTTCTTTTTCAAACATTACTAATATTATTTTGAAATGATTAGTTCTTTGATAGTGACATTTATCCTGTCCGTTACATACATTTGAATAACTGCGTTTTGTTTGTTTAAAGCGTAGACTCTGAGATTTAAATTATACATAATTTTATAAATTTACCCATAAAATATATAGAAAAGTATTAATGCAAAGCTATAGAAAATTTAATCTTTAATTTTAATAATAACATTAATCTCGAAAAAATAACATTTAAAGGTATTTTTCGAAGAAAAATTATTTTGAGCTTGTAGTAAAGTGCCATTTCCGGTTATCCGATTTTCACCAAAATCTAATGGGCTCTTCCCATTACAGAAAAAGTTCGAAATACAAGGTTTCAAAATTTTCTGAATGATAGTATTTGAGTTATCAAGGGTAGCGGGAAGTAAAAAGGAAAGTGATTCAAAGTATGATAGGACAAGATCACGGTAAAAGAACAAGTATACGTTATCGTTTCTGGATATTAGTTTGCTGCTTAAATCCAACGATTATAATCAATTTATTTTTGTGTAATTACTATTATTTGTTATTACAACCTAATTTTCTATATTTTAATAAAAATATTCTGTTGTAATTAGAATAAATACATACAAGAGCAATTATTATAATTAATTTTTTGTGTGACTGGTCATTTTCATTGTAGGAATCATATTCTCATTATTCTAATCAAGCATTTCTTTGTTACAATTAAAATCCTGAAAAGGGATATAATTAAAGCAACATATATAGTCATTAAAATACTAAATTCTTCGTGTTTGGTATCCTGTTCAAATTCATCTTTTCGTGTTTGCGAATGTGTTCGCGGCAATTTTGATCCATTTACGATTATTTTTATTTGTTGAAAAGTATTTTCCGGATATTTGCAAACGTAGACTTCAGCTAGAGTTGCCATTGCCACCTGTTCCGATTTAGTCGGGATGTCCCGATTTCAGGCTTCTTGTGCCCTGCGTCCCGCCGAGGGTATTGGCGGGATGCAATTTGTCCCGATTTATTACCTGTACTAATTTTTAATTCGTGTGTTGTGTACAAATAATTATCTTGAAACTTATATATTTGGTATCCAATTATTTTTTGTTCCTAAATTATAAGACTACATTATTCTGTAAACACAGCAATATGTAGAGTACATGTATAAAGACTTTGAAGGAGTGTTAGTTATTAGATTGAATACGTTTATTTTGCTCATTTTGTTTCATTAGATATTGTAGTTTGATTTAAATAGTTTAACTAATTGTAGGTTATAAAATTCAGTTAGTTTGAATACCTTAATCATAATTCATTCAATTTTTTTTTTATTTTGATGGTAATGCGGTATAAGATCTTGATCAAATTTAGAGAAAATATTAGTAAAATAGAGTTAAAAGATATGGGCATTTCCGATGTTTTCTTGCCTGTCCTGATTTTTTTATCTCGAAAAACTGATTTTCAACGTAGGCAACACTAATTTCAGCATACTTTAGCCAACAGTGGATAATGCTTTAACGCCTATTTTGTAAGTTATTCGCGATGCTTGCCAGTCGCTCGCTATCTAGCGGCCAAATTTCGAACCGTAACCTGGGGTGTTGTACGGTAAGTTACTGTTCTTATATTATAAATTACATGTTATTCATTTTAAACAATATTATAAGTAAAAATCTGATGTGGCCAAGACCAGACCTCCCGCTATTTAATTTTTATTAATTTAAATATATATATATATATATATATATATATATATATATATATATATATATATATATATATATATATATATATACTTACATATTTAGTTATTGCGGAAACTGTATTAAGATCCATTCCATATAACTAGGGTTTTATTTACTATTTTCTTTTTAAAACGTTACTTTATTAATTTGAAATGATTAGTTCTGTGACATTTATCTATCAGTTACATACATTTAAGATATGAACTGTCTAACCAAGGATTTGTTTGTTTAAAGCGTAGGCTCCGGGATTAAATTTATAGATAATTTTATGAATTTATCCATAAAATATACAGAAAAAGTATTAATTCAAATCTGTAGAAAATTTTATAATCTTTAATTTTTATAATAACATTAATCTCGAAAAAATAACATTTAAAGGTATTTTTCGAAGAAAAACTATTTTGAGCTTCTAGTAAAGTGCCATTTCCGGTTATCCGATTTACACCAAAATCTAATGTGCTCTTTCCATTACAGAAAAAGTTCGAAATACAAGGTTTCAAAATTTTCTGAATGATAGTATTTGAGTTAGAGTAAAGGATCCACACATACATACATACACACAGACATCATCGTGAAAATGATAAAATTGGATTCTAGGGACCTTAAAACGTGGTCATTTAGCAAAATCTCGATATGCGATTTTTAGCACGATCCCTATACCTCCTTACCAAGGATAGAGGGAGGTAAAAATAGTAACATTAAAATATAAGTGAGATAAATAAAATTATATTTTGATTTACCATACGTAAAAAGTGTGATTTATAACCTAGTATGTTTCACACTATTTGTCACTATTATTACTTATAATATTGTTTGAAATGAATAACATGTAATATATAATATAAAACAGTAACTTACCGTATACAATACCCTAGGTTAGAGTTCCAATATTGGCCGTATGTAGCGCTGACATCTACCCATCTACGATGGCATCGCGAATAATGTTGAGATCTCTGTTACACAAATATAACAAAATTATGTTAATTGATTGCTCATATAATGATGTGTATTCTACTTTGTTCTTACCTTAAATTTGCGGCAATGAAACCACAGCACAATTAAATAACAACGTTAAACTTATCAAACAAGCATCTCATAAACCATGCACAAGAATACACCTGTACTAGCGCCACTGCGAAAATGCGTGTACTGTGTTTAACCGCGAAATACAAAGAGTGGCGTTACCTTAGCTTTTTATAGTGTGACCGAAATCAAAAGAAAACATTTCATCATAAGAAATCACAAAGAAAAGTTTCAAAAAGGTTTACCCAGAAGAAGGTGCAAGAGTGCGAAACGTCGGTTGTTAAGAGAATAAATGCCGTTGACTGAGATTTGAACTAATTGTTAACACCTATATGATCAAATTTGATTATTTGGAATTAAGTAAAAATTTCTTTGGGATCAAATATAACACCTCGAAATATTTTTCTTTTCTGTTCTATTGTTTCTCTCTTAACTCAAAAAAACAAAAAAAAATTCTTTTTTGTTAGAGATGTTTTCTTTTGACTTTGGCTTACAATCTATTAAATCACTCATAAAATATCTTCCACTGCATATTAGGAAACTTTTTCGTCAATAACTCTATCAGAAAAACAACTATTGCTATTACCAAACCAAACATTTGAATGTAGAAAGCACTTTGCAGGTGTTTCAAAGACAAACTGACATATTTCCCTTCCCTATTTCTATGTGGAATATGCTCATCTTCGGTATAATTTGTCTCTTTCTTATCATATCCAAAATCATATTTCCTCCACAGATAATACAAGCCACACTCGTGAACTTTGTTGACATTCCAAATTATTTTTTCGTAATATGGATGATGTTTCGGCATTATAAATGCGTTAACGTTTGGTATTGGTCTCTCGCGCATTATTTGGTAGGAGATTACTCCAGAATGTTGACGCTTGAGTTTTTTCAAAAAAGCGCGGGCAATTTCTCTGCGAACTAAAAACCCATCATTGCCGTTTTCAGCAAGAAGCATTTGGTCTACGGATAATTCCGATCCATTTTGTACTAGATTTAAAAATAGGTTATTTTCACTATTTTCTGTTAAAAATTCATAATCCATTTGGCCGGCATGTATTGTTAGGTTAATATGCACCAAATCTTTTAATGTTTCAATATCTGGATAGTACTTTTTTAGTAGTAAAGTACTCATTAAAGAGCAATTAAAAACAGCAGAAAGTATGAAGCAAAATATCAACCAAGTGGATATTGCTACGCGTTTACTGATTTTTTGGGGTTTGGATATGTCTGTTAATGGAACACTTAAAATCATTCTAATTGTGTCTTGAATTGGAGATTTTCGTTTAACCATCCAGAAAGTCAAAACGATTAACACGAAAGCAGTACTAGTTGATATCCACATTTCTCCAGGTACAATCAAAAACATGTACAAATACTGCGGTACTGCTTTTCCTGTTGGTACTACGAAACACAAATCATCTCTTTCATGCATGAAAACATAATCAATGTGATGATTTTTTAACACTTTCAAAGCTGTTAATATAATGTCAAAATCGTAATATTTAAGAAAATCACTTATATAAAAATAAGTGTTATTCATTGCTCTAAATTTGAACAAAGCCATGGCTTCACTTTCTCTTGTTATAATAAAGGATGCATTTAAAATATCTCGAATTTGTGTCATGAAATTACCGTCAAACCCCAACCAAGTTGGTAAGCCTTTATAATTGTACGGACCTGGTATGACTCGTTCTGTATAGGACTGAATATCTAATAAGAATGCTCGAATAGGGTACCCATGAATGTTTAATAATTCATATTCTAAATAACTCCTATATTCGCCATTAGTTTTGTTTGAAATATCTATAGCATATGTATAATTAAATGGACTATACATATATACTTTTAATTGTTCTTTGTTAATAAAAGTAAGAAAAATTCTCAAAACCTTTCGTTTCCAAAATGTTTTAAAAACATTTTCAATCCATTTGATATTTTCTTCTGGTATTTCTTCAACTGCAGCAATAATAATCCTACTATATCTGTTCCAATATGGCAAATGCTCCAAAATATCTAAAAACCTTTCTACCCTATTATAAAATCTCTCAGTCCAAAATATAATAGTTAATTCTACTATATCGCCAGAGTAATTCCCTCTTAAAGTCCATGGTTCTTCCCCATGTCCTATTGCGAAAGAAACGATGGACGTATTGAAATCTTGGCGAGTAATATATCGAAGAAAAGAGTTACTTGATCTTCGCTCTTCTTCGTCGTGAATAAGAAGAATACTTCTGCATGGGATACACATATGGCGGTAAACTCTTCCAGCGAATTCTATAAGATGACGAATAGGTTTTTGTTGTCTGTGCATTGCAGTTAATTTGCAATAAGTTACTTGAGAAATCAGTAAGAGCATGAAAAGTTTTGGGTATAACATTTTGAAAATATGAGCCCAAATAAATAAAGTTCACAAAACAAATATAATAATTTGTCGTATTACAAAATTGTTGAAGAATTGAAGAACTTAGGAAGAAATTTTTAAAAATTTGGAAGTCTTACAATAGTTGTATTTTGAGTACAAGATAAAAATGTAATCAGGTTGTCAGTAAGTCATAAAAACCATAATACTGTAAGCTCTATTGAGAACTTAATGATACATTTAGGGAAAATTTCTAAAGCATTAGAGCAAAATTTAAGTAGAAAATTGCACAATTTGAAATTCTATTACAAAAGAAGCACCTGATACAAAACGCATGCTCTCTCTCGTTCTCTAACCTCTCTCTCTCTTTGTCTGTGCCAACCAGTGGTAATTGTGATCATATGCTCTCTCTCTTTCTCTCTCTCTCTCTCTGTCTCTTGTTTCGTATATTTTTCTCTCTCTGTCCGTATCATTCAGTGGTAATGTGTCATAGCTTTAAAGGACTTTTTATAGCTCATAGAAATATCAGTTTTTCAAAATTAATTTAAACTATTTTATGTTAGCCTGTTTCATATGCTCCTTCTCTGTCGTTTCCTATATCTTTCTCTTTCTGTTTGTAACATTCAGTGGTAAGTGCGTCACAACTTTCAAGGACTTTTATGGCTCACAAAAATAACAGTTTTTGAAAATTAATTGAAAGTATTAGCAAAAATATTTAATAGATTTTTGGTATTTACTATTATTATGTATATGTGAAGTAATAAATTTTACTATTATAAACATTAAATTTAAATTTGATTGTGGTTAATGTCTCCATTCCTTTTTACTGATGCATTAAATATTGTAACGATTAGATTTTTTTATAATGTTTATAATGCCTTGTCTAATAATAATACGATGGTTTTTTTCTTCATTTACTGATTATTTTACTTTAGGTAGTTTCAATAAATGTATATTTTTTGTATTTTTGCTTCCTTTAATTACACCACTATTTTTTGATATTTTAAATAAAAGCTTGATACATAATATATTACTCTTTGTGTTAATTACAATTTACTTGTATTTTGCGGTATAATGTACAGTTTATGGTGCTTCTCATCTCACTCTTGATAACAATAAATTTGCTTGAATCTAGGTGTTAAACAATGAGCTTCTATGTTCTAACTAATGGTAGGTAATAACAAAATTGAAAGCATAAAACACTGTAATTAATTCATATGTCATCACGATTTTTATCTTAATGCATTTAATACCTTTTGATTATGACATACCACGCAATCTCATCACAAAAAGCTTTTAGAAAAATTCTTAATTAAAAAAAAGCAACATAAAAGCCGATTCTGTAATTTCTCCAATGAAGGTAGAGACCAGCTTCTTGTATTATGCCAAAAATGAATTGGATTTCATCATAGTAATATTTGTTTCTTGGTATGTAGAATACCATTGCATTAGGCATAGGGTTTTCAGACATCAGGTGGTTAGTTTCGAATAAAAATAGGTTGCCTTCTTGTAGTCTGTAGAGTTGTTCTATAGCGCCGTAATTTTGCCTGAAAGATAAAATAATATTTACCTTGATTTTTCTTTTGTTTTTGTCTATAGAAAATGATTTTTACCTCTCGCTAAGAGAGGTTTTGGATTCATGCTACAAATAGCATATCCAGACATTAGTGAATAAGCACGTTTTAAGGTCCCTAGAATCCGATTATAACATTTTTACGATGATGTCCGTATGTATGTATGTGTGTGTGTGTGTGTGTGTGTATGTGTGTGTGCGTGCGTGCGTGCGTGCGTGCGTGCGTGTGTGTGTGTGTGTGTGTGTGTGTGTGTGGGTGTGTGTGTGTGTGGATATTGAATCCACGATTTCTCAAATACTATAAGACTTAAGGCATTTTTAACTACGGATTCCTCAATCTTACAATAATGGGAAGAGTCGAGTCAGTTTTGGTAACAATTGGACAACCGGAAGTAGTAGTTACAAGAAAAAAATCATCTAAATATTATTTATCGAAAATTTATGTAAGTACTTATATTAAAGAACGTTAAATTCTTTATTCGATAAATATAAATTCATTATTATATCTTCTATAGATTTAGAGATAAAGAAATGCATATGAAATAATTTGATGTAAAAATTCTTAGATCAAACTACTTCAAGGCAAAAAATTCAAATGTTTGTAATTCACACATAAATGTCACTGTCAAAAATATTTGTACATCATTATGAAGATTATGAAAATAAATAAAAAGTCAACAACGCAAAAGAATATACCTAAAAAAGAATATAAAAGGAATTTTCAAAAAATGACGAATAAAAGAAAAAGAAAAGAAAAAAAAATCAGGATATTGAATATAAAGAAAATGTATGTATTGTATTAAAATAATTATTTTGTAGTGAGACATGAATATATGTATTTGTATTTAAAAATATTTTTCGTTTTATGCGTACAACCAGGTAAAATATGTGGCGAGAGGTTATGTGCTGGCCACAAAATTCGTGATATAACAGTTATTCAATCAAGAGTTAGGATGATACTTATAAAAACTCAGTAGTTGGATTGATTGTAATATATTTAATTAAATAAATACAGTTTTATAATAAAAGATACAAATCCCAGAATATGTTCTGACATATAATACATTTCAATAATTACTCATATATTTTCTCATGGATCACTTGTTAGCACATTTTTATAAACATAGCATACTTATTGAATGCGGAACAACAGTTTTTCTCAAATATTATCGTTCCCGTAAAACTTTTTCGGTTGCTTTGTGCGTAGGAATTTAGAGAATGAAATTCTAATTTTTTTTCTATAAATACCTGAGTAAAGTTAATTTAAAGACATGGGCAAATTTTTCGACTACTGTGGTGTAGTTTATACTGTATCTGGCTTAAGATTGCAGTGGTGTTTAGAAAAGGTGATTAAACGTTAATTTTCTGATTTTTAGTACCCTAATATCATGGCGCCTCCGCCATGTTCAGCTCAATGAGCTCTATACTGCGTTCAATGAAAGAGTGAACCAACTATAAAATTTAGGCGAGGGAAGCCATATCAGAGTTGTATTGCTATTATTTTTAGGTTTATATAATTAAAATATTGTAAATATAATAGAAATAATGAATATAATAGTAAGAATGAAATAAATATACAAATTTGGATCGTGATCGGGTACGTAACAAAAACGAGAAACGAGTTAGTGGTTACTTGCTTCGGAATTAAATTCAAAGATGCTGCTTGTGCTTCAAACGGCGATTTCGGGCGACAATCGTTCACTTGCGGTATGTTGCGTTCAGGTACGTTCACACATTCGGGCGCTAGGAACAACATACCCGGTATGCTTGGATCAGTGCTCACAGCTGAACGGGTTTGCGAGTCGGGTCAGCTCTCTGTTCACTATTTCTATCTCTTTTTATCATGTCTTTTTTTGAAATGTCAAAAGTCAAAACAGTCGGAGTCGTGGCGTTATGTCAAACAGGGTGACATTATTTTCGTTGACTCTTTTTTGGACAAATATGGAAAAAACTATCTTTCTCCGTTAATGCATTTTAATTGTCAGACACTATTTTTGACAGTTTTAAATGTCGCAGAATATACATAACCACCAAGTACGGTGTCAACAAGTGAACCAACGATTTTTGGCGCCACCATTAACCATATCATACCGTAACTAATCGTAAGTAATCCGAAGAAGTGAACGGGTATGTCGCCCGAAATCGCCTTAAGTGAATACTTTTTAAAGGAAGGCTCTCATTTTCAGCCTCCTTGTTTTCAACCATTTTAATGTATTTTTCTTTCAAATAATGCCCACTGACAGTCCATAATTATTACAGCAATTTTTTTTCAAGAACAACAAAACCATATATAACAACCATTCAATGGCTACTTTGTAATTTAAAATACTACATCAATTGACTTGTCAGTGTGTCAAACGATGAATGAAAACATAAAAATGATTTAACAAGTTTTTGAAAAAGAGTTGGATAAAACGTTGTATTGTACTTGTGTGGAATGTATATTAGTCACTAAAGAAAATTAGCCACTCGCCCTGCGGGCTACGTAGCTAAACTTTTTCTTTCGTGACTAATATGATCTATTTCACACTCATATAATAAATAACTATTCCACGGGCACATCAGTAAATATGATCCTCGTATTATTTAGCATTTTCGGATTAACATCTAGTAGAATATAAAATATTTATTGAGAAAGCTATACATACTTGTATATTTCAGTCCATTCATCTTCGGCTCCATAAATAGTAATAATTTTATATCTGGATAATACTTTGGAGCTACTAAAGTATTCATTAGTGTAGTTTGAAATAGGGTTACTATGACAACACATCCCAAACTCCAAGTAACCAAAACAATTCTTTCTCTTGAGTTCAAAGATTTTCTCATTGGGGCATTGGACATTGGACCCCAAAAGATAGGCCACATTGTCCAATACAGGCGTAGGAAATATTCTTCCTAATGCTTTTGGTATTAAAACCACACTTAGTAGATTAATAAAAAGAATACTGACTAGTACTGAGGAAATATAACTGATTTGGATACTATACTAGCCCAATCATTCCTCACGTATATGAAAATGTGATCAAGAGTAGTATCAACAAAAATCTGCATTCGAAAATGGTAGACCTGGATCAATACCTACTATTTATCAACTCTTCGGTAAAGTCTTCAGAAATCATGTGTACCATAATACTGGTGTTCATATATTAAGCAAAAGTATTGAAAAATATGCTATCTGAAATAGTACAGTTTGATTGGTTCGCCGTACATAATTCTTCGATTTAACCATTTTTCGGGACGTTGCGATGGTTGTACTAAAATACGGTACAGTTTTTGGAAGAATGTTATAAGGATTTTTAATGCTTGATAATCCCAAAATGATTCAAATGAATTTTGTAATAAATCATTTAGATCTTGATCTTCGCCTTCAAATTGGTAGTTAGTTAGTACTAAAAAATCTACCTCTGATGTTCCATAATTCTATATAAAATATAAAATTTTGTTAATTCTGTATTACAAAATAATTTGAAGCAACATCAGAAATTATAGTTTGATGGTTCATATTTTATTTTGTTAAAAAATATGTTACATATTTCTTCGCCAATATTGATCACCAAAATATTTTGTATACTATCGACAGTAAAATTTGCTTATATTTTTTCTCTGTTATTTTCAATTAGAAACGCAGATACAGTTTGTAAATACAAAAAGAAGAACAACATTGTTAATGAGGAAAAATTTATTGTTTGTCATATTTATGTTTGACATCATTAAAATATTGCATTCTCTATATCTTCTTCAAATGATCTACACAGCGTTCAAACAACATTACAAAGAATGCCAGGGAATAGCCAAACGCTAAAACAACAAAAGCGATAGAAATATTATTAAAACTCAACATTTTTAAGGACACTGGTATTGGTATTTCTCCTAAATTTTCATCCAGAATAATTTTATGGATTGTAATACCTTTCCAATATATTACCAATCCACATTCCTGGAAACTCCGTAACAATTTATTTATTTTTGGTATTAATGGCGAGCCATATCTGGTTGCGTAACATACTTGCGTGGGCATCGGTTTCTCAGACATCATTCTATATTTCGGTGTACCATCTTCCCAAAAGTTGTTCCTTTTAATGGTGGACAAAATAGCAAACGTTTCTTTTTGTGTTATGGCATATCTTCCATGTTTTTGTATCAGTTTTTCTATATCTGGATCATCTGGAACTGTTATTATTTTCTCTACAAATTTTTGGGTGAGACTACCTCCAATATTTGCTTGGAACATATCTTTGAAACGAACTGCAGAATATATTTTCAATCCAGATTTATCCAATTCGTCTAAAGATTCTATATCTGGTGCTTGAATTGGTACAGTCAGTACACTACTCAGTAAACCATGATAAGCTGCTTGTATAAAGAATATGTAACTTACGTATATTAATAACAAAAACTTAGCTTGAATATTTGATGGTTCTTTTAATGGGTACCCTAAGGTTAAAGCGTAAGAATCTAATAAAGATTTTATTGGTTGTTGGGGTTGAAATATCAACCACCATAATGCTGCAAATAAAATGGTACAAGCTCCAACGAACAACCATACTTTAGGAGAGAATAATTTGACAAATTTAACGAATTCTTCCACATTATTGGCTTTGGGGACTAATACAGTAACATCGTCCCTATCATGGGGATAAGTAGGCTCCATTAGATTTTCAAATTGCAGTTTAACCATTCTAGAATTTGCTGTTACGTCTGTAATGTTTTCAACTATATCTTTGAACACTCCAGTCATTGTACCATTTGGGAATTTTAGGCCGAATGTTATGCCATCTCTAGGAGGGACGTGTATGACAGTGGCATTTAAAATATCACCAATAGTGCTCCATGTATCTATGTCACGACCAATCAGAATGTTTTTGCTAGTTTTTAAGCAGTCTATTGCAGCCATAAACGTTGAAAAACGTAAAATATTTTTGTTAAAGTTTTGTAATTTTTTGGGAAATAAGTTCATACCGGACTGGTTTATAAATACATTGAAATTGTCCAAATAAGGATAATATGTGTATGCTGTAAATGGTCGAATTATTAAAACAATATTTAGTATTTCTTTGTCCCAATACAATTTAAAGATTGTAGTAATTTCTTCTGTAATAATTTCAGTATTATTATTGTTTAGTATTAAAACTATTCGATGACGGGGCCGAAAAAAATATATTCGTAGCAAGACAGGAATCATATTTCTAGCACTCATTATAGTTGGTATAAAAATTAAATATAGTCTGTTTTCGTCTGCTATAGAATTATAGCTAAATTTTTCGTCATATTTTCCATTAAAAGTTCCAACCATTTTAGAATTTAAATTTACATGAGCAATTCTTAATTCTTGTAAAATTGTGAAAATATTTTCATAGTAATCACAAAAAATATCACTGTCTTTTATTATCACAACTAATCGACATTTATTTTCAGTAATAATTAATTTTAAATAATCTTTTTCCTCCATTTTGATTGATGACGGTAATGTAATTTCGGCTTGTACTAAAATAGGTAATATAAAAAATGTAACAAACATTCTGTCTGTACAAACACGAATGTAGAATTGAACTGTGTATTAATTCGACCCCATAGTGTTAATATAACAGTAATAGATAAATATTTACTCAAGTTTCGCACGCAACAAAAGAGTGTTTAATCACGTAATAATGGATATTAAGTTCTGAACGACTTTTATTCATAAGAACAAATTTAACACGAACTTTTGTATACATAGATATAACAACTTAATAATTACTAATTTCGTTTCATATCAAGAGTGTTACATGAAGGTAATATTTGCACAAGAAGGTATTACATTAATATAGATAAAGGTATTACGGTATTACCATTCTAATATACAGAATGTACACTATACAGGATGTTTCTCGGATACGGGGCATTATTTTCTTTATTACTGGGAATAGAAGAAAATCATTCAAATAAAAGTTGTAGTAGATCGAGGGGGACATTCACTCGACTCGTGGAATAAAAAAATTAACCAGTGGTTCTCAGTGGTTCTCAAAATGAAATGAAAATCGGATGCTACATATTTTTATGCTCATTCGATAGAGTATTTTTTTCTGAATTCAACCATGTAATCATTTTATATCCTTACATTACCAAAATATTGTGAAAAATGCAATTGAAATTTAAATAAATTTTATTTTTATGGTTAGTTTTCAGTAGGCTATGTATGAAAAAAAATTAACTTAAATCAAAACGAAACATAAATATTTGTTAATAACTTTATAAATAAAGGAATTAAGCACTATGCCCGTATCCATAGTCAATGCTTCGCCTCGACTCATACTTGAGTATGATATATCCGGGATATGGAAAACCCGTATTTAAATTGGCCAGTTTGTTCTTTTTGTTAGTACTAGAACTAGTGTTACCATTAACACTAGAGCACTGCAAGGCCCGGCTCGGCCCGAGCGGGCCGCAAGCTATCCGGCCCGACGGGCCGGGCCGGGCCAAATTTTCGTGATTAACATCGGTCTTCGAGCCGGGCCGGGCTTTATATGTGACGGGCTCAAGTCGGGCCGGGCCACAATTGTGACGGGCTTATGTCGGACCGGGCTTCAACTGTGGTGGGCTGGGACCGGGCCGGGCTTCAATTATGGCGGGCTTATATCGGGCCGAGCTGGTTTTTTGGATGGGCTTGGATCGGGCCGTCCTGTTTTTTTTATTTTTTTTATTTATTTATAAAACATTATAAGAATGAAAAATTTGCTTCAACATGATGTACTAACCGTAAAATAGTTATTTGTATACCAAGGCCGCGAAATCACTCTTTAACGTTCCGAGAGAAAAATTGATCTCGAGGACGCTAAAGGATTTCGCGGCCGAAGTGTACACAATATTTTTTGTGCAACTGTGAAACATATGAAATTAAAAATTTTAATAAATTTTAAAGTTTAATTCATTGTAAGTAGAAAGCTGGCCATTGTCAATGGGATTGGCATTTGGTAAACAAAACAATTATAAGTTTTGCAAATAATTCATTAAAAAATATTTAAAAACATGTAATTCAGAATGTAAATTGCATTTGTTTTAGAAAGTAAACCGAGAAATTTATTGCTTTCATATTTTCAAAACGTCCTATTATTGTCATATTATTTTCTTTTGTGTCAACTTCCAAATGACAAATGACGTTTAGATTATTGGCCGTGGACGCGAAATTGTATTTCGCGGCTTATTTAAACGAACGGTCCGGGCCGGGCCCTTTACGTAAACGGGCCTAGTCGGGCCGGGCCCTTTAAGTAAACGGGCCTAGTCGGGCCGGGGTCTTAAAGTGAACGGGCCGGACCGGGCCGGGCTTCATATTTATCTTGAAAAAGTCGGGCCGTGTCGGGCCGGGCTCTTTAAATAGATGGGCCGGGTCGGGCCGGGCTTTATAAGTTTAAAAAAAACTCGGGCTTAATCGGGCCGGGCTTAAAAGTTGTCGGGCTTCGGGTGGGCCGAGCCTGAAAATTTTGGCCCGTGCAGTGCTCTAATTAGCACTGGCGTTATTACCAGCACTAATACTAACACTAGTAGTAGTATTATTATTTGAAATATTTGAATGAAGTGTATCTACATTATACATATGTACTTGAAGGTTTAACTATTATATCTGAAATATTATCACAAAAATGTTGAATTTGACTTTCCATGACAGCAGTACTGTCCCATGTACATTCTAATGACACAACTGCATGTGGTGCAGATGTATCCACCGCTTCGAATACTGGATCAATTCCTATTTGTGGCTCAGGACCACCTCCCGTAGCTAATCTTTGATATTTTAATTCTGTCGCTGCTTTTCGTTTCCTATATAATTTTAAAGTTAATTTGTCTACCAAATTAGCCAAACGCAATTTTTCTTTGGTGGTATATGCAATTATTTTATTTTCCATTACACTCATATCTATGACCTGACATATATCTAGATGTGAAAATTATAATTTGACAGTAAAATATTAAAATTTGCAAATATACCAACGTAACTAAAACAAATTCTCTAAATCCCTACCTTGAGATTAGTACTTAACAGAGAATTCACGAAGAATCGACTATGAAACAAATGACGTGCTTGAGGTCGAGAACGACTGGAGTAATGCTTGGCGAAGTAATACTCAAGTACGAAAATGAGAATCGACTATGGATACGGACATAAATGCCCAAAATAGCCAACTGAAACATAAATATAAACGTAAATTATTTTAAATTTAGTTTGCGTTTTCTTAATATATAAAAAATATATAACCCATTTAAAAAAATATAACTTTATGTTATAATTTGAGAACCACTGGTTAAAAAAATTCTTCAATAAGTGAATGTCTCCCTACCTCTACTATAACGTATATTTGAATGATTTTCTTCTATTTCCAATAATAAAGAAAATAATCGAGGTGTCCCGTATCCGAGAAACACCCTGTACAGAAACAGTGACGCGCATTTCCGTAATATACCACGTAGAGAACATAGAGGCCTTAAGTCACCTTTTTTACCTCCCGCTATCCTTGGTACGGGAGGTATAGGGATCGTTCTAAAAATCGCACATCGAAATTTTGGTAAATGACCACGTTTTAAAGTCCCTAGAATCCAATTTTAACATTTTCACGATGATGTCTGTGGTGTATGTGTGTGTATGTATGTGTGGATCCTCTGTTCTAACTCAAATACTATTATTCAGAAAATTTTGAATCCTTGTATTTCGAACTTTTTCTGTAATGGAAATAGCTTTACATGTTATTTTTTCGAGATTAATGTTATTATAAAAATTAAAGATTATTAAATGTTCTATAGATTTGCATTAATACTTTTTCTATATATTTATGAATAAATTTATAAAATTATCTATAATTTAAATCCCAGGACCTGCGCTTTAAACAAACAAAACGCAGTTATTCAAATGTATGTAACTGACAGATAAATGTCACTATCACAGAACTAATAATTTCGAAATAATATTAGTAATGTTTTAAAAAGAAAAAAATAAATAGAACAATAGAAAAGGAATTTAATACAGTTTCCATCGTAAGTAAATGTGTAGGTATGTATTTAGATTAATAAAAATTAACAATTCACAAAAATGTTTAAGCTAATTCTCATTTTTGGATTAGTGAATTCTATACTATCCCGGTATTTAAAATTTAATATTCATTTTATTATAGCTCCGGGGTTCAATGGTTAGCAACGCCTCATGTCATGAGCGCCCTCGGGGCTCTGGGTTCGAACCCCACTAAGGTATGGATGTGTGAATGTGAACCCACTCTCTAATTGGGATTTAATCCTGTTGAGGGGTTTAAAAAAAGGTAGTAACTTGGATTAAATTAGACTATATTTTAAGATATAAACTGTCCAAATTAGAGTAAAATTGGCTAATCCAAAAATAAGGATTAGCTTAATCTTTTTTGTAACTCGGGCTGTAATGGCGGGAGGTATTGTGTTGGCCACACCAGATTTTTCTTTGCTGGTTTGCAATATAAATATGCCATAAAATATAATATCAATTCACTACAGTTGAAAACAATGTACACAAAACAATTTTTGTTTAATATATTTTATATTAGATAATGTTAAAATACGCTTCCAATTAATTTTTTTATTGTACAAGTTTTAATTTCAATACAACTTCAAATTACAATTTGAATTTGCCTCTCTGTGTAGCGTCCGTTCCCGCCATGCCTTGATCCCCTCGTCTAGAATTACAGTTTAGACTCCCTCCATATTTATTTATACCTCCACGATAAGAATCGATTATTATATTCAATATTATTTAGGCAGTATGTAAAATGAGCAACTGACTTGGATGCATCCCGAGATATAGAGGGGTTGTAGATTTTAAAAGGACTCTAAAAATGTTTACGGCCCTGCTTGCAACTGATTCTACATAAATGGGATTTTGAGGAAGCAATGGCACGGTGCTATAATCGTGGCATACAAATGCCAAATTTATTTAATTATATTTAGCGGTAAGCAATTATATATCACACCTTGAAAATATTTTAAATGAAATTTATTTTCAGTTTTAGATTAAATACTGTACGCAGGTAGAACATACCTATCAGTGTCTACAACTTCCTCCGGCGCACTAACAATGATGAAGAGGCGTATAATAAAATCATCTTAGTTAAGATAGGCCTTTACACCAATATATTCACATTTCTTGGTCATTTTGTTTAGTTTACCAGTTTGTAATAATGGGGTGAGGGTCAATCGAATAGTACCCTCCCGCGATGCCCAGGAAGCATGGGCGGAGGGAGTGTATACCACGGTACATCAGGGCCGACCCGATAGGTGAGGCAGCGAGGCGACCGCCTCAGGCGCCGGATTGAAATGGGCGCCAAAACGACATACTAAAAATATACAATTTTAATAAACAGCTGAAAAATTTCCTAATAGGTAGTTACTTGGATTAGATTAGATTATATTTTAAGAAATAAACTGTCAAAATTAGAGTAAAATTCGCTAATCCAGAAATAACGGTTAACTTAACCTTTATTGTGACTCGGGCTGTAAATGGCGGGAGGTATTGTGTTGGCCACACCAGATTTTTTTTAGATGTACCTGCGTTCCTCGTTAATACTTCTAATATTATTGACCGGTCGTATTTACCAAACAATTTATTCACCCTAACTAATTACCATGGGTACCATTTAAAAATACATTTAAAAGATTAAAAAAACAACTGAATTTCTTATTTTAGTCATAGCTTAATCATACCTGATTAAGAGTACATATTACCAGTCAATATTCTTAACAGCGACAAATAAAAAGATCGCCAAAGCCAGCGTCGTGCCCACAAACTGGTGAGAAATTATGTCAATTTGTATTTGCGCAATATCCTACTACATACTATGTATCATTATTAGCTAAATCTCACTAGTATATATACAAATAACGGTTGTTAACAATTACAGAACGATAAATAAATAGACAGATAGATTGGGAACGGTTTATCAATGTAAAGAGCTAAATTCAAGTCCCTATCAGAAAAGGAAAAGAACTTCAAATCAATGAAAGAAATATAACTTTCGTCACTACTTTTATCAATTTAATACATGTAAAATTGGTCAGTTGTCTCAAAGAATATGGATTTTTATTAAGATCGAAAAGTTTTTTTTTCTTCACATATGTATTTAGGAAATTGTTATTTTGTTTACATTATTTCTTTCAAAAAGTTCTGTCATTTAATAAAATCACTTAATAATAAACTTACAACGTGTTGAAAAAAATTAATGTAACCTACTTTTTATATTTGGGTAAGTCTGTCAGTGTCATTAAATAAAATGGAGTATGTGACCTTGATAAAATTTAGAGAAAGAATAATATATTACCTATTATTACAGTTAAAAATTACATACCCGTACTTTTTTACAATGAGCCGGTTTCACTTTATTTCTCAAAAAGTATTTTTAACGAAACCTCGAATGAAAGTTTATGCAATATTTTTCATAGTAATAGAAAAAATAAGTTGTTATTTTCTTAAATAATTAAATAAAAATATTTCCACCAAAAATAGTCATGAAAAACAACCCCCCGTCCTGTGACGTCAAATTACATAAAGCACGTCATTCATAGCCAATAGAAAAAGTTTCAGATCAAGTGACATTTTCAAAATATTTCACAAATTTCAAAAATTAATTGTAAAATATTTAACGGCTGCTTCGTAATATTTACAAATTTGAGAAAAACTTCTATAACGTCACCTGAACGAAGTGACGAGAGTGTAAGTAATAGGTATTACTTTGCATATGTGACGTCACAGAAATTTTAATGCTGTTTTTTCGAATTTTAAAAAATAATGGTATAAACAAATGTCCTGACTTTTTTATTTGACATTTTGGCTGGTAGCAAGAACAACTGATTGGGTGATTAGCAAGCAATTGAATAGCATTGATTTTCTCTGGCGATAACAGGTATTAGAAAATTAATTGTACGCATCTTTTATTTGAAGTATTTTTCTCCAATATAATCCATAAACGATTGACAGAGAAAATCTATGCTATTCAACTGCTCGCTAATTACCCTTACGCAGTTGTTCATATTAATTGTGGTATTTATAATTAAAATTTGTTTTTTCTTCAAGCGTATTATAATATTCATATGCTACTTATGGTCCGGGAGCCAGCGACACTATTTTTACGAAGATTTTATTATTCCCGAAAACATGTTATTTGTTGTTTTTATTGATTGTTATTTATGGGATCTCGTAGCCGCGTCCGTGAGTGTCTGGTCAGGAATCTGTAGAACAGAGCTCGATCCCGATCGACGCCAAATATTTCGAATTTTAAATGGCACAAAATAAACTCCTGTGGTGCATTCTCCACGCCAGCAATGAGTACCCGTGAGGTGGCGCCTGGTAAACGCCCGCACGGTACAAATATGTCATCATCAGTACCGATATCTGTGTGCAAAGCAGATTGGCAATGGGTAATATGCCGTGATGATATATTTATTTATGTTATTTCCGTTATTCAGGTAACGCAAACTAGGAAAATCGACTGCTGCCGGCGCACCAACGGTACAACGATCAAGAACGGCGCCTCGAGCCCCCGAGTATGTAAAAAAATTATGAAAAATAACTTATTTTATTATTAATGAAATTTTGGGGATGCTTATTCTAATTGTTAACATTTAAAAAACACCGCTGCCGATCCGTCGGCGGGATAACCGATTACTGCCGGCCTGTCTGAAAATAAATTTAAACGTCAAGTGCGTCAAGAATCTGTGACAGATGTTTGCGTTCAATTTGCGTTATTGTTTAAATTTCTGTTTCATGGCATCAACGATTTTTGCAAAAATGTTATTATTGTTTTCGACTAATTATTTAACGGTTCCCGGAATGGAAATAGCTATTAATACACCTAGGAATGTTATGTATATCATAACTGCCGAAGATGTCGGTTTGAAATCCGAGCTCGTAGAGCGAGGATTTTAAAACATCTAAGGCTTGTTATGATTAATAACATCCGTGGTTTGTTTTAAGACATTATTGATAAATACAATTTTTTGAAATTCTCTCATTAATGCTACTTTCAGATTGCTATGGTTAACAGAACAATTATTTTGACATATGTCAATATGACAAATATTCAAATTATTTGCTTTGTTCCACAAGTTTATTACTTTAGAATAAAGTAGACCGTATTTAGAACGATAGGCTAACGTTATCTGTATGTATTAATGAAGAGCAATGTATTTTCATTTTATTTTATTTTTATTTTGAAGACCGTTGATGACAAGTCAGTATGGTAATAGATACAGTTATTACTTAGTTACCAGCCTAATTTTGTACATGTAAACAATGGAATAATATCCTGAAACCGGTAAAAATATAAACAATAGCATATTCGGATGTAGTATATTTTTTTTCTGTAGCAAAACATGTATACAATTTTGCTTTACAATAATTAGGGGAACAAATAACTGCACATTAAGATTTTACCATTGAAACCCCTATTCTGGGACGTTCAAGTCACCGTAATATTTATTGTAGAAAATTCAATTCTGTCCTTTTTTATAATTATTTTTTGAGTAGGATGCACTGAAACCGATATAACCTGAAAAACTGATTTTCGGCGTCATCTTACCCCTGTGGCACCGCCACCGGCAAAGTTACGAGTTTGCAAAATGAGTATGTTTTTAAGGACATCTCAATTTACAAAATCGCCAATTTGCAAGACTTCCTGATTTATTCCGTATAAACCCCCTTTTTTCGCTCTGGCTATTGGGCTACTATATCGAGTACATTCCGCGCGGTCGAATTCCACGCGTTCGAAATCCCGCGGGGTTGAAATCCCAGCCGGTCGAAATGTGCCGCCACCACTTTGTCCGTTCTACAGAAATTCAAATATTTCCACGCCGTCGAATCCCACCCGGTCGAAATGTTACACGATACAAATCGCTCGTCTCCGTACCGCTCTCTTTAGTAAAGTAAACATGATAAATAAACATGATAATTTACTAGTTATTTAATATTATTTATTTAATATTATAAAATAATTAAATTTATTTTAAGTAGACAAGTATGTGTAGATACATCAAGTTACCGTTATTGTCAAAATATGCCGAGTGGAAGAAAATATATCTGGAAATAAAAGCAACATAAAATTTATAATAACCACAGTAATACATAATTTTACAACTGAAATAAAGAATGAACTGCTTATTCACATAATATGACAGCTAATCTAAAATGGCGGACCAGAAATATCAATAATTTTACTTAAAATGTGTAGGTAAATTCTTTTCCTGCTTCATTCATTAAATAGTTTATTGTATAATAATGTATGTTTTCATTTTTTTAATATATTATCTTTAGTGCGGAACTACCACGAAGCATAGATTGTTAGAATGCAATACGATCGACACAGACAGCGGTACGGGAGCGAGGGATTTGTATCGTGTAACATTTCGACCGGGTGGGATTCGACGGCGTGGAAATATTTGAATTTCTGTAGAACGGACAAAGTGGTGGGAGTACATTTCGACCGCTTGGAATTTCGACCACGTGGGATTTCGACCGAGTGGGATTTCCACCGCGTGGAATTCGACCGCGCGTGATGCTCCGACTATATCAAGCGCGTGACGCAACCTACTATGCGTGCTGCCAAGGACCTTGTCCCGCTGAATAACCAGCAGAACAACGTATATGCTTTTACCGACAAACTTTATTAATAATAAAATAAGTGAGACAAGAGACAACCAATCATTTTTACATGTCCGAGTCCGGCAATAATCGTTTGTCCCACCGGCTGACCGCAGCGGTGTTTTTTTAATGTTAACAATTAGCGTAAGCATTCCCCAAAATTTCAATAATCATAAAATAAGTTTTTTTTTCAAACGTCGTAGAAATAGCATTTTTGTGACTTGTTTCACAAGGTAGAAGTTTCATTTCTACGCCGCTGGAAATAAAATAAGTAAATATCCATAGAAACTACATAGAATTAACAAATAAAAAGAAAAGTAGTACGTTTGAAAAAAAAAATTGAATGTGTCATTCGGAATAAAAGTGTCTTTGTGTGCCTCGCATGCAATTGTCAATTGTCCGACTCGCTACTAGTAAAAAAAATGTTAGTTTCTTAGTTCACCGATTGTATTGAAAATTGTTATTTGGCAGTTTTATCATTTGCGTTTTCTGGTGTACACAGCAAGCTATGACTGAAATTGAAAATTCTACAATTAAAAAAAATTCAAAAAAAAAGATAAAATTATTCTTTGAAACACTTGAAAAAATAATATGTCATTCGGAGTAGAACGCCCCCTGTTTGTGTTTTAATGGTTTTACCCAGCTTACCTGAACTCTCCATTTCCTATTCCTAATAACATAATATGCTATAATATTACTGTTATCAACATTCTGTTCTGAATTCTGAAATGTATGTGTATACTATTTATTATTCTATGGCACCACTGATTTGATTAACAATTAAATTTCTTCAAATTTTTAATTTTTCCTGTTCCGTGTAGGTAATAGAAAATTATGAATTAAGATATCATTAGATGCAGAATTTTTTTTTCTACAAAAAACTGTTTTGATGAAAAAGAAATATGAGGGACAATATTAAAGGGACAATATTAAAGTCGCTATTTTTTACATATAAAATTTTTATATAAAAAAAATTTAATTACCAAATAACTTTAGATTTTGGCGTCGGTCGGGATCGTATATAATTTCGAATTTTAAATGGCACAAAAGTAACCCCTGTCATGCCCTCTCCACGCCAGTAATGAGTGGTAAACGCCCACATGATACGGTACTAATATATTCATCATTACCGATATCTGTGTATAAAACAGATTGGCATACCCAGCAAGCATTTTTACCTCTCGCTAAAAGAGGTATTGTATTCATGCTAAAAATCGCATATCCAGATTTTAGTGATTAAGCACGTTTTAAGGTCCCTAGAATCCGATTATAACATTTTTACGATGATGTCCGTATGTGTGTGTGGATGTGTGTGTGTGGATGTTGGATTCACGATTTCTCAAATACTATAAGACTTAAGACATTTTTAACTACGGATTCCTCTATCTAACAATACTGGGAAGAGTTGATTAAGTTTTGGTAACAATTGGGCAACCAGAAGTAGTAATTACAAGAAAAAAATCATCTAAATATTATTTATCGAAAATTTATGTAAATGCTTATATTAAAGAACGTTAAATTCTTTATTCGATAAATATAAATTCATTATTATATCTTCTATAGATTTAGTGATAAAGAAATGCATATAAAATAATTTGATGTAAAATATCTCAGATCAAACTACTACAAGGCAAGAAATTCAAATGTTTGTAATTGACACATAAATGTCACTGTCAAAAATATTTGTACATTATTATGAACATTATGAAAATAAAAAAAAAGACAACAACGCAAAAGAATATACTTACGTAAAAAAGAATTTGCGAAAAAATGAAGAATATAAAGAAAAAGAAAAGGAAAGTAGAAAAAGAAAATTTCAGGATATTGATTATAAAGAAAATGTATGTATTGTACATAATTTATATTAAAATATCCCATAGATTTTGCAAATATATGTGAGAATTATTTTGTAGTGAGACATGAATATATATATTTGTATTTAAAAATATTTTTCGTTTTATGCGTACAACCAGGTAAAACATCTGGCGAGAGGTTATGTGCTGGCCACATCAGATTTTTTTTTTCGTTTTTGGCGAAAAAAAAGTACATCAGCCATACTCACCTGATTTGGTAATTTGCGACATTGACTATTTTTTGAACGTAAAAATAATTAACGAGGTGAAAGAGATTGATGTTGCAATAGTGCAATTCATGATTATTTTGCTAGCATTCCAAAAGAAGATTGGTTAGAAGCTTTTAAGAAATGAAAGGAAAGAAAAGAATGGTGTGTATTATTGTTGGCAATTATCGTACGTATGCAACAATTTTTAACTCTAAAACATAACAAATGTCTTTCAGATTCCGTTAAGTGTAAAGCAGGCTTAGAAACAATATACACTTCTTTATTTTTAAGAAGGTATATTCTAAAAGTAATTGCAGGAATATACGAACGAAATTATTATCTGCATTGTCCTTGCTTATATGAACTATTTATTTGTTGATCACTTCATATATGTTTGTTTGGCATTTTTACATATTCGTTAATAAAATTGTCGGGAAAAGAAATAGATAACATTTGTGATAAACAAAATGCAAACAGTATTAAAGTAATCTACTTTAAAGTCTAAAATAATTACATTATTGATTTTATAACGCAAATAATAATATCTATAATCTTTTTAAAACAAGTTGTAATTTTTGTATCATAGTACGCAGAAATTGTTTGCACCCAAATTAGAATAAAGATATCTTTAGCTCTTCAAGATAACTCGAAAGCGTTTGTCGCTTATTTCGATATCTTAAAATTATCATCTTTTATTCATGTTTAAAACAAAAGAATGTAGACTTGTTATATATCATTGAAAATGAAAAGCTTATAAAATATGCAAAAGACGAGACATGGTTCCCATTTAAAAAATCATTAGTATGTGTTATATCTCGAGAATTATTACGTTTTCAAAAAATCTAATTACGCCATTGTATTCTATCTAAAAAACGGTACAAATTTTGTAAATACAATTTTTCTCTAACTATCGTAATACATGGGATATGATATATTTTCAAAATGAGCCAAAACGAGTTTTTGTCTATAGCTCCGAAACAAAAGATCGAAAATTCCTGTGGTGACCATTAAACTTTTCTCGAAAAGTTGACCCTGCAATGTGCAAACGGTTTTGATCTATCGTTAATATTACCCAAGAATCGAAAATGAGACATTCTGTATATGGTCCATAACAATCATGGAGGTATAAATAAATATGGAGGGAGCGCTATCCGAGACATTGAAGCCGGATACCCCCACTCCAATGGGTTAGTTCTTTGAGACTAGATGGCTCTCAGAGTACTGCGTTCGTGTCTGATCGTCGAGACGTTGTCAAATTCAAGTTAATAGTGTAATGTGCAGTGCCCACCCTCGCCACCACTGTTACCGCCTCAGTCCACGTCGGTGTCGCCGCCGCTGTTGCAGGGACGAGCGAGCGTCTATTGTTAGCGATGACGCAACCGACTAGCCGGCGCCTGCTTAATTACGCGATTGATGTAACCTATTGTGTTGTATCTAGAAGTATTCCCGTGAGTTCTCGAATTTTCGGCTAGAGTATATAAGCCTCGTTTGCGAAGGCACTAGACAGTCTGATATAAATAAGCGTTGCGTGTTGAACAGTTGGTGATATAAACAGATAGTAGACAAGTGGTGAATATAAATAAACACAGTTGTATAAATAAATAAGTGATCTATATATTGTTTAAATAAATAATCTTAGTGTTTAAGTGTTTTATAATATTCTTAATCTTAATTAATGTTTAATATTTGTTTAATCGTAGTGTTCGTTATATTTATCATCTTTTAATTATATTTAATATCTATTTACCATTATATTAAACTTTTATTTTCATTAATAACAAGTGTCTAATATTTACACTTCACCCAAATAAATAAAAACGTTACAATTAGTGTCAGGTGTGGGGTTAATAACTGTGAAGTGTTAAATAAAAATAATTAAAATGGCAAATAAACAATTAAAAATAAGTGAATTAAAAGTAAGTGATCTCAAGAACGAATTGGAAGAAAGAGATTTGGACACAACAGGAAAGAAGTCAGTCCTTCAAGAGAGACTGAGAGAAGCATTAATCGATGTTGGTGAAAATCCTGATAATTACTTATTCGAAATTCAGTGTGACATTCGTAAACTTATAGAAGAGAGTTCTAGAAAATCAGAAGAAAGTTCTAGAATATTAGAACAAAAATTCGAACAAAAATTTGAAGAAAGTTCTCGAAAAACAGAAGAAAGTTCTAAAAAATTAGATGAATTAACAGAAAAGTCTAGAACATTAGAAGAAACATTAATGGAAAGTTCTAGAAAAGCAGAAGAAAATTCCAGAATATTAAAAGAAGAATTATTGGGACATTCTAGAAATTTAGAACAAAAACTAGAAGAAAATTCTAGAAGTTTAGAACAAAAGTTAGAAGAAAATTCTAGAAGTTTAGAACAAAAGTTAGAAGAAAATTCAGAAGAAACTTCCCGAAAATTCGAAGAGTATGACAAGAAGATTGACGAATTACAAGAAAAAGTCACTAGAATTACATTGTCACCAATGTCAAATTTCGATGTAGCGAAGGCAGGTTTACAAGAAGGAAGTAAAGTAGTAAAACCTGATACTAGTACAACAATGCACATTAAAACGCCGGAATTTGATGGAAAATCTTCGTGGCCAAACTATTTAAAACAATTTGAAGCGGCTGCGAAAGCACATAACTGGACGTCCAAAGAGAAGGCTACAGCGTTGACTGTTTCGTTGCGTGGGGAAGCCATCGACATCCTACAAACACTGAAGGAAGAAGAACAAGAGGACTACGACCAACTAGTCAAGCGGTTGGACATGCGGTACGGCAATGCGCACCTGGAGCAGGTGTACCAGACGCAACTGAGGAACCGCTATCAGAGTTCAAAACAAAGTCTTCAAGAATTTGAAGTCCACGTAGCTCGTTTGGTTCGTCTCGCACATCCTGCAGCTCCTGACAGCGTTTTGGAGTGCTTGGCTGTTCAAGCATTCATATACGGAGTTCGAGATAGCGAAACGCAGCAAGCACTGCGATTGGCCCGCTCAAAAACATTCATTGACGCGCTCTCATATGCACTAGAACATGAAGCTGCCAAACAAGCTTCACGTAATCAATCTCGAGTGCGAAATATTGATGCCGAGAGAAAAGAAGACACGGAAGACCTAGAAGAGAAAATGCGACGAATTGTAAATGAAGTGTTTGCCGGAAGAAAGAAACTCGTCTGTTGGTATTGCAGTAAACAGGGTCATCCGCAGAGACTTTGCAAAAAAATGCAAAGAGAGACAGAATCGGTAAAAGAAGAAAAGGAGTCTGAAAACTAAGTCGGGTTGATGCGAAGGGGCAATCGTCGACCCGTAATCTAGTAGCCCCACAATCAATAAGTTATGTCGCATCCCTTCATCATCAAGCCAGCAGCATCTACGTGAATGGCTTTGTTAATGGAAGTTCACTGAAAATGTTACTAGATACGGGTGCGACAAAAACTATAATTAGACCCGATTTAGTAAAGAACACAGACAAGACGCATCTTCAACCAACCAAGTGGAGATTACGCACAGCGACGGGAGAACAAGCTACCACATTAGGAGAAATAGATATGACCATCACTATTGGAAATACATCCTTTAAACATCGTGCGCTGGTAGCTGACGTTGAAGATGAATTAATACTCGGTATGGACGTGATGAAAAAGCACGGTTTTAAACTTGACCTGAAGAATGGAGTAATGATGGTCAATGAAGAAGAACTTGTTTTAAACCCACGAGAAGACAAGGGCGTGCGCGTACTAATGACCGAAGATGTTACCCTTCCAGAACGAAGTGAATCTATCGTGCAAGCACAATTAGATGGTAGTTTCTGTGAGGGTAATATTGTTATGCTCGAGCCCAAGAATGATGATGTGAAGACTGGTACTGGAGTTGTTGTAGGAAAATCTCTGATTAAAGCTAAGCAAGTAATACCAGTTCGAATAATGAACGTAAATTGTTATCCAGTTGTTCTTAAGAGAGGAACAATAGGGGATTCCGATTAAGCGAATTTGAAGCGCCCCGTCGCGATATTTTTATGAACTATGTGGACATACAAGTAACTGTCATCGTGCTGTCAAGTTGACAGCCTTGTGAATTTTGTGTTTTATATTAAAAGTATGGGTATTAGGTACGCGTATGGCCTCTGTAAGAGTGATTACAGGAATAAATAGAAAAAATATATGAGAGGAGTTAAATTTATGCCAATTTCCAAGCCAATCTTATCTCTCATGGTTTATGCGTAACTACATCAAACTAAATGGTTTCGTGGAAGTAGTGGTATATGTGACCGTAGTTAAATAGGTTATGAGATGGAAAATAGCCCCACTTTATATACATCAACTAGCACACACGTACTACATGAAATTACCGCAGATACCCATTTATCACCATCAATACAGAGTAATATATTATCACTGCGTCCCGCATTCATATAATTTTGATTTCTGAAAACTCCGAAACAATTTGAGTTAGTATAAATCAGTAAATATCCAGTAACTAACCGAAACTAAAACCTTAAAATAAGATCTCTCTTTTTCCGCCTTTTTTCAGACCACGATATTATCCATCTTTTTTAGGTCATTCACAGAATGATTTTCAATATTTTTCTTTTTTAATTTCGCCCCTGGCATGCTCTCAACTCTGCAGTAAAAAAAATCATTTTCAACACTAACCGAACACATGTCAACAGAAAATGTCTATTTGTCCACATAGTTCAAAATTTCACCGCAAATGGCGCACTTTGTGACGTCACGATCGGAATCCCCTATTGTAGGAGAATGCTTGGCAGTATCCTCGATTATTCGAACTGTTAAGGCCAAAGGAAACATATCTCAGGAAGTTCCAGACACATTAACTAACCAATTATCAACCTCCTTCCAAAAACTGACCGCTGACCAGAGAACCAAGGCGAAGAAATTAATTGGAAGATTTCAAGATGTGTTTCAAGTTGACAAGAAGACCAACGGGAGAACAAATGTGGTTCATCATAAGATACACACCGGCGACGCAAGACCCATCCGCCAACCAGCAAGGAGACTACCATTGGCGAAGCGTGAAGAAGCAGAAGGAATTATTGAGGACATGAAAATGGAAGGTGTGATAGAACCTTCAAGCAGTCCGTGGGCTTCACCAGTGGTGTTAGTAAAGAAGAAGGATGGCTCTACACGATTTTGCGTCGATTATCGTCAACTTAACAACGTCACCAAGAAGGATAGCTACCCGCTACCTCGAATAGACGATACACTAGACACTTTGGCTGGCTCGAAGATTTTCTCCACTCTGGATCTAAAGAGCGGATACTGGCAAGTCGATTTGGATCCAAAAGATAAGGAAAAGACAGCCTTCACAATTGGTACCGGACTGTGGCAATTTACTGTAATGCCATTTGGGCTCTGCAATGCCCCTGCAACGTTTGAACGACTCATGGAAACAGTACTGGCTGGACTATCATGGAAAACCTGTTCAGTCTATCTCGACGACATTATTGTGGTAGGTAAAACATTCGAGGACCACATGAAGAATTTGGAAGAGGTTTTTCAGAGATTACGGAAGGCTAACCTGAAGCTCAGCCCCAAGAAGTGTCACCTGTTTCAAAAGGAAGTTCATTACCTTGGACACGTGGTTTCAGATAAGGGTATTGCCGAGGGTATTGCAGTTGACCCGGAAAAGATAAAGGCTGTGAAAGATTGGCCAGCGCCTAGAGACAAACACGAACTTAGAAGTTTTCTTGTTTTGTGTACTTATTATCGGCGATATGTACCTGGATTTGCCAACATAGCCAAGCCACTGATAAAGCTTACTGAAGACGGTCGAAGATTTATCTGGGAAATGGACTGCAAAGTTGCGTTCAAAGAACTTAAACATGCTTTGACAAGCGCACCTGTCCAGAGTTATCCGTTACCTGCAGGAGAATTCATACTAGACACAGATGCAAGGAACGTGGGAATTGGTGGTGTTCTTTCCCAGATACAAGACGGACATGAGAAGGTTATTGCCTATTTTAGTAAGACTTTGTCAAAACCAGAGAGGAATTATTGTGTTACTAGAAAAGAACTCTTGGCAGTCGTGAAATCCGTGGAACATTTCTACAAATATTTATACGGAAGGAGATTTTTGATTAGAACTGACCATGCTGCATTAAAATGGCTGCTACAATTCAAGGATCCTGAACGTCAGGTGGCTAGATGGATTGAAAGAATACAGGAATACGATTTCAAAATCGAGCATAGAACAGGTACCAGCCATCGTAATGCCGACGCATTGTCCAGAAGGCCGTGCCAAGATGATTGCAAGCATTGTAGTCGACTAGAAGAGAAATTTTCCATCGCCGCCAGAACAACAGTAGTCGACGATAATTGGCAGCCCGATGGACTACGCGAAGATCAAGAAAAAGACCCAACTTTGAAAATTATACTCGAATGGAAAGCAGAGGAGAGAAAACCAGTATGGGAAGATGTTGCACTACACTCACCAAGTGTAAAATCGTACTGGGCGCAATGGGACTCCATGGTGATTGAGGATGGCATGTTAAAGCGTGTGGTAGAAAATGCTGATGGAACTGAGAAGAGAACTCAGTTAGTTATTCCTAAGAGTAGAGTACCAGACGTGTTGAAAGAGATCCATGACGGATCTGGAGGCCATTTCGGAGTCATCAAAACGCTAGAAAGATTGCGCCAGCGGTTTTACTGGGTTAATTTCACGGAAGATGTTAAAGATTGGTGCAAGAAATGTGTGGTTTACGCTAGAAGTAACGGTCCGCATAAACGACGAAAAGCTCCAATGCGGCAATACAACGTTGGCAGCCCATTTGAGCGTATTGCGATTCATGTGGCTGGACCATTCCCAGAAAGTGACGAAGGAAATAAATACATCGTGGTTGTTATGGACTACTTCACCAAGTGGGTTGAAGCATATCCATTACCCAACCAGGAAGCCACCACGGTCGCTGAAACTTTAGTTAAGGAATGTATATGCCGATTCGGAGTACCGCGTGAACTCCACTCCGACCAAGGAAGAAATTTTGAGTCTGCCGTTTTCCAAAATGTCTGTAAGATATTAGGAATTAATAAAACTAGAACAACTGCATTACATCCGCAGTCTGATGGGATGGTTGAACGAATGAACAGAACGATCAACCGATATTTGTCGAAGGTAGTCTCCAACCACCAAAGAGACTGGGACCGACACCTCCATCTGTTCCTGTTGGCTTATCGTTCATCCGTGCATGAAACAACAGGGCAAACTCCTGCGAACATCTTATCCGGGCGCGAGTTGCGCTTACCATGTGACTTGGTGTTCGGCAGTAAACCTGGGGAAGATCTGGCCGGGGAAGATTACGTTACGGACTTACGGAGAAGAATGGATGACATTCATGAACAAGTCCGTACGAACATTCAAGCTGCCAGCGACCGAATGAAGGACCAGTATGACATCAAGGCCGAAAAGGGTGGATATCAACCTGGGGATTTAGTGTGGCTTTACAACCCACAAAGACGTCGTGGGTTATCACCAAAGCTGCAAAATAATTGGGAAGGCCCCTATGAGGTAGTCAAAAGGATAAACGACGTGGTATACAGAATTAAGAAACAACCTAGCGGGAAGCCGAGAGTAGTACACTTTAATCGGCTAGCCCCTTTCGCCGGAGACAACCACGAAGTCCATAACGGAGCAACGGTTCGTCGGATCATAACACAAGAACCAACTTTTGAAGACTTTATGGAGAACTATTCCTTTGGCCGCAAGGCGCGGTTCGGCGTGTCGAAAGAAGAACACCGAGATCTATTCACCGTGTCTTCAGATTATTCCCTCGGTCACTGCGTATCAGAAGACTTAAAGATGTCCCGCGGCATAGCCTCAGCCATTAAGGCGAAATATGGGCGACTACAAGAACTGGCCAACCAACGCCCAACTGTTGGGAAAACGCTGCGCCTGAGGGATAACAATGCAGACCATCAGCGGTACATCTATTACCTGGTTACAAAACCACGCTCGTACCAGAAGCCGTCGTATCGTGACCTGTGGAACTCGTTGTGCGATTTGAGGGATCATCTGCTTAAGAATGACATTTTGAAGCTAGCCATACCGAAGTTAGGCTGTGGTCTAGATGGTTTAGATTGGAGGATTGTTAGGAACGTTTTACCGGTGTTGAAATTCTCGTTTGCAGCTTTAACCCTAACGGACATAAAGAAGAAGTCGAGCGGACCATCGACTGTCATTTCTTCAAAACTTCGAAATGCACCAAGGGTAATGCATGCAGATTTCGTCATCGTGAACTGTTCCGGGACGAAACAGTCTTAAGGAGGGGGCAGTGTAATGTGCAGTGCCCACCCTCGCCACCACTGTTACCGCCTCTGTCCCCGTCGGTGACCCGGCATATCTCAACAAGATACGTACTTTCTTTGTAAGGTTAGCGTTAACGCCAGTGTAGGAGTAGGGGATTTGTTTTTGTGATTTTGCAATATATTTTGGAAATAAGATGAGTTATTATTGCTACAAATATTTTAGAAATGCTTAGTCATTTAGTAAAGCGTATTTGTTGTAGTTTACTCCAAATATACCTCTTCTTCTTTCATACATTAAAGTAAAAATTGTTTTAACTAATTAAGTATAATATAAATCTATTAATGTTTTTTGTTACATTTTTATTTCATTTATTGTAAAAAGTACATCCGTAATACGTTTTTTTAGCTCCCGCTACCCTTGGTAAGGGAGGTATAGGAATCGTGCTAAAAATCGCATATCGAGATTTTGGTAAATGACCACGTTTTAAGGTCCTTAGAATCATTCAGAAAATTTTGAACCTTGTATTTCGAACTTTTTCTGTATTGGAAAGAGCCCATTAGATTTTGGTGAAAATCGGATAACCGGAAATGGCACTTTACTGGAAGCTCAAAATAGTTTTTCTTCGAAAAATACCATTAAATGTTATTTTTTCGAGATTAATGTTATTATAAAAATTAAAGATTATTAAATGTTCTATAGATTTGCATTAATACTTTTTCTATATATTTTATGGATAAATTTATAAAATTATCTATAATTTAAATCCCAGAGCCTACGCTTTAAACAAACAAAATGCAGTTATTCAATTATTCTATCCTGGTATTTAAAATTTAATCTTCATTTTATTATATCTCCGGTGGCTCAATGTTGAGATCAACGTCTCATAAGTCATGAGTGCTCTCGGGGCTCTGGGTTCGAATCCCACTAAGGCATGGATGTGTGTGAATGTGAACCTACTGTGTAATTGGGATTTAATCCTGTGGAGGGGTTAAAAAAGGTAGACTATATTTTAAGAAAAATACTGTCAAAATTAGAGTAAAATCTCTAATCTAAAAATAAGGATTAATCTTTTTTGTTACTCGGGCTGTAAACGGCGGGAGGTATTGTGTTGGCCACACCAAATTTTTAATTCTTAATTTATTATTATTTGAAGGCCGGTAATGCAAATGAGCATTATATTTATTCTAAATTAGCGTATAAGAAAATTTTTGAATATATAAATTACAATTTATATTATTTTTCATTGGTATTGGATACTACTTAAAAGTAGTATCGATCCAGCAGTTTTCTTTATCGTATCGATACTGTATCGGTATTTCGAATCGCTAAGATCTCTAGGTGATACTGCGCAAGGCGATGTGTCAGAGTATCACAATATACTCCGTTCTCCGAGAGAATAGGGTACTATACCATAGTCAAATTTTAACTATGTTAAATAAGAAGACGAAAATATACATAAATTAATGAGCATTAGTGAAAAAATTTTGTTTCAACATTGATTAGGTCGCAAACTATAAGCGATTAAAGTTGATTACTAATTAGATATGACGTGTTAGGTCCTAAGATATATTGGTCGCCTGATTTTAAAAACGAGATTCGCGCGTCTGCTGCTGTCACCTTTGAAAGATTATGAACTGTCACGTTGTTGTATAACCTAGCAAAAAAATTACAATTTTATGTTTCATAAATTTGTTTAATTATAATATCTCGTAATATTAACAATAATAATGTAATCATAATTAAATCAATTTGTAATATGTATTAATTAAATTAAAAATAATATTAACTAATCAAAACAAGCAAACACTAGCGCCATCCGCCGTCATACTTTGTGTTATAATATTGTCAAACTGTTTCAATGTTCTATAATTTATAAAAATGCGTATTATTTATGTTATTTATGCTTAATAATAATAATTTCTTCGTAAATATAACGTATAAGTTTTTATGTAAAAATATTTCAACATGAAAAAATCTGTTCTCTGTAGAACTAGCAGTTTGTCGATAAATGGAAGTACCAGATACGTCACGCAAGAAATTCTTAACTTTAAAAATTCATATCTCGCTTATTACGTAAAATTTTTAAGTCGCGTTTGCACTAAAATTCTTATTTCATCCTGTTCTTACAGAGAAAAATTTAAAAAAAACATGGTATAGGACCCTATTCTTGAACAGATACAAGTCATTCTATGGTTTGGCTTCATAATTATCCTCTTTTGACCAATAGAATGACTTGAATCTGTTCAAGAATTAGTTCCACATTGTCTCGTTTCAGCAAAAGAAATAATGAGTATAGTATATAAAACAGTCGTAAGATATTTTAAAAATAAGATTAAAGTATACAGGATGATTCAACAAATATGTCATCATCATTACCGAAATCTGCGTACAAAGCAGATTGGCACATCCAGCAATGGGTAATATGCCGTGATATATTTTTTTTATTTTGAGGATGATTCAACACGAGTGTGTCAAAATAAATCCATTTATTGGGGCAGTTATTTTATATATATATATATATATATATATATATACAGGGTGTAAATGAAACAAGTGCATTAAATTTAACCAGTAATGTAACTCGACGAGAGCAACAATATTTCTTTATAACTTTTTCTCGAAATCGCATATTTTTTTAGCATTTTTACCACCCCGTAAATTGACGAGTCGTTCCATGTATTTTTTTAATAATTGAATGCAGTAGCAATAGCTATGAAAAATTTTGTTTTAGCAATTGACAGTTTTGTCAGTTGTTGCAATTATATTTTGGCATTAGTAATAAACTTGTTTATCAGGTAAAATTCTGTCAAAATGCTTACGTTTACAAATAGCGAGTACACAGATATTGTAATTACTTACCTATGGTTGATTTATTTATTCGTATCTGTACTACATTTTAATTTGTGGTTGATATAAAGTTCGCACATTTGTTAATCTTGTACGTCTTTATCACAATATGAAGTGTCACATATGACAATTTTAAATAAAGCAACAGTTGTCTCCATATCATGTGCCAAAAAAAATATCAATGTTTTCAGCAGACTTTGATTTTGGGAATGGCTCATAATGTTCATTAATGAGACTGAATTTACTTGGGAAGGTGTATTTATTATGCACATTACACATTTCAACAGACGAAAATGCTGTAAAAATTTTCATTAAAAAATGTTTGAGCGGGAACAATAAATGGACGACTAATTATTGGTACTCATGTACCTCGTTTAAATGGACAAAAGTTTGTACTTACATTTTTTGAATAACGTATTTAAACTATTATGATTTGTCGACGATAAATAATCATCTCATAACCTAATAACTATCCTTTTGCTCTTCCTCCCCTCGTTCCTCCTTGTCATCCTCTATTCACACTTGATTACAGCCTGATTTAATACAGAACTTTATAATTTTGTTATCCAAAATTTAAATTTCTTTATTTTAAAAATTGTACTATTACGGATTAATTAATAATAAATGTTATTTCCGTTGATTCGTTTATTAATTACTGTGACTGCAAGTGTAAACGATAACCGACAATTTTTGAGCTGTTTGTATGCAACTTGAATACGGCTGCAGCCATTTGTTCTCCATGGGCGCGCGCCGAAATATGCAGCAAATCTTTAAAGTCTAAAGACTTAGAAAAAAAAGTTATTAAGAAATATTGTTGCTCTCGTCGAGTTACATTACTTGTTAAATTTAATGCACTTATTTCATTTACACCCTGTATATATATATATATATATATATATATATATATATATATATATATATATATATATATATATATATATATATATATATATATATATATATATATATATATATATATATAGGTACCGTGTGTCTATCTTAAAGGTGTACATAGGAGATTAACATGGGAAGTAAGTTTTTTGGAATTTCCTGCTCGCCTAATTATTTTAAGCAAAAACGCGTCAAATAAAAGTTTTAGGGCACAAAATTCTGCATCTATATCAATAAACAATATTTCCTTTACCTGGCATTTTTATTCCAGAGAATTCGAGAGTATTATTCTAGATAAAACACAATAGGTTACATCAACCGCGTAATTAAGCAGGTTCAGACAGGTCCGTTGAGTCATCGCTAACAATAGACGCTCGCACGACCCCGCGACAATGGCGGCGACAGCGACGGGGACAGCGGCGATGACAGTGGCGGCGACAGCGGGTACTGCACATTACACTGCCCCCTTCTTAAGACTGTTTCGTCCCGGAACAGTTCGTGATGACGAAATCTGCATGCATTACCCTTGGTGCATTTCGAAGTTTTGAAGAAATGACAGTCGATGGTCCGCTCGACTTCTTCTTTATGTCCGTTAGGGTGAAAGCTGCAAACGAGAATTTCAACACCGGTAAAACGGAAGAGGATTTCTATCATGTTCCTAACAATCCTCCAATCTAAACCATCTAGACCACAGCCTAACTTCGGTACGGCTAGCTTCAAAATGTCATTCTCAAGCCGATGATCTCGCAAATCGCACAGCGAGTTCCACAGGTTGCGGTACGACGGCTTCTGGCACGAGCGTGGTTTTGTAACCAGCTAATAGATGTACCGCTGATGGTCTGCATTGCTATCCCTCAGGTGCAGCGTTTTCCCAACAGTTGGGCGTTGGTTGGCCAGTTCTTGTTGTCGCCCAAATTTCGCCTTAAAGGCTGAAGCTATGCCACGGCACATCTTTAAGTCTTCTGATACGCAGTGACCGAGGGAATAATCTGAAGACACGGTGAATAGATCTCGGTGTTCTTCTTTCGTCACGCCGAACCGCGCCTTGCGGCCAAAGGAATAGTTCTCCATGAAGTCTTCAAAAGTTGGTTCTTGTGTTATGATCCGACGAACCGTTGCTCCGTTATGGACTTCGTGGTTGTCTCCGGCGAAAGGGGCTAGCCGATTAAAGTGTACTACTCTCGGCTTCCCGCTAGGTTGTTTCTTAATTCTGTATACCACGTCGTTTATCCTTTTGACTACCTCATAGGGGCCTTCCCAATTATTTTGCAGCTTTGGTGATAACCCACGACGTCTTTGTGGGTTGTAAAGCCACACTAAATCCCCAAGTTGATATCCACCCTTTTCAGCCTTGATGTCATACCGGTCCTTCATTCGGTCGCTGGCAGCTTGAATGTTCGTACGGACTTGTTCATGAATGTCATCCATAACGTAATCTTCCCCGGCCAGATCTTCCCCAGGTTTACTGCCGAAGACCAAGTCACATGGTAAGCGCAACTCGCCCGGATAAGATGTTCGCAGGAGTTTGCCCTGTTGTTTCATGCACGGATGAACGATAAGCCAACAGGAACAGATGGAGGTGTCGGTCCCAATCTCTTTGGTGGTTGGAGACTACCTTCGACAAATATCGGTTGATCGTTCTGTTCATTCGTTCAACCATGCCATCAGACTGCGGATGTAATGCAGTTGTTCTAGTTTTATTAATTCCTAATATCTTACAGACATTTTGGAAAACGGCAGACTCAAAATTTCTTCCCTGGTCGGAGTGGAGTTCACGCGGTACTCCGATTCGGCATATACATTCCTTAACTAAAGTTTCAGCGACCGTGGGGGCTTCCTGGTTGGGTAATGGATATGCTTCAACCCACTTGGTGAAGTAGTCCATAACAACCACGATATATTTATTTCCTTCGTCACTTTCTGGGAATGGTCCAGCCACATGAATCGCAATACGCTCAAATGGGCTGCCAACGTTGTATTGTCGCATTGGAGCTTTTCGTCGTTTATGCGGACCGTTACTTCCAGCGCAAACCACACATTTCTTGCACCAACCTTTAACATCTTCCGTAAAGTTAACCCAGTAAAACCGCTGGCGCAATCTTTCTAGCGTTTTTATGACTCCGAAATGACCTCCAGATCCGTCATGGATCTCTTTCAACACGTCTGGTACTCTATTCTTAGGAATAACTAACTGAGTTCTCTTCTCAGTTCCATCGGCATTTTCTACCACACGCTTTAACAGGCCATCCTCAATCACCATGGAGTCCCATTGCGCCCAGTACGATTTTACGCTCGGTGAGTGCGGTGCAACATCTTGTCATACTGGTTTGCTCTCTTCTGCTTTCCATTCCAGTATAATTTTCAAAGTCGGATCTTTTTCTTGGTCTTCGCGTAGTCCATCGGGCTGCCAATTATCGTCGACTACTGTTGTTCTGGCAACGATGGAAAATTTCTCTTCTAGTAGACTACAATGCTTGCATTCGTCTTGGCATGGCCTTCTGGACAATGCGTCGACATTACGATGGCTGGTACCTGTCCTATGCTCGATTTTGAAATTGTATTCCTGTAGTCTTTCAATCCATCTAGCTACCTGACCTTCAGGATTCTTAAATTGTAGCAGCCATTTTAATGCAGCATGGTCAGTTCTTATCAAAAATTTCCTTCCGTACAAATATTTGCAGAAATGTTCCACGGATTTCACGACTGCCAAGAGTTCTTTTCTGGTAACACAATAATTCCTCTCTGGTTTGGACAAGGTCTTACTAAAATAGGCAATAACCTTCTCATGCCCGTTTTGTACCTGGGAAAGAACGCCACCAATTCCCACGTTGCTGGCATCTGTGTCTAGTATGAACTCTCCTTCAGGTAAAGGATAACTCAGGACAGGTGCGCTTGTCAAAGCATGTGTCCAAGGTAATGAACTTCCTTTTGGAACAGGTGACACTTCTTGGGGCTGAGCTTCAGGTTAGCCATCCGCAATCTCTGGAAAACCTCTTCCAAATTCTTCATGTGGTCCTCGAATGTCTTACCTACTACAATAATGTCGTCGAGATAGACTAAACAAGTTTTCCATGATAGTCCAGCCAATACTGTTTCCATGAGTCGTTCAAACGTTGCACTGTTAAATGCCTTATTATTGAACGTTACATTTTTTCAATGAATGTGAAGCTGCATGTTTTCCCCCTTTCATGTACAAAAATAAATTGCGAAATCAGATTAGAAAAGTGAATAAATTTAACGGATTGTTAACTTACCTGAATAAACTGTCAAAATTGAATATCACCTGCAATTCTACTATTGCAATTATATTTTAACTGACATCCATACTACGTAATCAAAATTTATATTTGAAAAACAAGCAATCAAATATTAGCTGTGCAAAATACATTATTAAATTGTATACCCGTGTATACGCGCCTATTGGGCACCCATTTATTTAAAATAATAAAGATACCTACCTATATAGTTTTTTTTTTTTCATATACACACATAAAACGATATAAAGACGCGGGTATCTAAATTTAAATAATTACATATACCGGGTGTTTACTTTTTTATGAATTACAGGTAATATGTACAATGTTGAAATTTTCATATGACTGTAATTTCTGCCCTATTAATTTTATAAAAAAAGTGTAAATACAAATAATGTAGTAGGTGGGCACAAGACTTTCTAGGGTGGTCACGTGCCCACCCTGCTCCCCCCCCCCTCGCCCTTAGCGCCGCCGCTGACTACGCACAATATTCAAAAATAAGGAACAGCCTATTTACAAATATGCCTGCTGCTGTATAATATAGAGAATATCATGTAGATTCCAAATTTTTAACGTACACGTTGCTAGCATTAACCGTTTAATAGCTTAGGCAAAAATATAGAAAATGAGCTAGATAAAAATTCATCGTTTATTATAAAAATTATTCAAACTTAAGTGTATGTTTAACTGACTGTAACTTTTGGAACAGCCTATATACAAATATGTCTGCTGATGTATATTATAGAGAATTTCATGTAGATTCTAAATTTTGAACGTACAAGTTGCTAGCTTTAACCGTTTAGAAGCTACAGGCAAAAGTAGAGAAAATGAACTAGACAAAAAGAAGCATCTATGCACGATTTTTTAGAAAATATGGTGCATAGATGCTTCTCTGTAAACGCAGAAAAAGAAGCATCTATGCACGATTTTTTTAGAAAATATGGTGCATAGCTGCTTCTTTTTTCTGCGTTTAAAAAAGAAGTATCTATGCACTATATTTTCTAAAATAATCGTGCATAGATGCTACCTTCAGGTAGCCTCTATGCAGGCAAAAAAAATTATAATCGTGCATAGATGCTACTTTCAGGTAGCATCTATGCACGCAAAAAAAATTGTAATCGTGCATAGATGCTACTTTCAAGTAGCATCTATGCACCATATTTTCTAAAAAAAATCGTGCATAGATGCTTCTTTTTTATGCTTTTAAAAAAGAAGCATCTATGCACCTAACCAGAAAAAAAGGCGCCGCAGTGTCTAGTGTATCGTCTATTCGAGGTAGCGGGTAGCTATCCTTCTTGGTGACGTTGTTAAGTTGACCGTAATCGACGCAAAATCGTGTAGAGCCATCCTTCTTCTTTACTAACACCACTGGTGACAGTGGCGGCGCCAGGATGTAAATGTAGAGTGGGCACAATCAAAAGATGGTTGGCATCAGGAGGGGGGGGGTGTAATAAGTTATGCGAAGGTAACCAGAAAAAAAAAGGCGCCGCAGACAATTTTTTTTTCATCCAATGTTAAATGCCTTATTATTGAACGTTACATTTTTTCAATGAATGTGAAGCTGCGTGTTTTCCCCCTTTCATGTACAAAAATAAATTGCCAGGTCAGATTAGAAAAGTGAATAAATTTAACGGATTGTTAACTTACCTGAATAAACTGTCAAAATTGAATATCACCTGCAATTCTACTATTGCAATTATATTTTAACTGACATCCATACTACGTAATCAAAATTTATATTTGAAAAACAAGCAATCAAATATTAGCTGTGCAAAATACATTATTAAATTTTATACTTAATCTTAAATTATAATATTTTCGTTTGTTTGATTTTTTTTTTATCAAGTCATGAGAGGGGTAATTACCCTCTTAATCTCCCCACCCGTGTATACGCGCCTATTGGGCACCCATTTATTTTAAATAATAAAGATAATAATAATAATAATAATTCTTTATTTCCTTAGGATATACATACAATATACAGGAATTGTCAATAATTTAAACAAACATATAAAATAGAATATAATAAAATATTTGAGTAGAACGGAGAGGAGACCACTGCAATTAATGAGTGTTGTAAAATTCTTCTAGATTATAGAAGACATTTTTAGTGAGATATAATTTTAGTTCATTCTTAAATTTACTAAATTTGACAATTTTTGTTATATATGTTGGTAAGTTGTTAAAGATCCTTAATCCAAGAACATTGGGGGCTCTTTTGCTAATGTTATTTTTTACAAAGGGTATATAAAATTGATCTTTATGTCGAGTATTAACCTGATGAATATCACTGTTCGTATTAAAATTATTCTTGTTTTTGAAAATATACTTGCAGATCTCGTATATGTATAAATTTGTTAAGGTAAGTATGTTGTATTTTTGGAAGTAGACTCTGCAGGAAGTTGATTGAGAGATTTTTGCCAGGCATCTAATGATGCGTTTTTGGGAGATGAAGACAGCGGAAGCTGCAGGTGTGGCGCCCCAGAGGCAGATTCCATAACGTAAATGGGACTCGATGGTAGCGTGATAAAACATCAACAAATGTGCAGGGCCAAGATAAGTTTGTAGGACACGCAACTGGTAGCATGCGCGGTTCACTGTGGCAATGACGGACTGGCAATGGGGAAACCAAGAGCCAGTTTCATCTAAAATGAGGCCTAAAAACTTGGTAGTTTTAGTTTTTTCAATTGTTATATCATTATGATGAATAATGGGATGATTGACAATCTGTTTTTGGACATTATGAAAATGTAGAAACGTTGTTTTGGACCCATTCAGGTATAAATTATTGTCATTGAACCATCGAGACAATCGCTGCATACCCGCCTCGCAGAGATACCTACCTATATAGTTTTTTTTTTTTCATATACACACATAAAACGATATAAAGACGCGGATATCTAAATTAAAATAATTACATATACCGGGTGTTTACTTTTTTATGAATTACAGGTAATATGTACAATGGTGAAATTTTCATATGGCTGTAATTTCTGCCCTATTAATTTTATAAAAAAAGTGTAAATACAAATAATATAGTAGGTGGGCACTTGGGTGGGCACAAGACTTTCTAGGATGGGCACGTGACCACCCTGGCCCCCCCTTAGCGCCGCCACTGACTGGTAAAGCCCACGGACTGCTTGAAGGTTCGATCACACCTTCCTTTTCCATGTCTTCAATAATTCTTTCCGCTTCCTCACGCTTCACCAATGGTAGTCTTCTTGCTGGTTGGCGGATGGGTCTTGCGTCGCCGGTGTCTATCTTATGGTGAACCACATTAGTTCTCCCGTTGGTTTTGTCAAATTGGAACACATCTTGAAAACTTCCAATTAATTTCTTCGCCTTGGTTCTCTGGTCGGCGGTCAGTTCTTGGAAGGATGTTGATAATTCATTAATTAACGTGTCCGGAACTTCCTGAGATATGTTTCCTTTGGCCTTAACAGTTCGAATAATCGAGGATACTGCCAAGCATTCTCCTACAATTTTTTCTCTCTTAAGAACAACTGGATAAAAATTTACGTTCATTGAACTGGTATTACTTGACTGGCTTTGATTAATGATTTTCCTACAACAACTCCAGTACCAGTCTTCACATCATTCTTGGGCTCAAGCATAGCAATAATCCCTTCACAGAAACTACCATCTAATTGTGCTTGCACGATAGATTCACTTCGTTCTGGAAGAGTAACATCTTCAGCCATTAGTACGCGCACAGCCTTGACTTCTCGTGGGTTTAAAACAAGTTCTTCTTCATTGACCATCATTACTCCATTCGTCAGGTCGAGTTTGAAACCGTGCTTTTTCATTACGTCCATACCGAGTATTAATTCATCTTCAACGTCAGCTACTAGCGCACGATGTTTAAAGGATGTGTTTCCAATAGTGATGGTCAGATCTATTTCTCCTAATGTGGTAGCTTGTTCTCCCGTTGCTGTACGTAATCGCCACTTGGTTGGTTGAAGATGCGTCTTGCCTATGTTCTTTACTTAGTCGGGTCTAATTTTAGTCTTCGTCGCACCCGTATCCAGTAACATTTTTAGTGGTCTTCTATCAACAGAGCCATTCACGTAGATGCTGCTGGCTTGATGATGAAGGGATGCGACATAACTGATGGATTGTGGGGCTACTAGATTACGGGTCGACGATTGCCCCTTCGCATCAACCCGACTTAGTTTTCCGAATCCTTTTCCTCTTTTACAGATTCTGTCTCTCTTTGCATTTTTCTGCAAAGTCTCTGCGGATGACCCTGTTTACCGCAATACCAACAGAGGAGTTTCTTTTTTCCGGCAAACACTTCATTTCCAATTCGTCGCATTTTCTCTTCCAGGTCTTCCGTGTCTTCTTTTCTGTCTGCATCAATATTTCGCACTCGAGATTGATAAGGTGAAGCTTGTTTGGCAGCTTCATGTTCTAGTGCATATGAGAGCGCGTCAATTAATGTTTTTGGGCGGGCCAATCGCAGTGCTTGCTGTGTTTCGCTGTCTCGAACTCCGTAGATAAATGCTTGAACGGCCAAGCACTCCAAAACGCTGTCAGGAGCTGCAGGATATGCGAGACGAACCAAACGAGCTACGTCGACTTCAAATTCTTGAAGGCTTTCTTTTGAACTCTGATAGCGGTTCCTCAGTTGCCTCTAGTACACCTGCTTCAGCTGCGCATTGCCGTACCACATGTCCAACCGCTTAACTAGTTGGTCGTAGTCCTCTTGTTCTTCTTCCTTCAGCGTTTGTAGGATGTCGCTGGCTTCTCCACGCAATGAGACAGTCAACGCTGTAGCCTTCTCTGTAGACGTCCAGTTATGTGCTTTTGCAGCCGCTTCAAATTGTTTTAAATAGTTCGGCCACGAAGACTTTCCATCAAATTCCGGTGTTTTGATATGCATTGTTGTAGTAGTTTCAGGTTTCACTACTTTCCTTTCTTCGTGTAAATTTGCTGTCGCTACATCGGAATTTGGCATTGGCGACAATGTAATTCTAGTGACCTTTGCTTGTAGTTCTTCAATCTTCTTGTCATACTCATCTTTTAAATACTTCAAGTCTTCTTCAGTTTTTTTAGAATTCTCCTCTAACTTCTGTTCTAAACTTCTAGAATTTTCTTCTAGGTTTTGTTCTAGTGTTCTAGAATTTTCTTCTGATTTTCTAGTACTTTCCAATAATTTTTCTTCTAAACTTCTAGAATGTTCCATTAATTCTTCCTTTAATGTTCTAGAATTTTCTTCTGCCTTTCTAGAACTTTCAATTAATTTTTCTTCTAAACTTCTAGAATGTTCCATTAATTCATCTTTTAATGTCGTGGAATTTTCTGTTAATTTTTGTTCGAATTTTTGTTCTAATGTTCTAGAAGTTTCTGTCAATTCTTCTCTTAATAGTTTACTAATGTCACACTGAATTTCGAATAAGCAATCGTCAGGATTTTCACCAGCATCGATTAATGCTTGTCGCAGACGAGATTGTAGAACAATTTTCAGCCCTGTCGTATCCAAATCTCGCTCATCCAGTTCTTTCCTGAGATCACTTACTTTTAACTCACTTAATTTTACTTGTTTAGTTGCCATTTTATTTATTTTTAATTACACTTCAAAATTTATTAACCCCACACCTGACACCAATTGTAACGTTTTTATTTATCTGGGTGAAGTGTAAATATTAGACAATTATTATTAATTAAAATAAAAGTTTATTATAACGATAAATAGATATTAAATACAATTAAAAGATGATAAATATAACAAACACTACGATTAAACAAATATTAAACACTAATTAAAGACTACGAATATTATAAGACACTTAAACACTAAGATTATTTATTTAAACAATATATAGATCACTTATTTATTTATACAACTGTATTTATTTATATTCACCACTTGTCTACTATCTGTTTATATCACCAACTGTTTAACACGCAACGCTTATTTATATCAGACTGTCCAGTGCCTTCGCTAACGGTGCTTATATACCCTGGCATTTTTATTCCAGAGAATTCGAGAGTATTATTCTAGATAAAACACAATATGTTACATTAACCGCGTAATTAAGCAGGTTCAGACAGGTCCGTTGTCATCGCTAGACTCCGCGACAGTGGCGGCGATAGCGACGGGGACAGCGGCGATGACAGTGGCGGCGACAGCGGGTACTGCACATTACAATATATATATATATATATATATATATATATATATATATATATATATATATATATATATATATATATATATATATATATATATTAATCTGGTGCTAGTTTTACTAAACTTTTAAAACTTGATGCATATTTATACTTTCTTTTGTTTCTGTATCTCAATCAGAGGCGTCTCATAAGGGGGAGTCATGAAGATTTTTTTATCGTTATTTTTGACCTAATGACATTTTTTCATTTTTATCTATAAAATATTACATACATACAAAAATATACAAAACATGTGCTCTTGATAAAACTTGATAAACGCAGTAGTTTTTGAGGTATTTTAATTTTTAGAAAAAATAAACTATCCAAAAAAAAAAAAAAATAGGTAACAATAATAAAATTCATATACATAAATTCATTCTTGGTTAATTTGTGTTGAAGTATATTTAACTTTATTTAAATGGCCTGCAAACTTTAGAAAATTTCTATGAAAGGAAGGAAATAATATATTCTGGGCCTGCTTTTAGTTCAAAATTTAGCCACCTGGTGCCTAGCTTGAATCGAGAATGCTACATAGTGTTACATGAGCCTGAAATGTAAAAAAAAACCTATTATTTTTTACTATTTAACGCACGTCCAATGAATTTTAAAAGCATCCATAATTTACGTCTCGCAGTACGTATGGCTGCGAAAAAACATCGATTTGATAGATATTCAGAAGATCGATCAGAATAATCACAGACAACATTTAATCTCCTATGTAAAACAGCACATTATCTTCCGTGAGTTCTATGTATTTTGTACAAATTCCACAGAGAAACTTGACATTGACATTTGTCAATCAGAATTTTCTTAATGTAGTAGATGTTTCCATGTTTATAGCACAGCTGGTGCTTTGTGAAATTACTTTCTTTATAATTTTTTAACTCTATATCCATTGAATATGAAGTATAAAGTGTAATCAAATCGTATAGAGAATAAAATATTCTTAAATATTTATAATAACATTAAATGTGAAAAAGTGATATTTAACAGCATTTTTTCAAGAAAAACTGTTAAAATCTTCAAATTAGGGTATTTCCGGTGGACCAATTATAACCAAAATCTGATCAGTTCTTCATATGGATCTAAAGAAATGGAATACGCAAAAATTATAATTTTTGGAAAGGTGGTATCGGAGTTATGCGATCCGAAAAAATCGTCACACACACTCATACATACGTACATACATCCATCCATCCATACATAGAGATTTCACCCTAAAACGTGCTTATTCATTAAAAACTCATCATCGAATTTTTTCTCCAAAGACAATACCTACCTTACCTAAAAGTGGCGGAGGGTAAAAACGCCCAGTGTAGAACGAATGTACGAAAATAATAATAACGAGGTATGAGCGTAAAGTGTCACTGACGTCACAGTACAGAGAATATAAGCAGTAGGGACACTCTTGTATGAACCTTTGATGTTTCGTTCCAGGCTACTCGGCGTGCAGGGGGTATAATGAGGAGCGCGAAATTTTAAGAAAACATAAAAATATTTAACAATTTTGAGGTTAAGAGGATCCAATAATTTGTTCTATTATGGATGATTGGGCCTTAGGAATCCATAATAGGATAAAAATATATATATTTAATATTTGTTATTTAATATCAAATGATAAAGTGTGATATAGTAAAAATAGATAATAGTGAAATATAAATATGTAAAAAAAATATATTTAAAGCCAATAATAATAAATAATTAAATATTATATATCAAATCCAAATATTATAAATAATTATATATTTATAAAAATACTAGTATTAAAGTAATAATAAATCCATTCTTAGTACTAAACACAAGATAAATATAAATTATATATATATATATATATATATATATATATATATATATATATATATATATATATATATATATATATATATATATATATATATACCGTGTGTCTGTCTTAAAGGTGTACATAGGAGATTAACATGGGAAATCTGTTTTTTGCAATTTCCTGCTCGCATAATTATTTTAAGCAAAAATACTTCAAATAAAAGTTTTAGAGCATAAAATTCTGCAACTAAATCAATAAACAGAATTACCTTTCCATGCATTGTAACGACAGAAATTAATTAATATATAAAAATATCGAAAATTACGTTGAAAATATCGACAGCCATGGAATTGAAGAAAAAATAAATAAATGCTTGACGTTTTATCTGTCACAACGTAAGTTAACTTATTTGACGTTTCTGACAATTTGATTTTGTTTCTAGTTTTATTGTCTGAAATGATTAAAAAATGAACATTTATACGAATGAAGAGCTAAATTCGTGACAAAATTTGAAAAGACTGCTAATGGGTCTTCAAAAAATTCATTTGAGCCGCGTAATCAGAATATAGGACGAGCAGAATATGCGTTAGGTACTCTAAGAAAAAGTGTTCGGAATGATCAGTGTAGACCCCTTCTGTAGTACTAAGGTAGATGTGTTGGAAATAAGTTGAGCGTACATAACAGCATCATACATAATTTTGTTACGCAATGTTGAATTTTTGATATATTCATATTATTTAAACAAAACTGTATTTTCTTAACTTTATTTATTAATTTTATATTTCTATTATTGCCATAATCAATGATATTTGTTCAAATCAAATTGTCAGAAACGTCAAATAAGTTAGCTTACGTTGTGACAGATAAAACGTCAAGCATTTATTTATTCCATGGCTGTCGATATTTTTAACGTAATTTTCGACATTTTCATATTTAATTTCTGTCGTTATAAAGCATGTAAAGGTAATTCTGTTTATTGTTTTAGATGTAGAATTTTATACCCTAAAACTTTTATTTGACGCATTTTTGCTGAAATTAATTAGGCGAGCAGGAAATTGCAAAAAACTGATTTCCCATGTTAATCTCCTATGTACACCTTTGAAATAGACACACGGTGTATATATATATATATATATATATATATATATATATATATATATATATATATATATATATATCTTAAAGGTGTACATAGGAGATTAACAAGGGAAATCAGAAATTTCCTACTCGCCTAATTATTTTAAGCAAAAACGAGTCAAATAAAAATTTTAGGGCATAAAATTCTGCATCTAAATCAATAAATAGAATTACATTTACATGCTTTGTAACGACAGAAATTAATTATGAAAATGTCGAAAATTACGTTGAAAATATCGACAGCCATGGAATTGAACAAAAAATAAATAAATGCTTGACGTTTTATCAAATTGTCAGAAACGTCAAATAAGTTAACTTTCGTTGTGACAGATAAAAAGTCAAGCATTTATTTATTTTTTGTTCAGTTCCATGGCTGTCGATATTTTCAACGTAATTTTCGACATTTTCATAATTAATTTCTGTCGTTACAAAGCATGTAAAGGTAATTATATTTATTGATTTAGATGCAGAATTTTATGTCCTAAAACTTTTATTTGACGCGTTTTTGCTTAAAATAATTAGGCGAGCAGGAAATTGCAAAAAACTGATTTCCCATGTTAATCTCCTATGTACACCTTTAAGACAGACACACGGTATATATATATATAATCTATTATTCACGAAAGATGACTATTCAAGGTCATTTCTGAGCCGTCTGATATAATATTACTTGCAGATAACTTCATTGCATTTTGTATGCATAGGCGTGTAACCTGAAATATTTATGGACATATTTTAACTGCAAAAATAAGAGTAATTTAATTGAAAATTATGTTTCTTTCTAAATAATGCCGTTCTGAAAGATTTATGTTCTTCACTTATGTTTGTGCAAAATGCACAAACATAGACTTAACTATAAACCAAGGAATAATAATTTAATTTAAACGGCAACGCCACTGGGTAAATACTAGCACAGAGGGCAGTATAGTAGATAACTAGGTATCTGTAATTCTACGACATACGTCATTATTATTTATAGTGTGTTAGAAAGTAATGCCGCTATTTACGTACATCTGTCACACCACATAAATTAAACAGACGTAAATCAAATAATCTTTCTCTTTCTAATACAAAATGTTGCTAAGCTACTGTTGCAAAGTGATGTGTATTATTTCTTCGAACAAATGACCTTGAATAGTCATCTTTCGTGAATAATAGTATATATATATATATATATATATATATATATATATATATATATATATATATATATATATATACAAATATTTACAAATACTAATAAATATAAACAATAACAAATATGTAAATAAGTTTTATACATCAAATCCATTGTACTAAATAAAAGATTATTATTATAAATATTACATATTTACAAAAATACTCGTATCAAGGTTATAAATATAAATAATAACCAAGTATATTGGCGAAGAAAATGAACTCGTAGCCGTTGTGTTTACGGTTGTCATACTGCCTTTTAAACAATATTGCACTTCAAATCAATTTACATTTAAAAATATATGAACTTTATTTGCTTATACCCCTGTCTAACAGTGTACAAGTTTTGACAATTACTCTTCTCGCCGGCCATTTTCTAAAATCGGTGCTGCCTCTATCGGTCATTTCCGTTGCCAATAGTTGCCTCCTAATCTTCAATTGTTGTACGTTTTCGTTCTTCTGTATTTTTTTTTTTTCACTTTAGGCCAGACGCATGTGTAAACAAGTAAGAAGTGAACTCTTTTATTTAACTTGGTGATAAAAATATATATTATAAAAATATGTAGCTGTTTGTGCAAATAAGGAAAAATATACTTTTCCTACGTGTTGTACACAAAATTTTTGTTATTGTTCATATTTATAATAAATAAAGCTATTTGTTACATATTGTACTCTCCACGCCAGCAATGAGTGCCCGTGAGGTGACGCCTGGTAAACGCCCGCACGGTACAAATATGTCATCATTACCGAAATCTGCGACAAAGCAGATTGGCACACCCAGCAATGGGTAATATGCCGTGATGATATATTTATATTTATTTATTTTATTTGTACCGGACAATGTATTTTAAATTTATGATAGAATGAACTTACTTTCGAGACCTGTACATAATATTAAAATATATTTTTTTTATAAAATTCTAACAAATACATGATAATTATTACAAATACAATGAATCTGTACGTAATATATTATTTAAATCTGATTCAAAATCCCGCTCCTCATTATTCCCCCTTCAACTCGAGCAGGTTGGAACGAAAATCAGTGAAGTGTCGCTACTTCATATTCTCTATTATACTGACGTTTTCGAAAGATAGCCCGGTTATCTTTTATCATAGCCGCGCGGCGCGTCAAGCGACAAAGTATCACTTTACGTTTACGCTCTTAATATATAAAACACAAATTACTATTTACCGCTGATTTTTAAAAATATGTTGGTATACCTTGCTAATGTATTAGTAGAGCCTCTTGCGGTGGATTTTCAAATAAAGAAGTAATCAATGACGTGGTCGACATGACGTGTACATAACCTGGAACATAATTTTCCGTAATGAAAGTATTATAAATATTTTTGTGTAATTGTTACAATCATATAATCATCATGGTGTTAATGACAATGATAGCACGAGTTGTTGATGGCTTGCCACTTGCAGCAACAATGCAGGAAGATGAACAGGTTATTATTTAAATAATAATTTTGTATTTATTACTAAAGTATAAAATTTACAGTCTGGTAGAAATATTCTGGATTATCAAAATCAAGCTAAAATGTTATTCCGAAAATTGGGACCACAGTCACCGCCTAGATGTACTATCGAAACAGGCCCTTATTTATTTCAGTATGTTCAAAAATGATTCGTGGAGTTTTTAATACGTCTTAACTTTATACTTTCAGTTACTTGATTGAAAACGATGTTTGTTACTTAGTTTTATGTGAACGAACTTACTCTAAAAGACTAGCTTACTCGTATTTAGAAGATATAGCTCAAGAATTTCATGCACAATATGGGAAACGAGTAAATATTGTTACTAGACCATATACGTTCATTGAATTTGACACGTATATTCAAAAAGCAAAAAAAGTATTTACAGATTCTAGGGCTAGGAAAAATATATCTAATATAAGTACTCAGTTACAAGATGTTCAAAGGATTATGGTTCAAAACATTGACGATGTTTTACAAAGAGGAACTGTGTTGTCAGGTAAATATCTATATTTTCAAAATACTGATAGATATTACAACATTCTTGTAAAAATAATCTGTATTTCATAGTACGGTCTCTTTTTTTGTAGAGTTAGATACGAAAACACAAAATTTGTCTATTCTTACACAGAAATATAAGAAAGATGCCACATATTTAAATACAAAGTCGATGTATGTTAAAGCTGCAGCTGGTTGCATAGTTGTCTTCGTGTTTATTCTCTATTTCTGGGTATTATGAAGCAAGAATAACAGATTTACATATTTACATAAATTATTATCATACCGTGGGAAACTTGGTTCACTGATTTACAATAGGTTATTTACTTTTGCCCTATTTGGTTTGGTAAAATTCTTTTATTGATATTTGTTTCATTAGTAAACGTATACGCAAGAAAAACTGTGCCCAAAATGAACTGATTTGTATTAGAAAATAAATATTGAAGTAATAAAAATGTACTCAAAATATAAATAAAATAACTTTATTTTAAATACCATTTTTTTTAATTTTCATCACTTGACAGTGATAACTCACCATCATATTCAGAAACAAACATTAGGCTACCTCTATCAATATTATTAGTAGTATTTCGTTCTTCAGCTTTAACAAGCTCTGAAACATACTTCGTAGGGTTTAAAGGACCGCTTACTTCTAATTCCTCATCTGAAATTAAATAAATCTTAAAATATTTATGGTACTGTTTTGATATTTTACGTAAAGAACTTACCAGAATCAACTGTATCAAAAATATCGCTATGATCTTTAAATGCAACGTAGATTATTGGATATTCAACAAGTGTTTTATTTTTAAAACATTCTTTAAGAGATAAATACGATTCTATATTATAAAATTTATTTCCATTCCTATTCTCTGCTTTCATATAAAAATTTAAATTGTTCAAGCCAACAGACTGATAATATTTTAATTTATCATTTGTATATTTGGCTGGATCTAAATAATCATCTATAATATGAGATATTTTCAAATTTTCGTCGCATTTATCGTCTACTATTTTAAAATTATCAGCTTGTATGAAAATCCATTCAATACGCCAATATACAATTTTACTTTTGAAGTCTAAGTGAGTTGTGTTTTCTTTATGTCGAGTGAAATTTGCAGGTAAGAATTGTATAGTAGTATTGCGGAGATCTAATTCTTTTTTCAGTAAATGAAGATGCTAAAATATTGCAAATTACTGTAATTAATTAAACGTTATAGTAAATAATACTTATTTGTATATCAAGGCCGCGAAATCTCTTCTGCGTTCCGAGAGAAAATTTGTCGCCGAAGCAGGACAATCTCAATGGCGCTAAAGGATTTCGCGGACAAGGTGTAAATACTATTTTTTGAGCAACCGTAAAAAATATGTAATTACAATTTTTTGTATTAAACAGTTAAATTTATTGAAATAGAAAGGTGGCTATAATGGGATTGACTAACAAAATGAGTTCACACCAGATTGCACAAAAAATAATTGAACGAAATTATTATATATTACCCGAGGTAAATTCCTATGAATGCGTGTATACTGTTTGGATTTATCATTTTTTAAAGTCTCTACTGATCGATTTACTTCTTCCAATAATCGATAATCACTTAACAAATCCAAGTTAGTAAACTTTGAAAGTGGTACATATTTCGTTTTGTCCCTTATTCCAGAACAATTCAATTCCTTTTTATGAATATTAGCACAGTTTAACGAACAAGTTTTCACTTCACATTTCGGACAGGTATACTTTGCAAGATTGTCTCCGCAGACTTCACATGTGCCTAATTTACTATTTTATAATATGAATACCTCATCAATGAATATTATTACTTACATACCTATTTTTTGAATCATTCATTTTGTTTGTACGTCAATTTCACGTGTGTCCGTGATTAACCTTCAATATGAACTGTCAAAAAGAAGAAACAAAAATCCCTGCAATACATTTAATTATAAAAAAATATATATTATAATTCCTTTCTTAACAATAATATTACAATTATTTCATTCAATAATGATAGTTTTAACGGATAACAAGTTATCGTTGTTTATTTAATTAATTGCAAAATTGTTTATTTTTTACCGCAACCACCGCCCCCGCACGCACTTTTCTTCGGTGCTCTATAACTCGAACCTCCAGATCCCATTAAAGGATTATATTCTAAATTTAAGATAATGCCATTATTCAAAATTTACTTAATCGTATTTAAGTCTTACCAGATTTGAATGATTTCTTTCCCGTACTTGTGCTAGCATTATCTGCGCCACCTAAACGATTACCAGACATTCCTTCCGTTTGTCGCAAAAACAATTCCCTTCGGAGTTCTTCTCTTTGCTTCATTTTTTCTTTATGTTCTTCTGCTGCTTTATTCAAATTTTCTTGCATTTTCTGTCGTGCTCTTTCAATTGCAGATAATCGGTCATTATAGAGATCCGAATCTACATTGAAAAGGAAATTATTTAATGAAAAAATGTTTTTAAAAGATTAAATTACTTTTGTGGTATTTAGCGTCATATTCTCTTTCAGCTTGCTTCTTAAAATATTTCTCAATGCGTGATTCCAGTTTACAATAAACATATAACAGTCCAATCAACAAAATTAAACAATACCACCCGTAATTAACGAAGAATGAAAGTACTGAAACCAAATTCATTAACAGGTGTTATTTACAATTACTTGTTATAAGATATCCTACCCTCTTCGTAAAATTTCACTAGAAATATTGGATTCTCGTTTTTTAATGTTTCTGCTGCAACATGCGTTTCGTCATTTTCTTGATCATAATCCATTTGTAAGCACAGAAATTTTATTCGCCTTCTAAATATCTAATCAAAATGACGTGCTATTTTCATTTGTGGCTAGGGTGACTATGACAGAAAAAATCCCTAAATAATGTTTAAGTTGGTAATATTCAAAGTAGTAAGTTTAAAATTCGGAATAAAAAAGAACTTGCGGTGATATTAGAAAATTAGATATTTTTTCTGATACATCCTTGCTTGCTATAACTGAAGTCTATCACACGAATGTAGACCAGATTACACCAAAGATGTAATAGTATCACAATATGCTCGATTGCAGAAATGTTCAACGCCTTGTTCAGTTAGCAGTTCATCCAAGAGTTCATCAGAATGGACAAATGCAATGCGATTTCTGTACAGTAATGATTTAAATATCACAAGAACAAGGAAACTGATTCGAATTTGTTTATTTTGATGATCCGCTAACTGAACAAGGCGTGATGAACGTTTCTGCAATCGGTTTTTAGAAAAATTAAACAAAAGCCGCACGCCATATAATGGGTTTAAAATACTATAAACATATACATAGATTTTGATCTAATGTAATAAATTTATTCAAATACAACTGTGACCAATAAATATTTAAGTTCAAACTCTATGAACAATATTGATGCACATTAAAATATGAGTATGCTTTTACTTACTTAACTAAAATATTTTCACCCTAAAATAAACAATTTACAAAGGTGGAATTTTAAAAATTCCTGTAGATGCATGAATGTATATAAAAGAACATATTGCCATAGTAGCAACTGAGATTACATAATTATTTATATAAAAGAACAATCAACCAATAAACATTTTCAAAATTATAATAATTACACTATAAACATCTTTCATACAATAATTGTAAAATTACACAAATTTTATATAATATGTACTTTTATCTTTACAAACATTACAGAAAAATTAATAAAATTTTAGAGGATGGAATTTAACAATAACCTAAAATCACACATGAGACGCTCAACGCAAATATGCAGACATAAATTTACGTATTACGTATTTTACCAGGAACGTAGTTTTTATCGATTACTGGTTCTTGCAGAAACATATGTAAGCAGCGCTCATTCTGGGCTAACGGATGACCAGCAATCCTATAAATTACAAAGATTTCAGTCAAGCTAAAACTCAAATCTGTTCAGAACTTACTTGTTTACAAAAACTTCTAGGCCTTTTCTTCGTTCTTCTATAAAATCTTCCTCAAAGATACCATCATCGCCTCTGAAAGGCATCTGTCTCTTCCAGGCTTTGCCCGGTAATGGTGGGACTACAATTTTACTGTCACGTTCCAGTTCATTTCGAAGCCATTCAAAGTCACTGTAACGTCGCCTCACACTGGACTCTTTTACTTTGAAAACAGGCAAATTTGTCTATTAAACAAAAAGCTTTTATTATAATTTGTACAGTAATCTGATTCATACAAAATACTTGTTGTTTCCTTGTCAGTAATCTTATCAATATCGTAGAAAAATTCATGTATTAACTCAATTATACATAATTAATTGAATTTTTCTAATCCCAAAGGGAATATTATAGTAATTTTTAACTAGCACATTGTAGAAAAGTTTGTAAAGATAGTTTGGTGGGAGGATACTTACTCGCATTCTCACTTCATAATCGGTATATCTTTTTTTCCCAACTCCAATGGTGGTAACAGGATTAACAACGTCAATCTCCAGAAAGTTTGCCGGTACAGCGTACGCGTCATCTAATGTCTGCTTTTTAACGTTTAGACGTCTTGTAGCTTCAACTGTGGTATCTGATTCCGCCATCATTATATTTATTTAGGTCCTTTAATCGCTTTACTTAAAACTCCACACTACTAAAAAATTATTGCAACGGATCTTTCATCACTTTATAAACGAACTGAACCAGCACGAACAATTAACTACGTCCGATGTCCGAATGGCATTGAATAACACTGTTAATCTAATAATGAACTAACTTGACACCTTACGTTACGTACAAATGCCTGAATAATCGGACAAGTACAACAAAACAAATACTTAGGGACTTTCACATTTATAACTTGTGTTATGGCGGTAATTTAAAATTAGTCCATGCATTTAAAATATTTAGTTGTGTACAATAATGGGCCCATTCCCGTAACTGAATGATGATGAAAAATTGCCGAAAATTTTCAAGAAAATGATCCAAAGAATTTTAAATATTGCGAAGCACCACAATGTTTGTTGATGTAGTAGGGAGGAACAAGCATGCAAAGGTCAAAAATTTACTAAAAAATAATTCTTAAAAAATATTTTCCCCCACAAATCCGGAAATTTTCCCGTAGAATAAAAAATTCCTTGCGGGAATTTTTCAGTAGCACATCTCTAGTTGTGAATGGAAATGTAGTATCTCTCGAGAAATTGGTTAAAGTATCTATTATGGCAAAAATATAAGTAGTAAAATAACTAGTATCAAAAATATTTAAGTTACAATAAATACCATTAAAATTATTATCTAATTAACAATTAAAATACAATAATTATTTCTCCCCACAACAAACATTTCAATTATAATGTCTATTTAATTCTGTTATAATAAATTCATTAATATTCACATTTGTTCTATTGCATAAAAAGCTACTTAAATATAAAATATTTAAACAAGGCACTCCTTGCTCAGCCAATGGAATAAATTCATTTAAATCTAATTTTAACTTCGTATCTATGAAACAATGTGTAACATCTATTCTATCCGTAAAGGGTGGACTAAAATAAAACAGTTTATTAAAATAACTGTAAGTATGTATTATAAACATCACTTACCTTGCTTGTACTACGGTCCCTCCTCCAGCTTCAATAAGTCGCACCACAGCATCTTTATTTTTAGCGAAGAGCAATGCCCGCATTTCATGAAAAGCTCTTTTTCCAGTTTCTCGTACTTTTACACGCCACCAGTATATAGCTTCCAAAAAAGGAGTTGTGTCTATTTCAATATTTTCTGCAGATTTCGGATTTCCTAGTTCAAATTCTTCTTCAGGCAGAAAACGACCCGCAGCGCCGCTTTTTTCAACGTAATTCAAATGCAGAATCCATAATCCAGAAGCCATACTCGAGAGAATCTTTTCGTTGCGAGCAGGATTGGGACAAACTACATGCGTAGCAGTAGAATCGAAATTGTTTAATTTGGAAACTTCCCCACCGAGAGAACATATAATGTTGCAAATATTAGTGCGTTCTGATTGTTCTACAGACGACATAATAAATTTTCGAGGTCCAGTCATTCCTGTGGATTCACTAAATACACAATTCTCTAATTCTTCATCCCAACCTACTGCATCATTTTGAGACTCTTTCGCATCAGATGGAGCCGGATCTGAAGAACTTGAAGATACTCCCGCATCACCAAGGCGAACAGTCCGATTCGAACAAATACTTTCTCGTTTCTTAAGCAATTCTTGTAGTTGTCCTATTTGATTACTTACTTCTTGCTGAGTTTCAGTCACATGTTCAGGTTCTGGAGGTTGAGATGGTTCAGTCATACTATCATTGCCGTCTTTATTTCTCATTAAGTGCGCCCAAGCTTGGCGTTTAACCTCTGACCAAGGCGTTGACGGTCGGCGCGGAGGATGTGGAGGAGTATCTCTAATCGGATAATGAGGTATCCTTTCGAGATACCTCTGCCATTGTTTTCTTGTTGACCGGGAAGGCTCATCCTCTCCTAGAAATCTTCCTAGAGGTGTATCGGGGGTCTTTACATCGAACATATTTCGCGGAATTGGAGAATCAGTATCAGCTGTTTCTCTTTGTTTAGGCGAGGCGTGAAGTACATTCCTTTCTTGTAAACTGCGAAGATAGCGACCTACTGGTGTCCCTTGACTCGCTGCTACACCTTCAGGCTGTTGTTTGTTTTTTGTGGGTGTATCGCTAGGAATTTTACCTTCACGGCGTAAACGCGCAAGAATTTCTTGGACGGGAGTTTCGCTACCTCCTTTAGGAACTGGAGATGGAGTGTCGAATGCGCCTTCTTCGCGTAACTCATCCATGAATTGAGCAAGAGGAATTATTCGGCCGTCATCTAAAGTAATGGGTACCTCCTCTCCTAGTTGTTGTTGTAAGTCTTTATTTTTTTCAACCTACAAATAAATGTATAACAGTAATAATGTAAAATTGGAATTTAAAGGCAATATTTACCGCAGAACGACATTGTTTTATTCTATCAGTTTGCGAAGTTTGTGAAATTATCTTGCCATCATAATCTCTTTTGTTGCTTAATAACGAAGTATTCAAAGCCTGAAAAAAAATTAAAATTCAATATATTGATGCCGTAAAAATATCTAAAGATATATGATTTTCAATTTGAATTGCGGAGAAGGAAAACACTCGCAAACATCCTTGCCGTACTGGCGTTTTAACCCAAAATTTCAGTGATCTCATGATAAAAAAATTACGTAAGGAGTTGGTACTATGACAATCTAACACAAAACTTTCGTTAAAATAAAAGAATTTATAAAAATAGATATTTGTAATTTTTAATAGTTTAGGGTTATTAAAAGAATTAAAATGTAAAACTATTTTAATAAATGCGTAACTAACAAATTTTCGAAGAGAATTACTACAAAATTAGTTCTCTGGTAATTTTTTTAGTCTTTATGTATAAACAGTCACGAGAATTGTCGTAATTTTTTTAAACATATCTGTCGTTTATTATATGAATTATTTTTAAAAAAAACTTCCCCCCAGGATACCATTTCTATAATGCCAAATAATGCAGTTTTCTCTATTTTAGCATTAAATATCCAAACTCACACGTGGTAAACCTTTTTAGAAAATTGCATACTTGTGTAAAAACTCATGAAAAATAACATATTTAAATTTTATTTCAATCTGTTGTAAATGCTTCCATACTCCACCTTAATACGTTGGATGCTGCCGACGCTTATAAGCGACGACTAATATATTGCGAAAGAGCCGCCGACGCATATAAGCGTTTAATACTTTCAGTTATCCAATTTGATCGTCGGGACTACAGTTGTGTGCGTGTATGTAAACAGGCACTCGAGTAAAGGTATATAAATATTGGGATTAGGCAAAGAATGTCCAAATTAAAGCGGCATTCATGAGCTATGGAAAGCCGGGAATGAAAAACAAGAAAATTGACATAATGGGAAATGCTTCAGAACAGAATATATGTATTCAGAAAATATAGGTCATGAGGATCTTCCACGATTTTTTGATTTTTTTATATGTAGAGATAAAAATATTAGACCCATACTTTTTACCTTCCGTCACCTTTAGGTAAGGAAGGTATTGTCTTTGGTCAAAAAATTCGATGATGAGTTTTTAATCAATAAGCACGTTTTAGGGTCCCTAGAATACGAATTTACTATTTTTACGATGATGTCTGTATGTGTGTGTGTGTGTGTGGATGTGTGTGTGTGTGTGTGTGTGTAACAAAATTTTCGTCTGCGATAACTCGAATACTACAGTTTCAAAAATTATAATTTTTTCGTATACTTCTTCGTTACATCCATATGAAGAGCTGATTAGATTTTGGTTACAATTGGTCAACCGGAAGTACCATCATTTGAAGATTTTAACAGTTTTTCTTGAAAAAACTATGTTAAATATCATTTTTTCACATTTAATGTTATTATAAATATTAAAGAATATTTTATTCTCTATACGATTTGACTGCATTTTATACTTAATATTAAATGGATATAGAGTTAAAAAATTGTAAAGAAATTAAATTTCATAAGGTAGCTATAGCTATGAAAACAGCTACTATATTAAGAAAATTCTGATTGAAAGTTGTCAGTGTCAAGTGAAATTGACATAGTGTGTTTGTCTTATAATTTTATTGGAAATAGAGGATCTCTTGCTTTCTGTATGAAATTTGTATAAAATACATACAACTGCTTTAAGGTAATGTACAAGAATTAATAATAATAAATCTCTTATTTCTGCAGATACATTACACTGTATATAGAAAACGTCACAAAAGAATAATTTGACATAAATTTTCTGTATGAAATTTGCATAAAATACATGCAGCTGCCGGAAGGTAATGTACAAGAAATAGAATATTTAGCAAGGAACTTTCCGTATGAAATTTGTACAAAATACATAGAACTGACGGAAGGTAATGTGCTGGTCACATCAGATTTTTTTAATTTGCATAAAAAATTGTAGAACGGGAGAAAAATGCAAAAGAATTTTACAATTTGCCATGGCGTCACAACCCCAACAAGACCTTGCCAGCCCCAGCAAGAGAGAAAGCCTTGAGAGAAAGCTTGATGAACTAAGAGAGAGAAACAGTTGTGTCAAGTAAATTTAGCTACAAAAATGTAGCGCGGGAAAATTAAACGTAACCCACATAACCTGCATTGACTTGCATCCACGTCAACTGGGCGGAAAATTAAACGTAACCCACATATAACCTGCATTGATCGGCATCCACGTCAACTGGGCGGTTACTGATTCAGCACATGTGTGCTTTTTATTTGTATGTATTTTTAAATAAACAAGTTTAACAACAGTTTTCTTGTTACACATGTGTATAGACCATTTCAGAAATTTGAGTGACCACTAGATTTACTTTTTGAACTAAAAAGTTAGTGCCGTTAAATGGCGGAATTTAAAATTTATGGGTGACCCGGGCATATAGTTTTAAATTTTAGAACTTCATAGGAGTTGTTAATATGAATTTGAGTATAAGGTATGGTCTCGGGTATGGTTTAAATTCTTATTTTACAAATAAAAACTTATTTTAGTATGTGAAAAATTGAAGTAAATTCATCAATCAATTATAAAATATTGTATTACCCTACTTAAACCCACTGTTTATTTTCCAAACGAGACAAAACATTTCAAATGTCAATATTTTGGGAACCAGAAGTTTAATACACATCATAATTATTTGAAAAACGAAACCAACAATACAAAAAAGACAGTGAAATAAACAGAACTGTCATGTAAACAAGGATGGATATACGGTAAACGGCACTAAGTTTTTGTGGCAGTGTAACACTTGGCGCATGCGCTTTGAATTTCTGAAATGGTCTATTTAACCTGTGAACGTCAACAAAAATAATTCGCAGTAAAAGCCAGGCATGCGCACAAACACCATCAAATGAAATAACTTCGCTGGGGTTGTGACGTCATTAGGCAACGGTTTGGAAAAAATATATTTTTCAATTTAAAGATTCATTTATAAATACTATATAATTTATCATTATTTTTATTTTATATTAATATAGTTTTTCTTAAAGCGTATTATAATATTCATATTATGCCACTATAGAAGATATTCATTGTCTTACTAGTATAAAAATGTTATTATTATTGTACTAGTTAGCTTCTTATTTCACCGCTGGCGGCAGCAGTCGCCACAGCCACACAGATCATATTAAAAATTGTTATTTGACAGTTGTATCGTTTGTGTTTTGTAGTGTACACAACCAGCTATGGCTCAAATTGCAAATAAAAAAATTCCAAAAAAATGTCTAAAAATTCTTTGAAACGCTTGAAGAAAAAATAGTATATGTCATTTTATATTTTACCCAGTTTGCCTGGCCTCTGCTGACGCCTCGGCTGCAATAGCTGGGTTCAACACAAAAAGACTGCTTTCTACTCATAACAAAATATACTCTTATTCTAAAATTTATATGCAATACTTATTTTTTCAAAAGCCGTTGGCTTGGAAAACCCAATTATTAAATATTATTATATCTATGCACTTTTTAAGGCTTTTTTTCAAAAATCATGCAATAACATAATTAGTTTACTGTGAAAGTAAATTTAACTACTTTTAATAACTTCGTTAAGAATAAAAAATACATATGAACAAAAGGATTGACTAAAGTAGCATTTTTATTCTTAAGAGTGCAATATGTTTAGAAACTAGAAAGAAAGGATAGATTGTTTTGACTTACTTCAGTGGAAGGTGAAATCTTTCTTCCCTCGTGATCTCGTTTGTTGATCATTGCAGGCGTATCTGGTGCTCCTAACGATCCATTTTTCAATTTACTTGTTGAAGGTGGTGGCGATTTCCTCCTATTTTCTTGTTTTCTACTAATATTTTTTGGTGTGTCTAGCACACTTTCCTCTTCTTTATTTTTTCCTGTCGTTAAATATTGATTTTCTGGTACTCTTTGTCCCGTTTCCGCACATTTTAATAACCACAAATGAGTGACGACATGTTTCTGCCATCGTTGAGCTGCTGTAAATTTGGATCCCGACGGTTCGAAACAAACAAGATGGGTACAGCCGAGAACATTACTGTTTTCTTGAGTTACTCGGGCGAGTTTATCTTGGTATACGGCGCCTAAACTTTGTATTAACTTCATTAGAAATGTACGTTCGAAACCCAAATATCCACTTAAACAAATAACACAGTCATCAAGGGGTTGAGAATAGTTTGCAATTATTAACGGTTGGTGATAGTATTTAAGCGGAACTAGTTCTCCAGAAGAATGGCACTCGAGAATCCATATACTGTTAACTATTTCTTCAGCGGCATGTTGAACTGGGCCACTTACAGGAGGTAAAACAACGTAGTCTGTTATTCCTCGATAGCTTTTTCCTACTACTTTTCCACCCATGTCCTCAACTCTTGAAGTTATAATTTCTATTTCTTCTTCAGAGTGGTCGATAAGTTTGAAAATTTTATCTTGAAATATAAAATTCCAAGTTTCTTCTTCTTCTTGCCCGGTTATGTCATTAATGACAGGATTAACACTTTTTGTTTCACATCTTGTATTAATATTTCCCTGAGCTATAAGCTGCGCCAATGTATCTTCCTCGGTCATTTTGTTGGTTTTGTAAAGTTGAATACTTTCATGTTCCGGGTCGGGTTCTGGTTGTTTAGGTGGTTCCGGTTCTATCATTGTGTCATTTTGGAGAAGTGTTAAGCCTTTTTTGCTCAAAGGAGATGAAGGTGTGGGTGGTGAAGTGACTTGGGCTCCTGTATGAACGATGTAAGGTTCTTCGGGAACTGGTTGTCCGCGACGCATACTTTCTAGAAGCCAAGCAGTAGAGACGAGAGGAGCACAGCCACCAACAAGGCGAGCTTCGTGACAATTTGGATCATGCACTATTACCTAAAATAGAAATTTAAATCATTGGAATTCGATTCGGTACTCATTTTTCGAATTTTGTTTTTCCCGAAAGATTGAATAAAATGATAAATTTGTTATACTTTCCAAATATGTATGATTACTGAAATATATTTTTTTAACATTTTACTGAATTTTCAGTAAAGCAAGAACTAAAGTTGTTTACACCCGTCATCAGTGTGAAATAATATTTAGTTAATAATAGTTACTTTTTTATATATGATGATACAATTCTATTATTTTATCAACAAGTAGAAAGTGTTAATTCATAAGCGATAGAATCACTAGTCGATAATTAAATTTTATCGTCGTGTATAAAATTCAATTTATTCTACGCAGATTTTAAAGAAAAAAATAAGAAAAATCAATTATAAAATGAATTCTTATTTAAGCACAATTTTAAAATTTAATATGTATAATTCTATTCCATTCTGGTAACATTAATTGCGCATATAAGTTATTAATACAAATCAACAAAGTTTACAATATTATAATTTAATTTCAATATAAATGAATAGTAAATATTTTTTGTTTGGATTTCCCTGACTGGATAAATGAATGAAAGTGGAGAAAAACAATCTCGAAAAATTGTTGAAATTTGTTTTAATATAAATCCGGCGTTTTGGCAGCCAATCTTCCTTCCTCAGGGAAAATGTAAATATAACGTAATGAAAATTTAAATCTTAAACTTGTGACATTTGTACGTATTAATTAAAAAAAAAAAATTATGTCCAACACACAGATCATCTTCAAGGGACGTCTTGAAAGAAGTGATTTTTTAAAATTAAGACGATATTGATATGTAACAAGTTTAAGATTTAAATTTTTTTGTTAGATTTACATTTTCCCTGAGGAAGACAGATTGGCTGCCGAAACGTCGGATTTGTATTAAAACTAGTTTGAACAATTTTTCTCCGCTTTTACCTTCATTCAGTAAATATTTTATCTACCATTGTGGTTAAAGTGCTACTTGATCCACTATTTTGAGTAGAAAAGACACAATCTGAATTTGTGACATCATACCTTTCTAGTACGAATAGTTTTTTAGTAAAATTATGAACAAAAAGTTTTTATTTTAATTTTTTTTAAATGTATAAAATCATTTGAAATTAATATATTTCATAATTTGACAAAAAATGTAAGCTTTTTTTACTAAACCCCATTACTAAACTTTATTTTCTTACCTGTGTTACACGATCCGAAGGCGCGTCATATCGCGTAGCACCAGCGCTCCGTAATACGCGGTTAAGTTTATCTCTTCGTTGAGGGCTAAAACCAACAAGTAAGACGCCACAACCATCCAAAAATGTTCCGGCTTTTTTCACAGTTTGCAGATCAAGTTCACCGACTATATCAGGCTCTTGATTTTCTTTTTGTTTGAGTTCTTTTTCTTTGAGATTTTGTGTAGTTATGTTGTATAATGAAACATTAATAGTGTCCGAAACAGACGACCTATGTGGTTCACTGCTTTCATTTCCAGCTATAATGCTCATCATAGAAAAATCGGGGTTTAAAGCTGAAAATAATTGATATAATAAATATAATTAAATTGTGGATGTTACTTACGAACATCGCCTTTGGTAGGGGTAGAACTAGCAACTTTTATTATATAATCTTCTTCGGGTTGCGCGTATCCTTTTTCTATGGAATCATGTATCCAATCTATTCGAACACACGGTATTTTTGCTTTTCGTGCTACTTCGTATTTTATACTCTTTGTCCCTCTATAGCATTAAATTATTTTAATGAACATCTTTAATTCCGTACTTTGATTTTAACTTACGGTTTACAAATTAGCAGATCTGTACTGGCTGTTAATAACTTCCCACTATATTTTCCTCCATTTTCTGCTATTAATTTTTGCAGTTTGTTACGCTCTGCAATTTCAAAACCAGTAGAACACATTCGTAAGTTTTGAAAACATGGACACTTGTGTTTTAGGAATTCTATATCTGTTGCTTTTACATTCCTCGTTAAACTGCAATTCCATACATCTTCTACCCACGAATCTAACATTACAGATATGTCTCTTTGGTTTGCTACCTATAATCACTCAAATTATAAATTATACTTACAAAATAAAAAAATAAAAACAACATACCGCATATTTTTGTGTCCTTACTGAATTTGTAATAAGATGTGTAGTACAATTTGTGATGTTTAAAATGAAGATACCACCCATCATTTCCACTTTTTCTTTCATTTCTTTCTGAAAAGAAAGTTTCATTAGGTATAATAGTTATTTTAAAATAAAGGCTTAAATAATTTCGAGAATAAATGGAAATATCGCGAATGTACGAGCCTAGATTCATAATAGATCGACCGGCTTTCAACAAATTATATATCCTACACAAATGATAAGATATTTCTACAAAATTCTTTTGACTACTTTAGAGACTTAAAACTTAACAAAAACTGTGAACCAAATAACAGGTGTTAATAGTACTACCTGCATTTAAAGGTTCATTTTCTAGTCCAGATTTATCTCTTACCGAGACCCTTTACTTTTGGTACAATATGAAAAATTGCCGACAGTAAAACCTACTTTGCAAAACAATTGGGACAATCTTAGAGTATAGAAACTATGTACTACCTATACTCTAGGTTCGTAGTATGATCACGGTTTTAACTAAAACACTGTTTTAAGAAATGTCAAATTCAAATTTCATTATTTAATTTCGCCCTTATGTTTAAAGAACAATTTTTTTAAAAAAAATTGTTTGAATACAAACTATGTTCTGCTTTAACATCATATTTTGATAAATTTAATAAATTTTATTATTGATATTAAATAATCAAATTTGACATTTCTTAAAACAGCGTTTTAGTTAAAACCGTGATCATACTACGAGCCTATCCGTTTTAACTATAGAGCGTTGGGTGAGATAGGGCCTAAGACTCTAGCTCTCTGATTGGTTCAAACGTGAACCGCGTTTACACAGTAAAATAATTGACACGAAATTTAAATTTGCTTGACAACTGTATCAATTATTTTGACGTCTGACTTAAAATAAATAAAAGTCAACAAAGTCAATAATATACGATTTATTACATATTATTAATTTCTGTTCAGTTCTGTGTGTTAAGTATATTATTGTTCTTTTCGATTATATAATTTTCATAGTGTTTTGGCGTTATATTTCCTATTACATAGTTTTTGTTGTGCGCGTTTTCTTAGTTTTTAGTTAGTAGTTCGTTAATTTTGTTATTGTTCTCTTCGTTAATATTATGGATGAAAATAGATAGATATGCACGTATAAGACAAAATTACTGAAAAAATGTCAATTAGAAAGAATTTTTTAAATCTAGGAATGGCGCGAAAATTTGAATTTTTTATTTAATACATGTAAAAACGGCCGCGCTCGAAACGCCATATAGTCTAAAGTTAAAACGGATAGAGTATTGGCGAAGAAAATGAACTCGTAGCCGCCTGGTGGCAAAATTATGAAATTGCGTAGAAAGTAATCAAACTGTTGTGTTTACGGTTGTCATACTGCCTTTTAAACAATACTGCACTTCAAGTCAATTTACATTTAAAAATATATGAACTTTATTTGCTTATATCCCTGTCTACCGCTATACAAGTTTTGACAATTACTCTTCTCGCCGGCCATTTTCTAAAATCGGTGCTGCCTCTATCGGTCATTTTCGTTGCCAATAGTACTCTATTGGCGAGGAAAATAAACTCGTAGCCGCCTGGTGGCAAAATTATGAACTTGCTTAGAAAGTAATCAAACTGTTGTGTTTACGGTTGTCATACTGCCTTTTAAACAATATTGCACTTCAAATCAATTTACATTTAAAAATATATGTACTTTATTTGCTTATATCCCTGTCTAACACTGTACAAGTTTTGACAATTACTATTCTCGCCGGCCATTTTCTAAAATCGGTGCTGCCTCTATCGGTCATTTTCGTTGCCAATACTCTAAAGGGGAGAATATACTAACACAAGAATGTGCACGGTTTGTGGATAGAATGCCTAACAGAATTAAAAGTGTCATTATTTACAAATATTAAATGGCAAAATACTTGAATAACATAATATTCTATTTTTGTAAGTTTAAAAGCTATATTTTCAGTTAGTAGACAGAATTTTGTAGAAATTTCTTTGTTGGAAATGTAAACCGGCTAAACAATTATGAGCCTGGGCTCATATTTTTCTGCGATATGTAAATTTAAATAATAACCCGTCTGATACCTAAATTTTTTGGATTTTATATTTTTTTAAATAAAATATTGCTTATAGCATTTTTGAACCTCTCAGACACAATTAATATTTTTATTAAAAGTTGTTGCTAAGTGTGTGATATGAACCCATAACTTCTATGTTAATAAATTATATTATGTACATACTATACTAACCTTTTCTTCAGCTGTGTAGTTTGAAGCCGTAACAACTAATTTATACATTGCCATATTGAATATGGGAGATTTGTTACTAGGTACTTGCAAACCTTCTAAAAGACAGGTAATGATACACCAAGGTCCAACGACTCTGCTACACATAAAAATACGTATTACATGAAAAAATATAGAAACAATCTAATAGAACTTACAGCCGAGTTTGAACGTTTTTATATGTTTCACCTTCGAATTTCTCAAATACAACAATGTCTTTCTTATCAAAAATTTTATCCAGACAATTTTTTTCAGTCATCCATTCAGGAATTATTTGATTTTGTCTGCATAACTGCGAATTATATGAAAATCATATTAAAGTATAAAATTTCACATACACAACTTACTTCAAATGCCTGTTGCATTTCTTCACTTGTAGATAGTTCATCATCGCAATGAGAAGGTAAAACAAAATAAATATTCATTTCCTTTGCCATTTTTCATATAAATTTATCAAAAATATGAACACCAGTACGAATTTAACCTAGAAAATAACAAATATCATGAAACAAACCTATAAAATTATCTGAAAACTTCTAAACCAAGTATATATACCTTAAATATAATAATATTGAAACAATTAACACTAACAATAAAAATTTTAAGAAACTCTTGATACGATACTAAAGAATACCCGCCATCTAAAATATACCAAAAATATTCACAACTACAACTCACATCACATCACTTCACTGCATTTCACTTTTCTTTCTTTCATTCAAAGTTCGGGTCTGGTCGATTTACGAAATTTGCCGAAGTTTTAAAAATGAGTTTCCTGGTTTTAATTTCAAAATCTGAATTATTTCTCTTAAATAAATATAGTTTATTTTAAATAATATTTTATATAGACTTTGTAAATAATACCAATAGTAAACTTTAAATTATATTCTTTCCTCACAATATACAATAATCGTAAATAACGAGAAATAGGTAATTAAAGCAGACATATTTTTAGTTATGTTTTACATAGAAGGTCATTTATCAACTATATAAAACCTCAACAGCCAAGATGCACTTCATTTCAAGTTTAGACTAGTTATCGCTATGATCAAATATACACTCCTATTTCTTTTACTTTTAATTGGTAAGATAAACTTTAATAAAAGTAAACATATTTGTTTAATAATATATTTCTTTTTAATATCAGGTGTACTTTGCAATGAGCGTCCCATCGTAAAGACATCAAATGGCTTAATTAGGGGTATATACAGAACATCAGTTAAAGGTAGACAATTTGTTGCTTTCGAGGGAATTCCATATGCAGAACCTCCGTTAGGAGCACTTAGATTTAGAGCCCCTGAAACAAAAAAACCTTGGACTGGTATTTGGGATGCAAATACTATTTATCAATGTATTCAACTTGATCACACGCCGAAAGACGACGGTTTGGTTGATGGAAATGAAGACTGTCTTTACTTGAACGTATACACCCCACGTATCAATGATGAATCAGCATCTATGGATGTTATTGTCCACTTTCACGGCGGAGCGTTCATGTTTGGCATGGGTTCACTGTATGGTCCGAACAAGTTAATGGACAGAGATGTAATCTACGTCAACCTTAACTATCGTCTTGGTCCACTAGGATTCCTCGCTACAGAAGATGGAGCATCTCCTGGAAATTATGGATTGAAAGATCAGAGTCTTGCGTTAAGATGGGTGAAAGAAAATATTGCGGCATTTGGCGGAAATCCGAATTCTATAACTATTACTGGAATGTCGGCTGGAGGAGCAAGTGTGCATTTCCATTATTTATCTCCCTTATCAAGAGATTTATTTGTTCAAGGAATTTCTTTGAGCGGTACAGCGTTGTCTAACTGGGCACTGGTAGAAAATCCTGCAGAAAAAGCACGACAATTAGGACTTATTCTTGGTTGTGGACAATCTTCCACAACTGATTTAGTAGAATGCTTAAGGCAAAGACCGGCTAGACAAATACAAGCAGCTTGCAAGAAATTCCAACCATGGTTGTACAATCCTTATTCGCCTTTTGGTCCTGTGGTAGAACCTGCTTCTGACGAAGCATTCATATCTGCCCAACCTTATGAAATAGTTCGTTCTGGGCAAGTTGCAGATGTTCCATGGATTACTTCTGTGACTAAAGACGAAGGTCTTTACCCAGCTGCTGATTTTATGTACTCTGAAGATCGCCTTCCTTATTTGGAAAAAAATTGGGAAAAATTAGCTGCCTACATTTTACACTTTGATGGAACTGCTGACCAAAATGTTTGGGGAGAAATAGCTACAAAAATAAGAGAAGAATATCTTGGAAATCGTCCAATTTCTGTAGAAACTTACCCCGAATTGGTACAAGCTATTGGAGATAGATTATTTGTGTTTGATGCAGAAAAAACTGCGCGTTTACAAGCTGAAGTCAATAAGTCTCCAGTTTATTTCTATAAGTTTAATTATCGTGGAGATCATAGTTGCTCAGAATATTTCTCCAAGAAGACCGATAATTTCGGAGTATCCCATGCTGATGATCTGCTGTACATAGCTTCGCCAGATCCTTCATGGTTCAGCAAACACATGGTATCAGAAGATGATAAAAGGTTGGCTGAAATTATGATTAATATGTGGACGGCTTTTGCACATAAAGGGTAAATATATCTATATATAGTTTATCATTTCTTTTTATCAATGGAACTTTTTACAGAAAACCGAAAATGCCGGATGTGAAATGGGAACCAGTGTCGAAGAATTCCAATGATAATTTTGTATATTTAGATATCTCAGGACCCGATAATATTAAAATGAGAGAAGTTGATGAATTAGGTCGTAGGTCATTTTGGAAATCGTTGCCTATTTATGAAAATGATAAAATTGTACAAAGAAGAGATGAATTGTAACTTTTTGTATTACATTTATATTAATAAAATGAATTTTTTAATGAGTAGTCATTTTCTTTCGGAATTTTCGTTGCATTTCTCATTTGCATTATTATTATTATGTATAATAACGATGTGGTACCCATTTTTTGCTGTTTTATATATTTTTTTACATTATTTTTTGCTTTAAGAATTAGTTTTATATGTCTTATTGGTCATTAAGATTTAATATTATTGTTATTATTTACAGGAGTCTCATTTTCGATGTTTTTACCTTCCGTCACCTTTAGGTAAGGAAGGTATTGTCTTTGGTCAAAAAATTCGGTGGTGAGTTTTTGATGAATAAGCACGTTTTAGGGTCCCTACAATACGATTTTACTATTTTTACGATGATGTCTGTATGTGTGTGTGTGTGTGTGTGTGTGTGTGTGTGTGTGTGTGTGTCTGTGTGTGTGTGTGTGTATGTATGTGTGTCTGTCTGTGTGTCTGTCTCTGTGTGTGTGTGTATGTGTGTGTGTGTGTGTGTGTGTGTGTGTGTGTGTGTGTGTGTGTGTGTGTGTGTGTCTGTGTGTGTGTGTCTGTGTGTGTGTGTGTATGTATGTGTGTCTGTCTGTGTGTCTGTCTCTGTGTGTGTGTGTATGTGTGTGTGTGTGTGTGTGTGTGTGTGTGTGTGTGTGTGTGTGTGTGCGTGTGTGTGTAACAAAATTTTCGTCTACGATAACTTCCATACTACAATTCTAAAAATTATAATTCTTTCGTATTTCTCTTCGTTACATCCATGTGAAGAGCTGATTAGATTTTGGTTAGAATTGGACAACCGGAAGTACCCTCATTTGATGATTTTAACAGTTTTTCTTCAAAAACTATGTTAAATATCATTTTTTCACATTTAATGTTATTATAAATATTAAAGAATATTTTATTCTCTATACGATTTGACTGCATTTTATGCTTCATATTAAATATAGAGTTAAAAAATCTGATGTGGCCAGCACATTACCTTCCGTGCGTCAGTTCTATGTATTTTGTACAAATTTCATACAGAAAGTTCCTTGCTAAAGATTATATTTCTTGTACTTTACCTTCCGGCAGTTGCATGTATTTTATGCAAATTCCATACAGAAAATTTATAACAAAAGATCCTATATTTTCAGTAAAATTATACGACAAACACACTATGTCAATTTCACTTGACACTGACATCTTTCAATCAAAATTTTCTTAATATAGTAGCTGTTTCCAGAGCTATGGCTACTTTATGAAATTTAATTTCTTTATAATTTATTAACTCTATATCCATTTAATATTAAGTATAAAATGCAGTCAAATCGTATAGAGAATAAAATATTTTTTAATATTTATAATAACATTAAATGTGAAAAAATGATATTTAACATAGTTTTTTCAAGAAAAACTGTTAAAATCTTCAAATGAAGGTACTTCCGGTTGACCAATTGTAACCAAAATCTAATCAGCTCTTCATATGGATGTAACGAAGAAGTATACGAAAAAATTATAATTTTTGTAACTGTAGTATTAGAGTTATCGCAGACGAAAATTTTGTTACACACACACACACATCCACACACACACACATCCACACACACACACACACACACACACACACACACACACACACACACACACACACACACACACACACACACACACACACACACACACACACACACACACACACACACACACACACACACACACACACACACACACACACACACACACACACACACACACACACACACACACACACACACACACACACACACACACACACACACACACACACACACACACACACACATACAGACATCATCGTAAAAATAGTAAATTCGTATTCTAAGGACCCTAAAACGTGCATATTGATTAAAAACTCATCATCGAATTTTTTGACCAAAGACAATACCTTCCTTACCTAAAGGTGACGGTAGGTAAAAATTATAAAGAAATTAAATTTCATAAAGTAGCCATAGCTATGGAAACAGCTACTACCTATATTAAGAAAATTTTGATTGAAAGATGTCAGTGTCAAGTGAAATTGACATAAGGTGTATGTTCTATCAGTGTCAGAAATATTGCTACTAGAATAAGAATATTCTTAAAGCAGTAGAACGCTCAGTGGCAAATAACTGTCAAGTAAAAAATAAATACGATAGAACAGTGGGAGTGTTTATGTGTTATTGTCAGCTAACTTTGTATGTTTATTTTGGATCTTCAAAATGTTGTTATTACAGAGATTATAATTATATAAAAATATATTAAATAATAAAAATGTAAAGGAGGTATATCTTTGAGCACAGTCTAATCTGAACATTGACAAATGTAACAGAAAGGTACGCGCGACAGTCGGCTAGTACAATTTTGAATTTATCTCCAATCTATATATCTTCCAACCGGCGCTTCCAGCTCTGAAGTTGGAATGATTCGTAGGAATATTCAGATTTTTTTGACGCAAAAGAACGATCATTGAGGTTCTAGTAGAAGAAGTAGTAAGATTTCTGACACCGATGGAACGTACCTAAAGTGTGTTTGTCTTATAATTTTACTGGAAATGTAGGATCTTTTGCTATAAATTTTCTGTATGGAATTTGCATAAAATACATGTAACTGCCGGAAGGTAAAGTACAACAAATATAATCTTTAGCAAGGAACTTTCTGTATGAAATTTGTACAAAATACATAGAACTGACGCGCGACGGAAGGTAATGTGCTGGCCACATCAGATTTTTTTTTAAAGTATTTCGGGAAATATTAACGATAGAGCAAAACCGTTTACATATTCCACAGTCAACTTTTCAAGAAAAGTTTAGTAGTCACACTGAAATTTTCGAACTTCTTTTCTTTCTGAGCTAAGGCAAAAACTCGTTTTTGTTTATTTAGTTGCTATATCTACTAATTATGTTCTCAAAATTATTCTTAATTTGCTTTTGAAGTAAATAAATTGAAAAAATGTGTAGAACTGTATCAAATAATATTAGAAATAAACAAATGACGATCTTTATTTATTTTTCATTTGTTTCTTAATAATTTTCAATTTTTTCATCCCAATATATTAATAATTCATCTTTTATTCATGTTTAAAATAAAATAATGTAGATTTGTTATATATCACTGAAAAGTTTAAAAAATAAGCAAAAAGATGAGATTATTTTCAACATATATGTTCCCGTTTAAAAAATCAGAAGTTTGTATTATATCTCGTGAATTTTAAATTTGCAAAAAATCTAATTGCGCCATTTTATTCTACGCAAAAAAACAGCACAAAATTTATCTAAAAAGTTTTTTTTTCTAAATATAATAAATATGAGATATTTTCGAAATGAGCGAAAAATTAGTTTTTGCCTGTAGCTCAGAAACAAAGGAAGATCGAAACTTCATGTGGTAACTATTAAACTTGTCTCGAAAAGTTGACTCTAGAATGTGCAAATAGTTTTGCTCTATCATTAATATTACCCGAGATACTTTAAAAAAACATCGAAAATGAGACAGCCTGTACATTTTGCAACTTACATGAAAGAAATTCAAGCTCATTTTTCATGTAACGATTATATAACTTGTGCTAGATAAATTAAAATAGAAACAAGAAAACAAAATTTCTGGGAAGTCATACCTTCAATAAATGCGACATTTATGATGTAATTTTGTATATTTTTTAAATGTTTTTAATTTTAATGGGTTCTTTTATTTAGGTGTCATTATATTATTATTTTTTGTATATATATCACTTTTGAGATCAATTTCCTTAATATTTACGTAATACATAAGTATAGGTATTCAGCATATTAAAGATCAACTTTTTAGTTCTGTTTTTGCCTATTTTTTTACTGTAAACATAATTTATCAATTTCCTTATACATATTTATACAATAGACAAATAAAAAAAACTAATCTATAAGACTTAATTTGTTAATAAAATTTAACAATTTTGTTATTGTAATGAAGGTCGTTAGTCTCAACCTAGAATCAATATAATAATCTATTATAAATATTGGCATCAAACATTTTTTTAAATTAATTTGTACTGATTAATTTTAGATAAGATGAACTTTGCAAATATTTATAGCACCTATTTAATATTATATTACTCTAAAATGAACTACCAAATATTAAACTAGAAATCGGTTTCAACGTTGCTACAAAACAACAATCGAAGGTAAAAAATTCTCGCTTTTACAGATATCTTACAATTGACACCTGTAAGAAAACTACGCTTCAAAATATCAGTGCCAACAGAATCTTAGAACAACTACTATTTATAAAATTATTCATTTAAATTTTATTTAGTTTAGTTTTAAATTAGATGTTTTTATCCAATGCAGTTACTCCAATTTTCCTTTTGTACGGTTAGAAATATTATCTAGCACACATTATTTAAATCTATTTTAACTATTATCTAGCACCCATTCTTTAAGTCTATTTTAATTATTGTCTAGCACCCATTGTCATTCATTATCTATCATCCATGTCTAGGGCATAGGACACGTGACTTACTTTTTTTATCTTCCAAAAATAACAGGTACAGAAAGGTTTCAAAAAACCTGATGTGGCCAGCACATTACCTTCCGTCAGTTCTATGTATTTTGTACAAATTTCATACAGAAAGTTCCTTGCTAAAGATTATATTTCTTGTACTTTACCTTCCGGCAGTTGCATGTATTTTATGCAAATTCCATACAGAAAATTTATAGCAAAAGATCCTATATTTCCAGTAAAATTATAAGACAAACACACTATGTCAATTTCACTTGACACTGACATCTTTCAATCAATTTTTTTTAAATATAGTAGCTGTTTCCATAGCTATGGCTACTTTATGAAATTTAATTTCTTTATAATTTTTTAACTATATCCATTTAATATTAAGTATAAAATGTAGTCAAATCGTATAGAGAATAAAATATTTTTTAATATTTATAATAACATTAAATGTGAAAAAATGATGTTTAACATAGTTTTTTCAAGAAAAACTGTTAAAATCTTCAAATGAAGGTACTTCCGGTTGTCCAATTCTAACCAAAATCTAATCAGCTCTTCAGATGGATCTAGCGAAGAGAAATACGAAAGCATTACAATTTTTAAAATTGTAGTATGGAAGTTATCGTAGACGAACGAACGCACGCACGCACGTACACACACACACACACACACACACACACACACACACACACATATACACACACACACACACACACACACACACACACACACACACACACACACACACACACACACACACACACACACACACACACACACACACACACACACACACACACACACACACACACACACACACACACACACACACACACACACACACACACACACATCATCATCATCATCATCATCATTATCATCATCATCATCGTAAAAATAGTAAAATCGTATTGTAGGGACCCTAAAACGTGCTTATTCATCAAAAACTCACTACCGAATTTTTTGACCAGACAATACCTTCCTTACCTAAAGGTGACGGAAGGGAAAAACAGGTTGGTACTTTATAATCGCTCAAGTAATAACAAGATAAAAAGTCAACGAACTTATGTATATAGGGTAAAAAACTAAAATTTTAAAAGAAACTTATTTTTTATGGTATAGGACAATGTTGTTTCTTTGATAACTACGCCATTGTCTGTTAAAATGATATAAATACAATTATGTATTAAAAGTATAAATATTAAATGTAAAAAACATTTACATAACCACAAGATAACAAACAATAGTCTTATTTTCCATTACTGATAAGAGAGAATAAAAGGAAGATTTGTAAGCAAACATGTTGTCATGAACTTTAAAACTTAATCATACACTGAATATATTATCCATAATTGCAAAGCAATGAATGTAATAATAGGTTTCTTATTTTCCATTGCGTGTAAGTATCCACATTTATAAAAAATAACAATAAAATTATTAATAATAGTGATTACAGTGACGACAGTTGTTGTCTCGGGGTCAAAGGAATTTAGTGATCCGTTAGTAAAAACGCCTTTGGGTGCGATACGAGGTAAATATTTATCAACAGAAGCGGGTAGATACTATGCTGCTTTCGAGGGGATTCCATATGCAAAACCACCACTCAATAAGTACAGATTTCGCGTATGTATTAATAAATCACCCTTAAATATATGTTGATAAAATAATAAATAAATGTTTATCATTTTGAATAAATTAAAATTATCAATGACAAATGTATAAAATGATAAGAAAAATAATATTTTAATTAATAATCAATGGGTTTTAGAAACTATAAGAGATACGAAGTCGGTCAAATTGGGGCAAAGTAGGCAACTTTAGTAGACCATTTTAAAGATGTATTTGTGTCACAAAAAAGATCATGTTAATCCTTATTTCTGGATTAGCGAAATTTACTCTACTTTTGACAGTTTATTTCTTAAAATATAGTCTAATCTAATCCAAGTAACTTCCTTTTTTGAACCTCCCAACAGGATTAAATCCCAATTACAGAGTGGGTTCACATTCACACACATTTATGCCTTAGTGGGATTCGAACCCAAAGCCACGTGCGCACTCATGACTTATGAGGCGTTGCTCTAACCATTGAGCCACCGGAGCTTTAATAAAATGAAGATTAAATTTTAAATACCGGGATAGAATAGAATTCACTAATCCAAAAATAAGGATTAGCTTAAACATTTTTGTGATTCGTTAATTTTTATTAGTCTAAATACATACCTACATATTTACTTATGCTGGAAACTGTATTGAATTCCTTTTCTATTGTTCTATTTACTTTTTTCTCTTTTTAAAACGTTACTATTATTATTTTGAAATTATTAGTTCTTTGATAGTGACATTTATCTGTCAGTTACATACATTTGAATAACTGCTTTTTGTTTAAGCGTAGGCTTTGGGATTTAAATTATATACCTTGTTCCATTTAAGCCATTCAGTATTGCAGAGCATAGGGAATAGTTTTGACCTCTCTGATTGGCTGAAATTGGAGACAAGAGACAAGTTTACCCAATGTAATTTCGGCTACTTCAAGTTTGCGATGTTGCCAGCTCCATCTACTGAATGGCTTAAATGGAACAGAGTATAGATAATTTTATAAATTTATCCACAAAATATATAGAAAAAGTATAAATTCAAATCTGTAGAAAATTTAATAATCTTTAATTTTTATAGTAACATTAATGTCGAAAAAATACCATATAAAGATATTTTTCGAAGAAAAAGTATTTTGAGCTTCTAGTAAAGTGCCATTTCCAGTTATCCGATTTTCACCAAAATCTAAAGGGCTCTTTCCATTACAGAAAAAGTTCGAAATACAAGGTTTCAAAATTTTCTGAATGATATTGAGTTAGAGTGGAGGATCCACATATACACACAGACGTCATCGTGAAAATGTTAAAATTGGATTCTAGGGACCTTAAAACGTGGTCATTTACCAAAATCTCGATATGCGATTTTTAGCACGATCCCTATACCTCCCTTACCAAGGGTAGCGGGAGGTAAAAATCAGTAAAATTTTATATTTAGCATTTATGTAGCGAGCTTTGCATTTTTCGGGAAAAACAAATAATCTTTCAAATTAATGGGGCAATTTTGCCCTAATCCTGATTTAAACGACTTCGTATCTCTTATAGTTTTCGAGATCACAACGGTGAGCCTCGGAAAACGTAGATTATATATTTATCATTGATTTTGATAATGACCGTTCTGTGAGGCAGTGGTTCTTAAACTTTTCCTTGGCGACCCTTTTCGCATCCCAATAAATTGTAGCAACCCAACAAAATTTTATTACTTGAAAATTTTTATATTTACAACCCATATCTTGTATTAATTTAATAATTATAAGATAAATACACACTTTTGGATACAAAAGATTTTATATTTGTAACTCAAATGTAACCAAAACAAAAATGTTATTTTAACTATAGTCACCGTCAAATGATTATGGACTGATGCTCAATTTTTTCCTTTCCCTGCACCCTGTCCCTTGCCCTACGGTTTTGACACTTCTTCATAACTTTCAACATGTCCAGTAAAATTGCAACAATGTAGAAATTAATCCATACTTATATGACAGCAAATATAACATGTACAGGTGTCTCATTTTCGATGTTTTTTTAAGGTATCTCGGGTAATACTAATGATAGAGCAAAACCGTTTGCACATTCCAGGGTCAACTTTTCCAGAAATGTTTAATAGTCACCACAGGACATTTCAATCTTCTTTTGTTTCTGAGCTACAGACAAAAACTCGTTTTTCGCTCATTTTGAAAATATATCATATCTTATTTATTATGATAGTTAGAGCAAAAATATTTTTACAAAAAATTTACCGTTTTTTAAATAGAATCAAATGGCGTAATTAGATTTTTTGAAAACTTAATGATTCTCGAGATTTTTATGATTTTTTAAATGGGAACCTATGTTGAAAATAGTCTCGTCTTTTTGCTTATTTTATAAGCTTTTCAATGATATATAACAAGTCTACATTCTTTTGTTTTAAAGTTGAATAAGAAATAATTATTAATTTATTGAGGTGAAAAAATTTAAAATTATTAAGAAACAAATGAAAAAATCTATTACAGATCATCATTTGCATATTTCTAATAATATTTGTTTCAGTTTTACTCATTTTTTCAATTTATTTACTTCAAAAGCGTATTAAACCATCTTTTTCGGATTGTGTCAAAGCCAACTGTAACGTCGGTAACTAGTAATTTAACTTTCCCGAAAATAATTGGTTAAGAATAATTTTGAGAACATGATTAATAGATATTAAATCAAAATAAACAAATGATGATTTGTAATAATTTTTTTCATTTGTTTTTTAATAATTTCCAATATTTTCACCTCAATAAATTAATAATTCGTCTTTTATTAATGTTTAAAACAAAAGAATGTAGGCTTGTTATATATCATTGAAAAGCTTATAAAATAAGCAAAAAGATGAGACTATTTTCAACATAGGGTCCCTTTTAAAAAATCATAAGTTTGTGTTATATCTCGAGAATTATTAAGTTTTAAAAAAATCTAATTACGCCATTTTATTCTATTTAAAAAACGGTAAAATTTTGTAAAAACATTTTTTCTCTATCATAATAAATAAGATACGAGATATTTTCAAAATGTGCGAAAAACGAGTTTTTGCCTGTATCTCAAAAACAAAAGAAGATCGAAAATTTCTGTGGTGACTATTAAACTTTTCTCGAAAAGTTGACCCTGTAATGTGCAAACGGTTTTGCTCTATCATTAATATTACCCGAGATACCTTAAAAAAACATCGAAAATGAGACATTCTGTACATACAAAATAATTTACAAACATTTCACTGTTTGTTCCGATCCAAAATAAAAACCGCTGCTGTGAGGTATAATAATAAATTCAAGGACACAAAAACAGTTCTTAGCCGTAGCGTAACCATGAAATTTCTAGGAACCTCGCCCAATTCGTTCATATCATGGTATCGTACAAGCTCGCTTCCAACACATGTGTCTCCAGTACAATCACTATGAACACGCTGTCATCGGAGAAGAAGACTGTTTATACATCAATGTGTACTCACCTCAAATCAATAGCACTTCTTTACTTCCTGTTGTAATTTTTATCCATGGAGGTGCTTTCATGTTTGGCTCAGGATTTTCTTACGGGCAAAAATTTATCATGGATAGAGAAGTTGTGTATGCTACCTTCAATTACAGGTTAGGACCTCTAGGATTCCTAAGTACTGAAGATGCTGTTGTACCCGGCAACAGTGGAATGAAAGACCAAGTGCGTAAATATTGTTATCCGCATTCAATATAAAAAGTATTACTTTTCCGCATTAAGAAATGATAATCTACTTTTCCGCCCGTAGTATGATAAAGTAGACTATCATTTTTTATTATAACAAATAGCTAGACTTATTGTAAATATTAACAGTAACATTACAAACTGTGGTAGAAAAAATTTAACGTGCAACACGCAGGAAAATAGTATTTTTCAGTATTCCTTACTTACTGTTCAAATAGCTATTTACAATTTTTTTAAAATTCAATTCCGGTCGTTAATAAAATTTAGTCATATTCGGGATCGAAATCTACCACATAGGATTTGAAAACTATTCTCCAATGTTTAAATAGCACAAAAGTAAACTTCCTGTATAGTCAAGTCGCTCCACAACAGCTTTGAGAACCCGTGAGGTACCGTTCTCTACGGTCCAAGTGTATTATCATTATCAAAATCTACGTATAAAAGTCATAAATCCTGCTGATATATTATTGCTGTAATTAATATTTAGACATAAAAACTCTAAAGACCTTACATTTTACGAAGGGTTACCCAAAAATAACGGGAAGTATTTTCTGGCGGGTCTAGTTTTGACTTTACCCGTTAAGTATCTTTACTAGACACCCTGAGCATGAGAGGGGTTTTTTTTTTATAAGCGCTATTTGACGTGTTCAGCAATTTTGCAAATGGCAGACACTAAAATTTTGTTTCCTGTTATGGAAATCAGCAACGTAAACTGTCGCAATCGCAATGCTTCGGAGGGCTTCGAGCCAAACTAAGCTTTACCAGCGGTTTTCTCGATTTAAAAGTGGTCGACTTGAGTTTATGCCGATTTTTTTTTTTTACTGAAAATTTAGAGATGAAACGCGGCGAAGCTAAATTCATTCCATGTGTGTGTTGTCTGACAACCAGACAGCCAACCATATGAGTGTGTGCTAGGAATTGAAAGAATAATCAGAAAATGATCCGGATTTTTTGTAAGATCTCCCAAGCACTGCTGCTGATTTCCCTAATAGAAAACAGAACAACTTGATGTTAGCACGTTGCTTTTCAATGTCCGCCATTGCAAAATCGCCGAACACGTCAAACAGCTCTTATGGAAAAAAAATACATTGACCGCTCAGATGATTCCCCAAGGATGACGTCCGGCCAACAAGATCCAAAAGGGTGTCTAGTAAAGATACCTAACGCGTGACGGCGAAAATACAGCCCTGCCACTATAATATGCCGAGCGAAGCGAGGCCAAAACCACCGGAGGTGAATTTTTTTTTCAAAGGCGTGGTCGAATTTTTTCAATTTTATTAGCACAAACACTATAAGATATTGGCATGAAAATATAAATACTTAAATAGGTGCACTTACAAAACAGATATACGAAAAAAAGAAACTGGATTTGAAAAAAGAGGACAAATGCATTGAAAATGTGAAGATACCAGACCCGGATCTTTACCCCAAAAGAGAGGACATGTCCGGTAAAAAGAGGACGTCTGGTAACTCTACCTACCACCTACCAGAAAATAAATCCCGTTATTTTTGGGTACCCCCTCGTATGATTTTTTATTGGTAATTTTTTCACGTTCAGACTAATCGACTCATGTCGGCTAACTCCAGACGATTATCCATTTTTGTGAAGATTAATAATATCCTCAGCAGTTATACGACGTTAAAGTGATATATTGTTTCAGCCATCGAGAGGAGAGCAGCCAATAGCTTAGTAGTAGGTGTCTCGGGTTCGAATCCCGATGGCTGACAATTTTTCACAATTTCATTCTAATATACATAAACTGTTAACTCATTGTTAATAGATTTCTTCGCGGTAGCGAACTCGGACTAGTTTGAGCATTACCCGGACTACTGGTCTGATTCGTACGTGACCAACCATGTGTAAGTCGGAGTCGTACCGCAAACAACTAAAATGAAAGTGCGCATGCGTATGATGCTCAAACTAGTCCAGGCTCGCTACCAAGAACAAACCTAATATTACCTGATGTAGTATTGACATAACCAGCTGAGTATAATTAGAAATTAATCCGTTGATCATCTTAAAATATACAATTCTGCTTCATAAGTTTCTTTGATGGCGTCATGTTATAAAAAAATACAGTACATGAAAGAAAGAAGTGTTTGATTGACAACACTTAATTTTTTAGGTATTAGCATTAAAATGGATTCACTCTAACATTCAATACTTCGGTGGGGATCCCTCTCAAATAACTCTGACAGGACTGTCTGCTGGTGGAGCAAGTGTGCATCTCCACTACTTATCTCCTCTTTCTGTTGGTCTTTTCAACCGTGGATTCTCCATTAGTGGTACAGCACTAAATCCGTGGGTACTACAAGAAAACTCTCGTCAAAAAGCATTGAAACTGGCTGCTCTTGCCGAATGTCCCACAAATGATACCAGAACGATGATTAATTGTCTGACCTATATTCCCGCAAGGAGTATTGTAGAAACTGTACCACATTTTATGGTAAGATTTTAAATTAAATTCTGAATTTTTAATAAAGAGATACATTTCAGGAGTATTTATATAATCCGTTTTCTCCATTTGGACCAGTTGTAGAGCCACAAGGAACTGTTAATGCATTTTTGCCTTCTCATCCGTATGAAATGTTAAAACAAGGTGAATTCCAAGATGTTCCATGGATTACTTCAGTTGTACAGTCAGAAGGATTATATCCGGGAGCTGGTAAATACGACATTTCAACTTGTTATATTATTACATCATAATGGTTTTTAGAGTTTTGGGCTGATCCAAATACTTTACCTGAAATTGAATCTCGGTGGATTGAGTTAGCACCTCATATTCTGGATTATAATTACACATTAGATATTAGTCAACAAATAGAAATTTCTTCAAAGATTAAAGACAAATATCTAGAAGGAAGCCCTATTTCGAAATCCACATTCAATCAATTGATACAGGTGCGTTTTCAGGAAATTTTGTATATTATTTTATCTATAAAATTTTAGATGATGAGCGATAGATTATTTGTAACTGACGCACAAACTGCCGCTAAGTTGCATGCAAGTATGTCTTCTTCTCCTGTTTACTTCTATTTTTACACATACCGAGGTGCGCATAGCAAATCTGAAATCTTGTCGCAATCTAATGAAAACTTCGGAGCATCACATGGCGATGATACTATATATGTGTTGTCAACTGATGTAGATGTTTCTACTACAGAATCTGATAGAAAAATGCAACAAGTCTTATTGGATTTATGGATGTCTTATATTAATTACGGGTATAATTTTAATTATTTGAAAGAATTTTTGATTAATATTCTATGTTTTAGTGTTCCAACTCTGTTGAATTCTACGTGGGATACTGTCAGTAAAAACTTGAATGATCCATTAAATTTTATCGAAATTCAGTCGCCAAATTCATTTTTTAAACAGTCCAAAGATTTTCAAAACATCCAATTTTGGTTAGAGTTACCATTCAAAGAAAATCATAATCTGTTTCCAAACGCAAAAGATGAGTTTTAACATTTATTAGTTATTACGTATTGTGTATTTCTGTACAATATTTAAATTTCATTATATTAAATATAATAATGGAAGGCTATACATTTATTACATTCTCTGCTTTTATTAAACGGTAACCCCTACTCCTCCTAGAATATCAGTGAGGCGTGATATATACGAACTAACATCACGGACACCATACTGACTGCGGGATATGAGTTGAAATGCATTCATGTATTCAATTTCGGAAAACTCTGGGCCTTTTTCCATCAAAGCACCAAGTATTTCTTCTGGAGTGAGATAAAACATTTCGAAATAATGTTTAGCATGATCTAGTGCCAATTCTCTAGTCATAGTGATGTTAGTTAATGCTTGTTGTAGTGCAAAAACATTTCGACACATGCGTTGAATAACAGTTTCGTCTATACGATCCAAAAACTGAGCAGAACTTATGAGAATCTTGGCGATTAGATGTCCCAACCCTTCGAAAATATATTTGCATTTTCTTGGTTGTAATATAGCACTTGTCGCTTCGTCAACTGAAGCCAAAACACGGCTTAATTCCAAAACCCTTGGATCAGGTTCTCCGGTTTCTCTTCCAGCATCACCTGCACCAGGTAACAAAAAATGGAAACACTGTACGCGTACTTCTAAATGTAGTACAAGTAGACAAGTGTTAGCTAGTTCGTCAAAATCTTGTCCAATTGCGGTCAAAGCTTGCAAAGTTGCTGAAGACACTGGAGGGGGCGGAGGTTGAGAATCGTTACCCGTTGTAGAAGGATCTTGGCGAAATTCATTCGCTAAGCGCAGAACTCTTACAGCGAACCATTCCATCGACTCTTGAAGCTGAGCTAAACCACGCAAAGCAGCAGGATCTGATAGAATTTCATGAGCAGCAATACCGCCTTCCCCTAGATTACTTGCAAGTATCTCTGCTTCACGTACGTTTCGTTGCCGCACATCTTCAGGGCTTTCTTCTTCTGTAGGCCGCCGACGAAGCTGCGCGCCATGTCTAGCAACTCTTGCAGCTGCTTCTTGTTGCGCTTTAAGTTGTAACCAATTCGGTAATGACTGCAAAAACCGACTAATATCTTCATCTTTCAACCACGCAGCACTACAAATTCTTCTGTCCTCTGGATGCGGTTGAACTATTCCTCTGTAGGCAGAGGCGCATGTTTCACGGTAATCTTTCAGTACAACACAAGTATCGCGGAGAATTCTTTCGCAATATGATGGCAGAGATCGCATAAGTTGAGCTGCATCTTGCATACAACGTTCTACAGTTATAGTGCTGACTAATAATGGTTTACTATCACGGCCTGCTGATGCAATGGGTTCAGTAGCTTTCCAGGCATCGGGTGCGTGAGCAGCAGATTCTATTTGAGCTTGTAATTGTGCACGACGTGCAGCCAAAAATGTTTGATTTATATATTCAGATACGAAAGCATTTAGCGGGCAAGTATTTCCAGATTTGAGGCCCAATGCGTGCTCAATTTCTTCTACAAAACATGTAAGAGGCACAAAAATGAGAGTTATGTTGCCGGGATCTGGGTGACAAACTAGAACTTTATCACGTTGATTGCGACTTCTACCGTCGGTTTTAGTGTTTGTCATAGTTAAAGCACTAGATGAACCATCAAATTTAAACAATGGAGTTTTCTTTTTACTACAAAATAAACAAATTATTATTTTTAAAATAAATGTAATATAAATTTAACTTACTTTTGAATTTTTCTTCGCGAAAAATATGACGACAAATCATTTAAATCATTGTAAGTCATAGAAATTTGAGGATCTGAAGTTATATTTTGTATATCTAAATAATCCAATAAGAGTTGTTTCAACTGTAATCGAATATATTCCAAAATAATAAACACATATAGGATGATATTTTTGTACGTACCACATCCTGAACTTTTCCCCAGAATTCTTTCATGTCATATAAATCTTGTGAACTTTGATGTTTATATAAATGTCCCAATAATGTTGCGTGAGCATGTGCAACACATCTAAACTCATCAAACAAAGTATGAACCAATTCAATGAGCCCATGAGTAGAATTTACTCCCTGTCTTTGAATCATCAACCATTCATTTACATGCAAAGTACTCCTATGTACTATCAACATCAACTCATTATGCAGATTATTTCTTATAGATTGTATGGCAGAAGGGAGCTGCTCTAACAGCACTAAACATTTAACTAATATTGCCATGAAATGACTAGAATCACTTTCCGGGTCTGTTACATCTAAATCTTCTTCAACGTCTAGTTCTTTACGATCATCAACTTTGATTTGAGACAGTTCGAAGAGATTACGTTTAGCAGTAGATCGTTGGCGATTAGAAAGACGTTGTTCTGAACTGCGTTGAAAAGGAGTAGAAGGAGCATCACGGCCTGAACCTTGTCGTCGAAGGTTTAAAGCTTCTTGACATGGACGTACGTAAAGATGGGTTCGGAGTTCTTCCAATAGTTTTACATGCATTTGCTATAAAAATCTAACATAAATTCTTTTAAAATAAATATATAGCACAGTTACCTGTTTCTTCTGATCTAATTCTGTGCTGAGTTCACGAATTCCTTCAACGCCTTCTAAACTACCTTTTCCTAAAGATACTGCGTTAACTAGTAATTGTGTCGCATGTAAATAGTGTTTGCGAGCCATGTAACCAGCTAACTTATTTGGTACTTCGGTCATTTGTTCACTAAAATGTTTAAAGAAATTACTTTAGTTTTATACAAAATATGAGTATATTCATACATTTCTTCTAGTAGTTGTAACATATATTTGTATTCAAGACCTTCAAACCATAATTTTTTGAGTTCATCTCTTCGGCAGTGTAACAAGACTTTACAAGCTTCTAAATTTTCTTTTACACGGCGTATATTTTCTCTTGATTCGTTTACATGTGTAGACAGTGTTCCAAATAGTTGCATTACCTGTTGTATATGGATTTTTATAAACAGTTCACCTATTGTAGGCACAAAATTCTTACCTTTGTGAGATCCTGATCATGTGTAGAAACGAGTTCATCAAGTCTACGATCACTTCGCCTAAATTCTTCCTCTATTTTCTGCTTTTCTAAATCTCTTTGCTCATTAGTTTCACTAGCTGATAATGTACGAATTACAGACATCAGCAAACCGCTCTTGAAAAAAAATATGCAGAAATAAATACGAATTTGTATTAATGTATAACTTACAGTTTCTTTTATGGGCTTGACGCCCCTTGGGGGCTTGATAGGAGGCGACGCCTCCATAACAAGAAACTTTAACCAAAAATGTAATCAACTGACAGATAATTTGACAGTCAACTAACCAGTGTGAAAACAGCAACGGCAACGCTCTACCGTTCGACAGAGTGGTGCGCAATAGAACACAGCAACGAAAAGCATTATTGATAACATACAAATAGGCGTAAATCAGTTTTTCTTTGCGCAGAAGTTCCCAATTTTAGATAAAAATGCTTTATATAAAAGTTGTAGATAATTAAATTCTACACCTAAATCACTAAACAGATTTTCAGTAAACTGTAAAATCGTATTTGAAATTTTATAGATACTGCCCATTTGTATTGTTACAAATTGTTACAATGGACCTTTTCAGTTTAACGGCTATCTCTTTCTATCGCTGCAAATAGTAAGAAACTGGCGCGAACAACTGCCAGTTGGGCCACTTGGGCGATATTCACAAAAGATGACCATTCAAGGTCATTTGTGTGCCGTCTGATATAATATTACTTGCAGATAACTTCAATGCATTTCGTATGCATAGGAGTGCAACATGAAATATTTATGAACACATTTTAACTGAAAAAATAAGTAATTTATTTAAAAATTATGTTTAGTTCTAAATAATGCCTTTCTGAAAGATTTATGTTCTTCACTTACGTTTTTGCATATAGTCTTAACTATAAACCAAGTAATAATAATTTGATTTAAACGGCAACGCCATTGAGTAAATATTAGCACAGAGGGCAGTGTAGTAGATAATTAGGTATCTGTATTCTGAGACACACGTCCTTATTATTTATATGTTAGAAAGTAATGCCACTATTTACGTATATCTGTTAAATTAAATAGACATAGGTCAAATAATCAATCTCTTTCTAATACAAAATGTTGCCAAGCTACTGTATTAAAGTGATGTGTATTCTTTCTTCGAACAAATGACCTTAAATAGTCATCTGTGAGCCGTGTGATATAATATTGCTTGCAGATAACTTCATTGCATTTAGTTTGCATAGGCGTGCAACATGAAATATTTATGGACACATTTTAACGGAAAAAATAAGAGTAATTCATTTGAAAATTATGTTTCTTTCTAAATAATACCTTTCTGAAAGATTTGTTCTTTACTTATGTTTTTGCAAAATACAAAAACATAGATTTAACTTATAAACCAAGGAAGAATAATCTGATTTAACCGTCAACGCCACTGGGTAAATATTAGCACAGAGGGCAGTATAATAGATAATTAGGTATCTGTAATTCTACGATATATGTCATTATTATTTATAGTGTGTTAGAAAGTAATGCCACTATTTACGTATATCTGTCACACCACATAAATTAAATAGACATAGATCAAATAATCTTTCTCTTTCTTATACAAAATGTTGCTAAGCTACTGCTATAAAGTGATGTGTATTCTTTCTTCGAACAAATGACCTTGAGTGGTCATCTTTCGTGAATAATAGTGTACCTTAAAAAAGTTGCTTTCTGTTGCACACGGCACACAACTTTGTCGAACGGTACAGCGTTGTCGTTGCTGTTTTCAGACGGGTGAGTTGCACTGTTGCACATAAAAATGACAGATAAATGTCAACGTGATGCGATACATTTGTGATGTAAACAAATCAATTTATTGTGTTTTTTAAGACGAATTAATTGAATATTAACAATGGGTGAAAGAAAGGGTACTAATAAATATTATCCCCCCGATTATGATCCAAAACGCGGGGGGCTCAACAAATTCCTGGGGACCCATGCCCTCAGAGAAAGAGCCAGAAAAATACACATGGGCATTATTATTATTAGATTTGAAATGCCATATAATATATGGTGCGAAGGATGTAACAATCATATAGGAATGGGAGTTCGTTATAACGCAGAGAAAACCAAAATCGGAATGTATTACACCACTCCCGTCTATCAATTTCGTATGAAATGCCATTTATGCGACAATCATTTTGAAATCAAAACAGATCCAGCTGTAAATATCTATTAAAATAAAGCATTATTCATCGTAGTAAATACAAACATAGCTGTTGGTTTCAGAATTTGGATTACGTTATAGTTTCTGGTGCTAGACGACAAGAAAATCGGTGGGATCCAACACAAAATGAACAAGTCGTACCTGAGACGAAGGAAATCCAGAAGAAGCTCTTCGATGATGCTATGTATAAGTTGGAACACGGTTCTGATGATAAATCGGTCGCAGTGGATGCTAAACCTCGACTGGCGAAGTTATACAATAGGAATGAAGCTACATGGAGTGATGATTTTACTGCTAATCAAAATTTGCGCAATGTATTTAGAGTAAGTATTAATCAAATTATTTACTAACATATAAATTTAATTAATATTTTTTACAGAAAAAAAAGAAAGAAATGAAAATACAAAGTGATGTAGATGATGCGCTTTTAAAAAGGACAGGATTAAATATCCCCTTAGTAGCAGAACGAGAAGAAGATAAGAAACTAGCAAAATTATTATTCTTAAAACCAACTACTGGTTTAGTAGAAAATAGTATGAAAAAAATTAATAAAGTAATTGATAGTCCTGCACTACCGAGTACAACAAAAACACGTCCGAAAATCGAAGAAAAAGTTAATAAACTCTTAGGTAAAAAGACTTTAAGTACAAGTACTTTGGGAATTATTCGAAAAAGAGAATCTGCAGAAACATCAAGTACCATCACCTCTCCTAAAACACCAAAGTTAGGATTAGTTGGAGACTACGGGTCATCTACAAGTAATTCAGACACAGACTGAAAGACACATATTGTCTACATAAATACTGTATTGATATATTGTGTAATGTGAACAAATAACAATAAATTGTCAATTCACTTGCGGTACGCGTCTGGGAGTCAGCGCGCTGCAATACAGGGTTGTTGCAATTCTATAGATTTTTTTATTATATAGCTTATAGCCCGCCAGCCACTAATTTATTTATTTTAAACGTAAGTTTTATATTTCGGGCCAAAGTAAACCAATTATTGAATTCTAGAATATTCATGAAATTTAAAAAGATTTTTTTTTTCAGTAATCTACACTGTTCACAACCCTGCGTCAATCAAATTCCGTACCTGTATGAACGTGTTTTATTGTCACCATTTCCTACGCTTTGGTCCTCGGTCCCAGTAACGCGAGCCCCATAACACAATCGGATCTTTTTACTTAGTAAGCGTATTATAAGCACAAGAAGTGAACCTTCGCTGGAGGTAAACAATGAAAGGAGTTACAAGTAGGTATGAATGAATCTGAAGAGTTAAGAATATAGCACGTGACCTTACTATCAATTGTTGTCACCGTTGATCATTTGATTTTGTAATCCGCATATCGTACGTACAAAATTTTAACAGACCCTGTATAACAAGACTTAACAGTATAACATTTTTTAATACCACATATATATTTTTTTTCTTTTTTTAAGTTATTAGTAAGTCATGCATAAAGAATCCACAGTATACCCAATTTTAGTCGATTGTTAGTACAGTCTGGCCAAGCTCGATTGATCCCTTAAGCTTACAGCATCCTGGTACACTTCAAGCAAAATTGACACAATCTGTTGTGCGTAATATTAAATGCAATTTATAACAGAATAATTCAACAACAAATGTCTAACATAAAATATACAGCTAACATATTAAACAACAAATTACTTAGGTCAGCTAACACAAGTTATATTTTTCATTAAGTTGTAATTAATGAAATCTAGCTTTACGGAGAGAGCGTTCATATATTGTTAGGAGATCAAGGAAACTTGGTCAAGCTACAGAAGTCCTATGCATAACTATATCGCCATCAGATCGTTATTGTTAATAACAAATAGGTATTTTCCTATACTATTGCATCATGCACAAACGTTTAGTTTGAAAAATATAAGCAAGAGTAGTTCCAGAAATCGATTACCAATTTTCAATGCCAAATCAGAATAACCATTTTAATGATCCAACGAAGTCCAGCACTTGTCTTCCATGCTGATTACCAGTGCTTGTTCGATTTTTTCCTTCAACCAGCTCAAAATGTCAGGATCACCTTGTACGACGTATTTTTCAGGAGAATTTTTTTGCTTCACATCATCCTTAGAATCACAACTTTTAATATTTAAAAGACTAATATAAAAATTGGTTACGTACTTGTCTGACATGTATAATAATTTCTTTTCCAACAATTTTAGGCACTGATGTTACGTCATCAAAATCTATAGACCATTCTACGTCCCAGGGACCCCATTGTCGACAGTTTTCAACCAAAAATATATGCCTAGATTGTAAAAAAATATATAAAGTTTGAATCATTAACGTAAAAAAAATAACTTACTGAAGTGTAATAAGTAGATATTGTTTTCCAGTTTGATTTAAAGCACCGTGCGCCCAATATGTATCACCAGAAAACCGCCCATTTGACAAAATCATTAATAAGTTATGCCCCATCGCTTCGTATAGCGAAAATGGTTTTAGAGACTAAAAATATAATAAAAATTGATAAATGTTTACTTTATTGGATGAGAAAACCATAAGAACCTAATTTATTTTTTAATTCTACTAGTCTGTATCAACTTTAAGATGCGGAGAAAAATTTGGCCAGCACATGGTCTCCCGCCAATTCCATTTAAAATAGCAATGCGCTTTAAGTAAAGTATCACTTCGGGTTAATCGTTTGTAAACAAAATCTAATTTGTTTCAATAAATAAACGTCCGTAATACGAAATATTGGATTATATTTTATGTTTTTCCTCGAAAATCTGTTGAATTCCAAGTTTATCATCAAAATCTACTCAATCATATGTATAAAAGTTTTAAATATCAAGTTTGGTATAAGTTACCGTGGACGAAAAAATCGCCACAGACAGATCTCATTTAGAGTCCAAAAATATGTTGGGTTCATATAATTTTCACATCATAAAGTAAATGTCAGTCTAAAAATTATTTTATTTCTACGATTGAGATAACGTTTATTTCTCACCATTCTCGGATGTATGTATCGATGTAACCGATGCTTAACTTGAACTCGCTCTCCCATCAACGCAGCCCTTCTAATCGCGTCCTTTGCAACATCTACACAGTTTGACACCCCTCCACGTGTCATCAACGAAGCCAGAGCTTTTCCACTTCCTCTGAAAAAGGCTTCCACTCCACTATGTGGTGCAGCGAGTCCAAGAGGAACACCAACCATAAAAGTTCGAGTAACTGTTGATCGGGCATCTACTGATGATGGCTGGAACCGTTTCTTTCGGATTTGTTCTTTAGGAAGTGAAGCAGCGCTGTGAACATGACCAAGAAAAGAACGACAAGTACGTTCGACATCTACACCGACAGTATCGGTTGATGGAGGTTGATTACAAGTTGTTTCAGTTCCGGTGTAAGGATTAAGGAGAACTGATTGACCTAAAACATGGACATGGAATTGTTGGAGTATTTCGCTGCGGTAGTGACTCCAAATATCGGACAATAGTTGACTATAACTTGTACACATATTTTCTAATTCGAATGATGTAAACCTGTAAATGAGCAATTAAAAAACGATTATTATTATTAAGTAAATTAAATTATACTTACACGTATTTAGTTTGTTTTACAGGGGCATAAGACATTTCTAAACAGTTAAATACATAGTCTAACATGTCACATATTTCGATATCCTTTAAATATTTCTTAGTTGAAACATTCAAATTTAATGTAATAGGAGCAAATCTCAAACGTTCAACAACAATACGTTTGTTATTATTAGCAGCACTATGTTGCTGTTGTGCTAAAGTAGCTAACGGAGAATGTAATATTGCCATATCAGATCTTATATCACATCCCGGATCTCGTGGTGATATCCAAGGAGCAAATAATTGATATAATCGTTCGATGAATCCACGATCTATACTTATATGGAAATCGCCAACATCTAGCGTTATAGCTTTAAATGCATCTGGAAGGCGGCGTAAAACTTGCATCTCTACACAAGATATACCCCATGGTTTTGGTCCTGCTCCTCCTATAGGTTGTACCAATCGTCCACCTTCTGCTTCTAAAGCTAAACTGTTAAGTTTCATCCTCCAAGAATCATGAGTTTGAGATCTGCGCAATTGTAACCACAAAGCTGGGTGGTATGTGCGTCTTAATTCACCGTAAAATGGTTTCAACATATACATTTTCTCGAAATCAATATACACATAATCTTTAAGTTGACATTTCTTTTGTTGAGTTTTATATTTATCTTCAACCCATGAAGCTAATTCCAAAGTCAACATTTTCCATTTATGTGCAATATTAACTTCCCATAAAGCTGGACTATCAGCTAGAGAAAAATATACAAATTCTGAAGGTTTTGGATATGAAAGACATAACGATAATCCAATTCCAGATAAAGATAATGCTGTTTCCCAATGTGTGCGCTCATTATGAGCTTTTTTACGAAGTTGATGAGCCAAACGCGCATCTTGAGTGAATATTACAGTCCGTTGAGAGCCATCCATGTAACACAACCAATAAACAAGGACTTTATCTCGTCTTGTCGCTTGCCGAGTGAGAGCTGGACGTTCATCAGAGCTACTATCGCTATCTGAAGAACTTGACGCTGCAGGTGGAACAGCAGGAGGGCTTGAGACCGCTGCAGATTTTACTGTATGCAAACGGATTCGCACTTCCCCGTATCCATCTGTATGAATATCTAAAGGAAAACCAGTCCCCTTATTATTATAAACATTCCATAGTAATGTACGATCAGCACACGGATCATCCCATGTGTATAATAACGAATGTAGAGGAGCTAGTAATGCTACTTGAGGTTGAGCGCGTTGTGATAACTTCAAATGTAAGTCAGCACAGTGATTATCAATCCTGCAAGGTGCATCTCCAGCTTTATAAGATATGAAAGCAACACAAAAAGGTTTTTCTCGTCCTCCACGAACTTCAACGCTTACAGCGCCACCTCTTTCCATGCGTAAAACAGTCCGATGAATTCGTGCAATGCTAAAATTCTGCGAAACAACTTGACTATCCCTATACTTCACATACATTTGCATGCTTTGAGTTTCAGGCCAAAATGGTACGCATTGACCTGGTGCGAGATCCAACCAAAGATCGGTGCGTTCATTTTCTTCCATGAAACGTAAATGTCGTTTGGTGTTATTCGCCACAAGCCAGTTAGGAAGTAATGTTACAATTTTGGTAAAACGTGGTGCCATACTGGACAATGTTACTGTTAAGAGAATAGGATATCGGCGACCTCTTTCTTTATCTCTGGCTAATACCAAACCGGATGTACCCACAGCATCTAAACTGAATTCGGCAGACCAGCTAGATTGGTACGCTCTTACTCTGACGGCTGTTCTAGCTTGTCGTTTATATGCAAATAATAGCGCATCTTCTCCAGCTACATCATATACTACATTAGATACACATCCTCGAAGTTGTAATGGTAGTCCAGTTTTATTTACTATCCAATATGGAGAATAGAAATATAAACCACAACTATCACCGCGTTCGACTCGAACACTTATACATAATTGTTTATTGCCACCCTCAGTGTCATAATCTGTAGCCATAGACAATATTTTCTCATCTACATCAGTTGTTAAATTAAGAGATCCGGTCCATATTAGACCTAAATAATTTAATTCGACTGAAAATTTAACAGTACGTTGAATATTCACGGAATATATTGTAGATTTATCTCCAGCGTCTACATGAATCTATTATAAAAACAATGAATTATTTAAACTATTAAAATAATATAAGTAAATTTTACCTGTTGACTGAATTGTTGCATTTTTACTTCCAAACTATAAGGCAAACAATTATGTATTATTAAAGGAGGTAATAATCGTATTAAATAATGAGGAATAGTACGATTTCTGGTGTTCTGTTGGGGTTGTGGATCCCTCTCTTCAGTTCTCACTCGAAGTGAAAAGGCTGCAGGAGATGGAGGCTTAGGCTCACACAAAATATCTTTCGCTGTTCCTAAATCTGCAGATAATTCAGGCCACCATAATCCTTGACTAGATACTGCATGACTTTCAACATAGGCCGGTTGCAGAAACAGTTTACAATGATAGGCAATATGAAGTGGAACATTATATTCATCGTGAGGTTCTAGCACAGCTACTCGAGCTGTTCCATCAAACGGATTCATGATTTCCCCAACTGGTTCTTGACCATAATCTGCCAAAACAGATCGCTCATAGAACACGCCAATGGGATACGAAGTTTCGTTACGCAGTTGCAAAGGAGATGCAACTATTAAAGTGCGACTAGTTCGAGTCACATTATGTTCAGCAACTAAATGATAAATTGAAGGGCTGTGAAGTCGAAGGAGTTTCCGCCAAGCCCTTCGGGGGCAACTTGTAAACAGTACAGTAAAGTTTGGCATTTCGACGGAAAATTGTTCTTCGTTTACTGAGCGATATATAGCTGCTGTGTCTAGTTCAGGAAATACTAAACTTTGCATCATGTCACGATCTTGTTGCCAATCTACTTCTAAAGTTCGTCCATGCCCCTCAGAACTACAACAATTATTTTTATAATAATATACTTATAAATAATGAATAATAGCTTACCAATTACTGTTAACACTTTCTTCACCACTATCTAAATCTTCCAAACTTTTGGTAGGACTGCTATGTCCAGAATCCACCTTTTCAAAAGTCTTGGAACATAGTACAACATTCCCATTATCTCCTTCAGCTTTTCTCAACAACTCAACTTTACTTTTAGGCCCAATATCATTTACTAAATTTATAGTACGATCAGTAATACAGGCAATAGTTTGTGCGGTTCGATCTGTATAAGCGATAGTAAGATCGTGGAACAATTTAACAGCTTGAGATGTTATTGTAATGTTTAAAATATCACGAGAATCAAAAAGAACGAAAGTTGCCATTTGTTCAGCGGAAGGAGTGTTTAATGCGTGGCGCTTATTTTCAGTATCAGAATCACCAGATTGATCAGTTCCAGAAGAATGAGCACAATCGCTATCTTCACTTTCATTCCAATCACTACAAAACGCTTTAGTTAAATTTGAACATTTGCGAAAATTTAGTCTTACCCTGTGAAAAGATCACAAATAGCAGATGCAAGTTTCTCCATAGTGCCATCTTCTGTTTCACTGTCTTCATCTTCTAGGAAAGCTGCCAGACTTGTAGTAAGTCTTGGTGCTTGTTTATCTGCATTTGCGTGTTGAGGTCTTAAGAAAGTCATGCCTCCCTCAGATGAAGAATCTTCATCACCGCTGCTACTTGCCGAACGGGCTGCGCTTCGGTTTGATTCACGTCCTGCGGGTGTATGGGGTGCGGAACCGGAAACTGGTGCAGCCGCAGCTTGGAAAACGCGGACAACAAGTTCCCATGGACGGTATTGGCCTTCGCTACAGACTACTGGTTCAATTAAGGGTTCCCAACTATGAAAAAATATTTATAATCGCATACTTAATCACAAATATGTTAATTTTTTCACCTTTCTACTTGTTCGTTGTAATAATTGGCTTGTAAATGTATTTCAACAACTCCGTGCATTTGTCGAGACCAATCGTGAATAGTTGCTTCTATTGATGATTGCATCAAAACCACTGGAGCAGTGTAATTCACGCCTTCTAATTCCAATACGATAGTTATACTTGCAATAGACGCAATAAACATTTTATTTACATCTAAAATTTCTGGTACAAGTTCTTGTATTTCTGATTCAGTCGCGTAACACTGCGATAATCGTTTCGGTGACCATAAATCATCAAGTTCATCTCCTTTATCTTGACTTCGATTGATATAAGGCAAGAATTTTGGTTTAATTTCAGTAGGTGGATTTAAATGTAAATAAATATCGTCCAATATATCTGTTAGAGTTAAAAATATTCCGGCACATAAATGTATTTGTAAAGTCGACAAAGTTAATGTGGATTTAATTCCATCTTCAATTTTAAAACACTTTGAAAATTCAAAGTCACAGGGATGTAATAAAATATATGAATCAGAACTTCTTGCAGCGTTAAATAAAACATGAAAATTAGACAAAGATATAATCAAATTCTCCCTCATTGAGTGTCGCGAATAATCGACAAGTATTTCAGCTTTAGTAACAAAACTATTTCCTTTTTCTGTTTGTGCATCTGCTAAAAATACAAACTCTGGTTTGCACATTCTTATAGCAACAGTTAAACCAGGAGTTTCTTGCGGTTCTATAGGAGTAATTACTTGCTCCTGATCAGCTACATATCCGTGGTTGATAATTCCTCCATCGTGACGACGTTCACAAGGTAGAGATTCAAATACAAAACGCCCCAAAGCACCAAGGAATGGCACAGAAACAGCTAGACAAACTCGTTCTACAATTACATCAACAAAACGATCACCATTGTTGTTTTGATGGAAAGATATGTCGACTACGGGAGGAGTAGAGACAGAAATTTGATATGTATTAGCTTTTGTTTCATCTCTATGTGACTGGAATATTCTGAAAAAGAGTCAATATAATATTTTAGGATATTAAAGTGAATAAATAACTTACATATTGTTACAAGAACTAGTATCAGGTCTGATATCAACAATAGTAACACCTTGTATTGAAAGTTTTGATTCTAAACTACGATCAGTGAAGAAATCAGCTGAAAAAATAGTATCCCCAATTTCTAGGCGACATAATCCGTGGTTCAAATCTCGCACAGGAGAACTAAGTACCTCTTCACAGTCACAGAATAAAGATAATAACACTCCTTCTAAATTCATTTTTATACTTATATCTTTATGTTTTGATTCTACTTGGCAGAAAAATGCCTCCAAAGATCTACAAAAAATTAAGCATTGTATTCAATTTTCTTTCTTATAAACAAAAATAAACTGACTTGACTGCTGTATCATCTGAGGCGGGTGGAGTAGGTGGTCGAATATCCCCACTACCTGAATCAGGACTAAAATCTACAAAATGTCCCTCATTTATATTATCGGTATAGACAGCAAGCAAAGTAGTTAAATCTCGTTGTCCCAATGTAACTTTAATAACATCAATAACACCATCTATTTCCCACGATGGTAGCCGAGTTCCACAAACTAAATTTGCAGACTTCGGACAAGAAAGAGTCCTTTTTACATCCAACCTTATAGACATCGGCTCTAAAATAGCTTCTTGAGTTTCCAAAGATGAAGCTAAAGTCATAACAGCTCTGAAAACTGTAGTTCCCTCCAACTTAATAAGAATATTCTCTATTAAAGCTGCCTTATTTGGGGATTCTTTGAAGAAATTTTCAATATTTAATTCACCAGTGTGAATAACAGCAAGATTGGGGGACGCCGTTTTCTGCGGAAGAAGTAGAGTAGGGCCATGAATTGTTACAGCGAGGTGTATACGAGGAGACGTTGGATATAAGGCTTTGGTCATGCATTCTTGAAGCCAAATAGAACCACGTTGCAAACCTCGCCAAGCGAGTAGTGGACGAGTAAAATGTTTAAGTTGAAGAAGTAATTTGTATAGTAAAGTAACTTGCATTCGACCAATATGTACTCTAATACTTCCATCAGAAGTTGTCGCTGTGTGGCGCACGTATTTCACCTAAAAGTCAAACGTCAAGTAAATTTATTACTTCTCTTATTATCTGTGAATTTTCACTGCCACCGGCAGAGGAAGTAAAGTTTATTGATAGAAGACTGTGTTGAGTATAATTCAACAATGAATTTCTGTAACTTTTAGTTACCATCAGTTATATTATGTGACATGTGAAAAATTCACAAACTTCAGTGGGATCCTGCAGCTAGTTGGCAGAGCGCCCGATTAGAAATTAGGGGGCCGCGGGTTCGAATCCCGCTGGGGTCCGTGAACTTTTCACAAATCTGTCTTCGTTTATATATTTAATAAAACATTATTGCCTAGCAACTGTCAATAAAATCATACTTTAATGCCAAGCGGCGAAAAAAGAAATTATGGTTTGTGTAGGAGTGTAAATAAAATCTTACTTCTAATACTTTATCTTCATCGGCAACCAATACTTTGCTATACAATGTCACTTCTGCTAGATGTTCAACGTGTAAACCTCCAAGATAAACCCTCAAAACCAATCGTTCATTAGCACGAAACATAAAATCACATTCTAGGCCAGATATTCGAGCTTCTAGCAATTCTCGATCAGCGTCACATAAACGCAAAACTACTTGTTGTAGTCGAGCGGAATTACTGAATTTAACAGCACCAGGAGGAACTGGAGGATCTAGGCCACTTGGACGCGTCAGATTTTGGCACCAAATTAGGAAACTAGTGCAAGAACTGCGTGTCCAAGAACTTGTGTGTTTTTCGATTCTAAAGAAATACAAAATATATATATTTACATTCATTATAATTAAAATGTAATCTATTAATATAATAAAAAATGGGTATTATAGTATTTCGAATATCATTAATCGTGAAAAGAAACCCCAATCTGATATTTATTGATTGTTATTTTTCATTTTTGAGTGAGTGGAATATAAGATGTCCGGATTTCGAAGGCCACCATTGAGATCTCGGAATATATGAGATACGACTTCGGTTAAATGATACATGTGGTGCATCTTAGATGTGCTTTTGTTTTGCCAAAAATGCTCATAGGTTACTATAGATAATGATGAAAAATTGAATTTGGCCGATTTGTTTTCATTTTAAAATTATTTCTAAACTATCAGTGATGAAGAAAAATTTTTGGTGGCCTTCGAAATCGGGACATCCTATATAATCATATATTACGGTTAAAAATAAAATTATATGCTTACTTATTATAAAGGTATTGTGCGTATTTAACAAGAGCTCTAATAGCATCTCGATGTACAAGAAAATGCACAGGCCCAAAATCTGCAACCAGTGACTTTTCGACACTATGGAAATGCGATCTAAAATCCGGACAATCTGCACGAACTTTCCGATATAAAACCATCAGAAAATCTTGTTCTGTAGGTGCTGGTATATGAATTAAATCTAGATACTGTCCAGTAGAACTCGTATGTAATTTATCAGTAAGTGAAATACTGTTAACTGAAAGTTGCAAAGCTGGACCGTAATCCATAAGGGCTAAATCGAGGCAAGTTTTGCCGGCTCTTAACATTAGATATGGGCGGTCTATGCGTTCACTTGAACGACTTAGTACGATAGACATTTCACCCAAAACAATCCTGAAAAGATAAATTTATTATAAAGATATATTATTAATGATATGGTATATCAAGGATGTATGATTAAGAATGAATGTTTAGTAAAACATATACGAGGATGTTGGTGAGGTGGAGGATGTGCGCTTGCATGGACGTCCGGTATGTCAATGGATGGATATTGTAAGAGATGTCTTAAGAGAGAGGAAGTTTCCGAGTAGAAAGAATAGAAGAGCTTGATGAATATAGACGAGGCGAAAATATAGTGTGTTTGGATAAGAATGTGTGTCGCATTATTTCTGATTTGTGTTAAGCCACATGTGGATAATGACGTAATTACATGTAAGTAGGTATATTAAGGTTGTCGTTAAAAAAACAAATATCAATTGCCCTCCAAAACGGTAGAAATAGTGTTTACAAAAGTATGTATTATCCCGACCCTGTAAATTAAAAGTGGTGCCTATTGAAAAAAAGTTTAATAATCTATTAATGCAAGTGTGATATTTTTTATTTGAACTTTTATTTACTAGACTTTTTACACTACTATCTTTTACTTTTTGAATAAATCAAAATTTCTTATTCTTAAACAAGTAAAAAAAGAAACATTTATCTTTACTCAAATATTTTAATTTAGAAAAATTTCCTCATTACTAAAGTTTAGATACATTTTCTTTTGTATTTTTATAATAAAATATGTTACGGCATACTACTCATTGTTGCTAATCTGCTGTGGACACGGATATCGGTAATGATGATGACATATTCGTTCCGTGTGCGGGCGTTTGCCAGGCATCACCTCACGTAGTGGCGTATTAACCTCCTTTCTTTTTTTTAGCTCCTCACAAACCAAAATAGTAGGATTTTCGTGCCTCCTGTAAAATTTTGCGCGGTCCGAGCTTCTTAATCTTCTGCGATAATACGCCACTGATCTCACGGGCACCCATTGCTAGCGTGCTATTTAAAATTCGAAATAATTTTGACGTCGGTATTTTTTTATAATCATTTAAAATTTGTTAAAATAAACTATTTCTGATTTAATTAACAAAGAAAAAATAAAAACACACTTCTTAATGTATTATTTTTAATCGTATATTGGAGTGTTTGAAAAGAAACGTTGGACCTGTATATATAAAAATATATTACGCACCTAACAAGTTCTTGTATTGTATTATGTGGACTAACATTATCTTCGAGACCTGGCAGATCAACACATCTCGCCCATGCTTCGGAACTTTCACTACTATATTCACTAGGCTCTGCACTGCGGTCTGTAAGAGCTGAAATATTACTCGCGCGTCTTAAATCAGCACTTAGTAATGATGGTCTTTCAGCTCCTAAAGCTGCGATTGTACGACGTATAACTGTCAAGCGTGACAGAGGGCAGCCATCCAAAACTCGATCTAACTCCCATCCATTTAAAATTCGAGCTTTTCTAAACGGGCTCTTCTCCAGATGTGGCATTAAGACTTGTTCTAAATGCTCTAGATAAGTGAGAACAAGAGCAATCTTACGTTCAGAGATGTTAATTTTTAAACTCGGAACTGTTATGTTGAGTTTATACCTACAATATAAGTTAATAAATTTCAATGTGTACATTATTTTAATATCACATACTTAGGTAGTGTTTTATGGTCTAGTTTCGAACAGACAGCAAAAACAACTAACATATTGATTTTGGAAATCAAATGCATATCAGTGTCTGTTTCTCTGCGAGCATCACGCCAATTTTCTCCAGAATCGCAAAATAATAATTGTGCATGGAAAAGATCGACGTGAACTCGAGAATATGCGCATTCTTCTAATTCCATTTGAGTTGCTTCTTCAAAATTATCTCCAGACGTTGTTAATTCAGTTCGAATTACAACACGACCAAAATCAATTATTAAAATATTTCCAGTTCTGCAAATACTTTAAATTAAATAAAGATGAAAAATATTTAGCATAAAACATACTTAGTCATAGAGCCGTATTCAGGAATTACTATATATGGAATTTTAATATCGAAATTTAGATCTACACGATGTTGTAGTACTTTGCAACATAGTTTTCTTAATTTATTTAATATTATTTTCCCATAATTAGTTAAATTATTTGATATATCAAACCTTTCATTTTCAAAAAAGTTAAATATCTCTGCAACTGCGTGCTATAACAAAAAATAAATATATTGTTACATTTTTAACCAGTTACGTTCCTTACCATATAAAAGGTAATTTCAACAGCTTCCAAACTGCACCAAAGTTTACAATTTGCTTCTGTTCCAGATGGATTTGTCTCAAAATCTAAACTAAAAACATTGGGGGTCATACTACTGCCACCACCATTACAATGATGCTGTGCAGCTATGAGAGGTACAAGATGATCTTCTAAACTTGCTCCTTCTAAAACAAAACCTTCAGCACGAGCTGAAAGCTTCTGGAAGTTACTCCAACTTGGAGAGCGAGTCTCAGCGGAAGCTAGAACTTGGGTAAGAGTAGCCACAAGAACTTCCTTTCCGCCACAAAATAAACTTAGACTAAAATTGCTAATAGTCAAATTGTATTTATGTTCTACAAAATTTAATGGTTATTTATGATATAAATTATTGAGATTCGTTTTATTTACCAACGTACTGACATGAAGTAGGAGTATCTGAATAATTTTCTATATAGCCAATCATTTGACAAAGATGTCCTCTTTCAGGACTTGGTAACATTGACCAAAAACTTCTGCCTCGTTCTAAGGGAGAACTTTCGCAGTCTGGAATTTCTTGTTCCAACTAAAATGATTGGATTAATAAATGCTACAATGAAATTAATACAACGTACCATTATTCTTGCATGTTCTCTAGCTATGACGATATTAATCAACGATAAATTGTCTTCATACTTCTGTAGATCCAATTTAAGTTCTGTATCATTTGGGTTAAGAAGAACTTTCTTATATGCATCTCTGTACAGCCTATAATTTGCTCGAACAGTGGCAATTCTACTCCAGGTGTAAGGACGAACACGTTGTTCCAAAACAGATGCATGAGCATATTTCCACCAAGAAGCAGCTGAAGTTTTAGTTATTTTATCTTCAGCAGGTCGCAAAAATAAAAATTGGCGACTTGTACGCATTCTTTTAAAGGAATCCACTACAGTTCGAATTGATTGATATTGATCTCGAGATAATTGCATTGTAAAGTCTTGCAGGACAACATCAATAAGTAATTTCAGCGCACGAGTTCCATTTGATTTGTTAATAATAAATTTAATTTTACATGTCATTGGTTTTATTACTATTAAAAGAATATAAAGTATCATATTGTATTAGTTGTAATGATAGAAATAACTTACGGAAATCAAATTCGACATCATTCATTGAAAACGTTTGTAAACTATGTGTCATTGTATTTCTCCATAAGTAATATTGCGTTTTCCAATCCCATGTTTGCGATTCGCAACAATGATTCCAATAAATTGAAAATGATTCTATTTTTAGTAAATGATATCCGGTGGAACAGCCTTTCGGTGTGTTACTAGCCTTCCACTTACTAAAAATAACAATAAATTGATTTTATTTTCAAATTTAAATTCTATAAAAAAAACATAAAAAATGGATGTCAAGAATATGGTGTCCAATATGGGGATCTCAAGAACTAGGGAATACGAAGTCGGAAGTCGGTTAAATTAGAAAAAGGTTGTCCTATTAGAAAACCATTTTAGTGGTGTATTATTTGTCCGGAAGAATTGTATGGGCCCCTAGATATTACGATATTGGTAAAAATGTAAGTTTTGATGTTTTTGATTTTAGTATAGTCAAATTACGGTTATAGACGGAACTAATTGTTAGACATCAGCTAATTACAATGGGAATATTTTTTTAAGATCCCTAAGAATCACCACAAAAAGTCCCCAAAAATCCCTTGAGGGAACCCTTCTAAATTTTAAAAAAAGTTTTCCTAGCCCAGTAATAGGATATAAAAATAAGACTCTTACAAAAAGTCCGGTATTTTTGATTTTCGGATGTTGGGCACTTAGGGGTCAATAAAAAATGGTCTTGGCGCACTTCCGGTAGCGCCCCTGTCATAAAAAAATCGTTTTTTTTTTCAAAACAGCTTCTTGCCAGTTGGTATAATGGAAAAAAAATATTATGAATATTATAGAGCACAAAATTCCCTACATTTTATTCTATGTATAAACCAGTAGATAGCGAGCTATAGGGCGCGAGCAGACACGTGACTCGAGCAACCTTGAAGTGCTTTTAATCAGATGATTTGTGTGCGCATGTCACTTTGACAACAACAATGTCACTTTGACAATATCAATGTTTTGAATTACTTTGATTTTGAACTGCTAAAATATTATTTTACAATTTTCAGGCAGTAAAACACATAAAATTAAAAATTATAAATTTTTAACAGTTCAATATTAAAATAAGTCAAAGCATTGGTCTTGTCAGAGTGACATTGTTCTTGTCAAAGTGGCGCCCACATATCAGCTGATTCCAAACACTTCAAGGTTGGTCGAGTCACGTGCTTGGAATCGGCTGATTTGTGTGCGCATGTCATTTTGACAAGAACAATGTCACGTTGACAGTACCAATGTTTTGATTTATTTTGATTTTAAACTGCTTTAATGTTATTATTTTACAATTTTTAGGCAGTAAAACATATGCAATTAAAAATATAACATTTTAGCAGTTAAAAATCAAAATAAATCAAAACATTGGTCTTGTCAACGTGACATTGTTCTTGTCAAAATGACATGCGCACACAAATCAGCTGATTCCAAGCACGTCAAAGTCGCTTGAGTCACGTGTCTGCTCGCGCCCTATAGGGCGCGAGAAAACACGTGACTCGAGCAACCTTGAAGTGCCTGGAATCAGCTGATTTGTATGCGCTTGTCAGATTGACAACAACAATGTCACTTTGACAAGATCAATGTTTTAACATTTTGATTTTGAACTGCAAAAGTAAATCACAAGAAATTAAACATAATACCTTTTATACAGTTCAAAATTAACAAGTCAAAACATTATTCTTATTAAAGTGGCATTTTGTCGGATAGTCTTATTTTTATGCAATATTAAAGGGCTATGATGATATCTCAATTCAGGGGGGTTCCCCACAAGGAATTTTTTGGGACTTTTTGTGATGATTCTTAGGAGCGTTAAAAATATTCCAGGGGGAATTAGCTAACAATTAGTTCCGTCTTTAGAAGAATTTTGACACTAATTGACTAATACTATTTTTGCAAATAACATCCAAGTGTAAAATAATACTAGATTTTGTTTTGCACTTATTTAGAACATTTTTTATGCAATTTTAAACGGCGAAGCTCAATTTTCGATCAGTTTTGAATTCATTTTTTCCTTTCCACTATTGTATAACTTTATCTAGGTTCATTTGTGTTTCAAACAGGAATATTTCAACAATAGACCTTTTCAATTTAAAGAGATAGAAGATATGCGCAATGGGGATCTTCGCATAGTAAGAACAACTGAGATCTATGGAGTTTGTTTCTAAAAAAATTAGACCTAAAATGTGAGAATATCTCAGATAACTTTAAAAAATCTTATCGAAATAAGTTACAAAAGCTTTTATTGAAGTTAAAATGTCTAACGATGCAAATTTTCACTGAAAATACAGGTATTTTAATGACTGCAATATTTTTGATGTTTCGTTTGACAGCCCAATTGGCAGTTGTTCGCGCCATTTTCTTACTATTTGCAGCGATAGGAAGAGATAGCCGTTAAATTGAAAAGGTCCATTTCTAAATTTATAGAATAACACTAGAAACAACAGCTATGGGTATTACAATGAAACAAGAGCTTAAAACTATTCTCTATACTCTGCAATGACTCAAATGAAACAAGGTATAATTATATTTTCTTAGTTCTCAGAAATGATTTTTTTTTAAATTTTTGATTTTGAATATATATATAATTAGGGTTCAAATTTTGGAAAATTCAAATGTTTTATACTCTGTTTTTGAATCGCTCCGCGGAATTAAAAAATCTAATGTGGCCAGCACATTATCTTCCGTCAGTTCACGTCAGTTCTATCTATTTTATACAAATTTCATACAGATAATTTCTTGCGAAAAGTTCTATATTTCCAATACATTACCTTCCCTCAGTTCTATATATTTTGTACAAATTCCATACAGAAAGTTTCTTAGAATTGATTTTATATTTGCAGTAAAATTATAACACAAACATACTATACCTTGTTCCATTTAATCCATTCAGTATTGCAGAGCATGGGGAATAGTTTTGACCTCTCTGATAGGCTGAAATTGGAGACAAGAGACAAGTTTACCCAATGTAATTTCGGCTACTTCGAGTTTGCGCTGTTGTCAGCTCGATCTACTGAATGGCTTAAATGGAACTGAGTATATTATATCAATCGCACTTGACATTGGCGCCTGTCTATCAGAATTTTTTAAATTATGTTAGCTTTTGTTATTGGAACTGTTAATACCTTCCTTACCTAAAGGTTAAAGGTATGATGGAAGGTAAAAAACAGTATAAGAGTAATTGATTGAAAGCCTTTAGATCAAACTTCCATTAATAAATATTACATATTATTTTAAAATTTCAGTTAATTTGGGCGAATTCTAGAACATCCTACATAAATTTGTAAAATTCTTACTTGTTGGTTGTTTCGGCTGTAATACTGCTAATACACAATCCCGCAGCAATTGGTTTTCCGGGCGAGCTGACGCCATCCTCATATCGCATATGAACATTTTGTACAACAACTTGAAAATTATTTATAATGCTAGTTATCAGATGTTCTGGGAATAAATTAGGACCACCAATAAGATCACCATCAATATATAAATCTGATAAAACTTTCCGTTTTGCGGCTCTGGTTAACCGCTTCTCTTTATCAGAGTCAAAAGGTGTATTTGATACAACAGGACCTGCTAAAATATGGACATCTTCTATGTGGATTACAACGGGTTGATTAAGTAACGCGTTCCAAGGAATTTGGATAGATATTTTACCAATTGTACCGAATTTTATTTCAATTGGTAAATTTAATTCATACTAAAAATTTAAAAAAAGTATTATGAATTATGGTTTAACAATGTAGTGAAATTATTTTACCAAGGCTTCAGGTTTTAAACGTAATTCTGTTAATTGTACTTGTCCTGAAAATATGCCTACATTTAAATTTTCTGTATCGAGATCGAGCACATATTTTCCCAACCATCGGTTTAATAAACGGGCTACTACTCCTTCCAGCATTCTATCAATTTTCTCCTTTCATTATTTATGAAAATTTCATATATTTAAATCTCACCTTTTAAATATTTATTTATATATCTAGTAAATTATTCCTTCTTGCGGATTTGTAATCTTACGAACCATATGCTTCGACATTCTCTTCTTGTTTGAAAATTATAAATGCAGCTTTTAAATAAGAAATTGTTTAACAAATTTGTAAACGAAGTACTTATTTCTTGACTAGATGCATATGAATGATAAATGAAGTTAAAGGACAAATTTAAAATCGACTGAACTAAAGAGGTTGATTATTATATATCTTTATTGATTCAAGTTTCGCAGGTGTGTTCACGTATATAGTTCAACGCGATTTATTTGAAATACATGCAAAATAAAAAAAGTTTGTGTGTAACAGTAGAAGAGTATTAAGAATTTTAAAATACAGTAACGTAATTTTAATATTATTATAATATAACATAATAAAATTTTGTATGATGGCGCTTTTATATGAAAGCAACCACAAACTACTGCGCTACGTCAACACAGACTGTATTGGATAGATTTTCTTACGTGTTCCATACATAGGGTTCATTTTCGCTTTTGTGCTGCAAGTAAATGACAAATGTCATCTGTCAGATGTAGTTGTTAAATTGATATTTACTAGTAATGTGCTAAAAACTAAAATATGTTTCACTAAAATTGATCTACAATGTCTGAAACTTACGGTAAGTCTTGTCACTATTTATTCATCATATTTGACAAAATCATTACAACCTATTTAATTAAAATTTGCAGATTATCTTTTTAAATTCCTTGTTATTGGCAAAGCCGGTAGCGGAAAGTCGTGTTTATTACATCAGTTTGTTGAAAATAAGTGTATGTAGACGTGTCTATCGAATAAGTTATAAGCAATTTCATGTTTATTTTTCTTATAGTTAAAGATGATAGCAGTCACACTATTGGTGTGGAGTTTGGTTCAAAAATTGTTAATGTAGGAGGAAAATCAGTAAAATTGCAGATATGGGATACTGCAGGACAAGAACGTTTTAGGTATCTAAATGTTGCTTCTTCCATAATGTGTAAATCATAATTGTTTTAATATAGATCTGTAACTCGGTCGTATTATCGTGGAGCAGCTGGTGCTCTTCTAGTCTATGATGTCACTTCAAGAGACTCTTTCAATGTACTTAGTAATTGGCTAAATGATGCCAGAACCCTAGCTAGTCCAAACATTTGTGTACTTCTGGTCGGAAATAAGCGTGATTTAGATGAAAACAGAGAAGTTACGTTTTTAGAAGCAAGCAGGTTTGCACAAGAAAATGGTAAGTTCTCCTTTACACTAATGATAATTTCTAAATATTTGACATAACGTATGTAACAAATTTTTAGAAAAACTTTATGCTCAAAATTTTATTAGTAAATGAGGTCTAATCTAGTTGTCACTGAACATCATAATAGTTGTTTTATGTTTACTATGTTAAATTTGCCAGAAAAAAGTTTTGGGAGATTTTATACAAACTTGAAATACACAAATCTATCTATAGTTTAGTTGGACAAATAGCCAAAACGTGAAATTGTTAACGTTTTTGGGGTTCAAAATATTGGACAGATGACTATTTATTTACCGAACTATAATGGAATGTGAAGATGGTGTAGTTTGTATTAATTTACCAAAAAGTGGGCGACCCGAACTATTGCCCCCGAATCGAATCAGCAGACTCATTTACAGTGCTCAATACAAAGTTTAGCACCTTATCGCGAAAATTAACTAGAAAATTTAGAATTTTAAAAATGATTGTTAGTAGAACTTTGGTCAGAAATGATTTAAAATTTCGAAAAATAAATAATGGAATCAAATAGACTGCGACCCAGCTTGAGCAAATGTCCAGATGCTGCAGAGCATTAAACAGCTAACATTTTATAGAAAACCGAGAGAGTATAATCCCCCAAATGTTTCTCAGGCGCGACTGATTGAATACTTTTGGGCATTTTTTAGCTGAAAAGTATACAATAATATAATGGCTGGGAAGATCAAAACAACAGTTACAGACAATATTTCTGACGATCCGGGAAGTAGATTTAACATCGTCCAAAGACAAAGTATTAAAAAATCTGATGTGGCCAGCACATTACCTTCCGTCAGTTCTATGTATTTTGTACAAATTTCATCCAGAAAATTCCTTGTAAAAGATTCTATTTTTTGTACATTGTCTTCGGCAGTTGTATATGTATTTTATACAAATTCCATAACGAAAGTTTCTAGCAAAAGATCCTATATTTCCAGTAAAATTATGACAAACATACTATGTCAATTGCAATTCACACTGACATCTTTCAATTAGAATTTTCTTACTAAGGCGCTTTCTTTTTAGGGGGAAAATGAACTGATCTTACCTCGTACTGAACTAAACTACTCCTAAAAAGAACAGTATATTTAAAAAAAAATAAGAAGTAGAAGATAAAAACATATATAGCATTGTATTTATAATATAATAATACATATGATGAATTTGCTTGTGGTTGTAGGCTGTTGTATATGTGATTTGATTTTGACATATTAATTTTTTTTACCTTTGAGTATTTAAATATGCATGTATTTCTTAAGGTAAAGAAACATGATATAACGTTTCAAACTAATTAATTTCTTCTATTTAAGTCATTTTAATATCAATTAGTTACAAAAAAGACAAAATACATAGTAGTCAGTCATACTGACGTGACATTGACATTCGGGATCAGTTTAGGATCTATTTGATCCTATTTCAAAGGTGGTGCTTCGCGGGGGCGGGGACGAAGAAAATGGGTAGTACAAGATCATTTATTCTCTTTTAAAAAAAACGATGTAGGGTTGATGCGTGCTACTCGGAGTTGATCTTCTTGATAAAAAGAAAGCGACTATAGTAGCTGTTTCCAAAGCTTTATGAAAAATTTTTTTTCAAACGTAGAAATGGCATTTTTTTGACTTGATTCACAAGCTAGAAATAAAATAAATAAATATCCATAGAAACTACATAGAATTAGTGAATAAAAAAAGTAGTGCGTTTGAAAAAAAAATTTAATGTGTCATTCGGAATAAAAGTGTCTGTGTGCCTCACATGTAATTGTCCGACTCGATTCGCTCGTCGTGCAAACTTCAATGTTCGCCACACGAAGTATCACTTTTACTCCTAATAACACAATATACTATTCTTTATAATTTTTACCTCCTGCAACCCTTGATAAGGGAGGTCTCTAGAATAAAATTTTAACATTTTCACGATGATGCCTGTGTGGATCCTCCACTCTAACTCAAATATTATCACTCAGAAAAATTTGAAACCTTGTATTTCGACCTTTTTCTATTATGGAAAAAGCCCATTAGATTTTGGTGTAAATCTGATAACCGGGAATGGCACTTTACTTTAAGCTCAATATAGTTTTTCTTCGAAAAATTCCTTTAAATGTTATTTTTTCGAGATTAATGTTATAAAAATTAAGGATTATTAAATTTTCTACAGATATGCATTAATACTTTTTGTACATATTTTATGGATAAATTATAAAATTATCTATAATTTAAATCCAGGAGCCCACGCTTTAAACAAACAAAACTTCTTGGTTACGCAGTTATTCAAATGCATGTAACTGTCATAAATGTCATTCAAATTAATTTTTCAAATTAATAATAGTGGTTTTAAAAAGAAAAAAGTAAATAGTAAAAAAAGTAAATAGAACAATACTTGGATTAGATTAGACTATATTTTAAGAAATAAATTGCCAAAATTAAAGTAAAATTCGCTAATCCAAAAATAAGGATCAGCTTAATATTTTTTGTGACTCGGGCTGTAAATGGCGGGAGGTATTGTGTTGGCCACAGATTTTTTAAAAAATAATTTGTACTGATATTAATTTTAGATAAGATGATCTTTATGAAATTTAATTTCTTTATAATTTTTTAACTCCATTTAATATGAAGTATAATCGTAAAGAGAATAAAATATTCCTTAATATTCATCATTAAATGTGAAAAATAATTTTAATATAGTTTTTTCAAGAAAATCTGTTAAAATCTTCAAATGAGGGTACTTCCGGGTTACCAGTTGTAACCAAAATCTAATTAGCTCTTCATATGGTTGTAACGAAGAATAATACGAAAAAATTATAATTTTTGAAATTGTAGTATCAGAGTTATCGCAGACGAAATTTTTGTTACACACACATACACATCATCAAAAAACAAAAATAGTAAAATCGTATTCTAGGGACCCCAAAACGTGCTTATTGATTAAAAACTCATCAACGAATTTTTTGACCAAAGACAATGCCTTTCTTACCCAAAGGTGACGGAAGGTAAAAACTGCGTCGCATGAAAGATAATGTCCCCTATATTAGATTTTTTATCCCCTTAGTTTATAGGAACAACCCCTTATGTGAAAGTTTCAATAAAAAAAATTCTATTGAAGAAAGAGGTCCAACTTTTTCTCAAAACTTTTGTTACATATGTATATTTTTCTTTGGTACAAATCTATTTATTACTTTTTGCACAGATGTGATGTTTCTGGAAACGAGTGCAAAAACCGGTGAGAATGTGGAAGAAGCTTTTCTCAAGTGCTCCAAGACGATCTTGGTGAAGATTGAGAGTGGTGAATTAGATCCAGAGCGCATTGGTTCGGGGATACAGTATGGAGATACTGGAGGTCGTCGTCTAGGTCAACCCCGCGGAGCACAACGCTTTACTTCACCTGATTGCGTTTGCCGCAATTAAGCCCAGCTCCAAATCTTCTCTATTTGTACCTTTAGCTACGGTTTTATGATGGGAAAAGAATCTCGTTAACTCAATATTTTGAGACATATTTTTGGAATTAATCTTTGTAAAAGCGAATTCATTTTTTGTTTTTTCGTCGAAGAAAGTTGTAAATAAGAAGCAAACATGTTATTTGTTTTCGTTTGAAATGAAAGAAGGGATCATAAAAACGTAGCTTGAATTATATTTTACATTCCTATAGCACTTACACGAATTCTGCAAGCGCCAACGATATTTTCACACTGGTGTACTATTATATTATTAATTATAATATATATTATATTAAAGTTATATATATTATATTTTTACTAAATGTTGGTGACAATAAATTTAATTTAAAACCTCAATTTGAACAGTAATAATGTAAAAACTACATTCCTTAACATTCCATATTACAAATAAATTTTGTAAGTAGTTCCAATTAAAAACATTTTAAAATTTGTAAACGTTATACAAAATAAATTCTTTTATAAATTCATACTTGCTGTACAAAATTTCATATTTTGCACAATTTTATCTTCAATAAAAAATTAATATTATGAAATAAAAACGAACACAATAAAATCGTAGAAGTAAAAAATACCCTATTTTGGTCGTATGATATAAAAACAAAGTTTAAAGCAATTTTTAATCGCAATACCATATTTTATAATAATACTCAATGATGTAACTGTATTTGCATATTACTTAAAATTTTAAAAAATTTAAAGTACTATACAGTCTCCAGTTCAATTTGTCATAAAATAAAAATGTTACCCTTATTTTACCAACAAAATAAAGGTACCATTTTAATTTGCACCATACATACATATATTCGTTTTATCGTAAATATAGACACATGACTAACTAATGCACACAAAATAAAATTATCATCATGTCTATAATTACAAATCTAGATATTTGTTTCATATCATACGACACTTGTACATGTTTAAAATACTACGAAAACTAAACTTACACAAGACTATTTACACGAAACGTTATAAAGATAGAGAGATTAAGGCACTTGTGGTGGATATAAACATCTCAATACACGAACGGTACGATATTATAGCGCACTTTGTAGGTGTAACGATCCCAAGCCGAGCCGTAGCGACGGCGGCACCGTTTCGAATCCCTAGAAGCGCGAACAGCAAGGAACAGCGCTGGAGGCAGAACGCCCAGCCCTGCAACGCTGCCGGCACAAAGGGCCCCAATAGCCAAATGCATGAGGATGTCGCCGGCGTAGTTAGGATGACGTAAACGGCCCCACCAACCAGAAGTGAGAAGTTTTTTGCCCTGGCCAGTCGGCATGCTTTGCAGATCTGAACAAATATTAAATTAATCATAGAGTTAATAGTCAACAATAATTGTTAGTAATATTTTATGTTATGTAAGAATTTTAATACTTCGGTTCTAAATTTTCTTAATATATCAAACAAAAAAAAAATCGAAATGAAAGTGTACATCATTACAATTAATATTCAAGATTTAAATAAAACCCAAGAAAATATTTAAAATTAACTAAATGAATTATTATTTATTGAACTTTCAGATGTATAAATTCGGTCAAGTGTAAATTTTTTCCTGGAGAACATACAACCGTTCTCAGTTTTAATTAACCATTGCATTACTTTATGTATGGAATTACTATGTCTTTCAGACTTACGAGAAAGTGCTCCATCGTACGGATTAATCCTAAATGCATTCTTCTGGGAATTGCTTCCTCGGTATATACAATATCCGACAAAGAATACAAACATAATTGATCCAAGTACCCAAGTATTCCTTTCTGAAACATTGTTATGATCATAGAGGTACTTGGTGGTAGCTGTTGTGAAGAATGGATATGCAGAATACAGCATCACTCTCATGTATCCTAGACCTTCGTACTGCAGCTCAAAGGTAGTCACGAGGTTCTTTTCGAAAAGTAAGAAGTCCAATATGTAGAAAATTTGAAGTCCACCGCAAATAATTAATGCTGGATCCATCTCAATGTCAACGGAATTTAAGAAATTATCATTATTTAAGGAGACGTTCATAGATTTGAATATAAAAGCAGAGTTTAAGATAAGCTGTAAAAAAAAAATAAACAATATTTTTTTTTATTAGAATAAGGACATTATAAACTTACAGCAGCAATGTACGATGCTCGAAGCAAAACAATCTTTATATCAATATTGAGAATTCTTGGATTTACTTGCCGACCCAGGAAAAAGTCGTAGATAAAATTGTATGTAGATGCATAAGGATTCAACAAACTTATGGGTGCAAATTTACTTTTAAAGTACAATACTAAAGAAGTAAATAATCCAACCACCAATGAACTCACGAGAAAATAGAAGTATTTATCTATCAAATAATTTACGACAGGATAATTTTGTGACTCCAAAGTAATGATTAAAATCAGTAAAAAGAAAGCAGAAAACAAACCGTTCATTTTATAAGTATACGACTGCTCCTTACTTGGTAGACTTTTAACTCTTCTACCAATATAAGATAATTTAGAAAGTATTGCCAGCAGTATTATATACGAAACATAAATAGCAGTTACTTGCATATCAAAATAAATTTCCGTAACTTTAATTTCTTGGTAATTTTTTAATTTGGAAAACGTACAGGAATAATCTTTATTGCATAAAACATGCAAAAGTAAAACTGATGCCGGTATTAAGAAAGTTAATAGGAAGGTACCGAACCAACCACCAAATTCTCTTGGAGGTTTTAAGTTTCTGGATTCGCTTTTCCTTTCCCTAACAGGAAACTTAACTTCCGTAACAATATCGTCATCATCGGAGAATTTCCCAATGTCGTTTAGGTTTAAGAACTGATTGGTTTTATGCAAGTTGTCTGGCTTTTCATAAGGCTCATCATCAAGTGGTTTGGGATCAAGAATATCGTGCGATACCGATTCCAAAGTGTGAATTTTGTTAGTTATTTGATGCTCAATAACTTTTCTTTGTCGCGGTAAGTAATCCCCACTAATATCAATATTTTCAAGAGACACTTTTAAAATTCTCGTCGGTGTTGTGATTTGCGGGATAGTTTTCACGCGAGAAGGTGATGGGGAAGACTTTTTGACTCGAGCTGGTGATTTTCTTCCAGGAGACGGTGATGCCCTGAGTCGTGATCTCCCAGGAGAAGGTGATGCTCTGGTTTTATTTCTGCTAGGAGAACGTTTTCTCACAGGTGAAGGAGTTCTTTTACTTGTTGACCGACTTGGAGATTGTCTCAAGGCTGCGCGACGGCTTGGCGATCGAATGTCTATTTTTGGCGGGCTATCTTCATTGTTGAATATTTTTCCATCAGCGGGTTTAATCAGCCTTTCGGCTACGAGTTTTTCAGATCCTCCTTCAAAAAGAATAGTATAACTTCCCTCTGAAGCCATGTGCTTTATTTTTCCTGGTACAATTAAACCTCCCATCTTTACGTGAACAGTTTGTCCTTCTTTGTACTTCATGATTGGCTGAAATCAATAAAAATACAAGAACATGCACAAGCGGAATGATTAATAATTAAAATGCATATAATTTAATGTAAACAAACGATAGATAACGTCTATTCAAACTGTTGAAAACAAACATGTAAGGTTATGATTTTATTATTCTAACAAATATTTGTATTTGCAAACATCGAATTGCAAAAAAAATAACTAAAATCAAAGAAACAATAAAAATAAAAAGTAGACGAGAAAAAAATTCATAATAAACAAATACCTGACAGAAAATTTTATACGACAAAAATATCAAAAATGAAACCAACGCTATAAAAATTGTTTTTAAATATCGTTATGCTATTGGCCAATTCAAAAACTACTTTACTCAAAATAGATTGACGTCACTACCGGCGTCAGTTGAAATATTTAAAAATTATATTTAAAAATATCTAGTTTATATACATCAAAGTAATAATTTTAATTGTAAAATATGAATTATATTTTTTAAATATACATTTAATCAGAACTACTGTATTATTAATTAGAGTTTATAATCATAGGGATTTTTATTTCTTGAATACAGAGATTTTTATCAATGTCGATTGTCAACATAATCAAAGTCGTAAGTGCTCGCGAGTGGATTTAATAATAATTACTCTTGTATTTACCTGTACTACAGGGTGACATAAAAGTGTTCGACTCTCTACGCGTTGTAAATTTTGTGACTTAATAATTATTGTTATTAAAATTGATATTTACTTGTTATAACATTTTGTGGTTATGTTAAACTGATCGAAATAATTAAAATGCCTTGCTGGTATTATGATAAAAAAGAATTACGGCTTACACCTTCGGGAGCTGATGGCATTGACTATGATACAGAATGCCGTTACAGAAAAGAAGGTGCACGATTCATCGTGGAAACCGGAGGAAAACTTGAGTTAGGCTGTAATACAATGGCCACAGGAGTTGTATATTTCCATAGATTTTATATGTTCCACTCATTTAGAACATTTCCCCGGTATGTGATGGCATGTTGCTGTTTATTCCTCGCGGGGAAAGTAGAAGAAACCCCTAAAAAGTGTAAAGATATTATAAAAATAGCAAAAGCATCATTATCAGAAAGTAAATATGCAACTTTTGGTGAAGATCCGAAGGAAGAAGTAATGACATTAGAACGTATATTGCTACAAACTATCAAGTTTGACTTACAAGTAGAACATCCGTATAGCTACGTTGTTCGATATGCAAAGTGTTTAAAAGGTGATAAAGCAAAACTACAAAAAATGGTCCAAATGGCTTGGACATTTGTCAACGACAGCTTGTGTACCACTTTATGCTTGCAGTGGGAGCCAGAAGTAATTGCTGTAGCTTTGATGTATTTAGCAGGTAAACTTAGCCAATTCGAAGTAGTCGATTGGTCTGGACGGACACCAAAACATTTGCGTTGGTGGGATATGTTTGTTCAAGACGTCACCATGGATCTTCTAGAAGACATTTGCCACCAAGTGTTGGACTTATATTCACAACCAACTTCTACAGATCCACCAGACAGTCCTCCTCTGCCACCGCGACCTTCTGCTGCAGTGGAGCCTGCTTCACATATCCCTGTTAAAGTATCAGGAACACTAGCTAGTAACAACGGGCAAGATATACCTGAAGAAGTCACAGTGAAGGCAGTACCAGCTGAGATACCTCCATCAGCAGCGGCAGCGCCCTACCCATACACTAATTACCCGGCACCTCCTATAGCTGCGTATCCGCCAACATTCACCACTGGGTTACCAGCTCCTCTTCCTCCAGGTCCACCACCGGCGGTGTACCCACCTTATGTAGCTGCTCCTCCTCCACCTCACTACCCGCCAGTTGTGCCACCACCACAATACTACCAGCCGCCGCCAGGTACCGCCGCGCCACCTCCGCATCGGCCATACTACCCTCCACCCACTTGAAATAAAATGGTAAAATTGTCACTCATTTATTATTCACAATAATGGACGAATTTTGTTACATAAATAAGGCACATCGATGTCAGTTGAGTTACTAATGTTAAAAAAACTGTACCTACAATATAAGTTAATTTGAATAAAGGGACTCAGTTTCGTTTTATATCACATGAGTTCTTTCAAATCAGTCGAGTTTGTTTAAGATAATGTATAAGTAATGTGTACACGAAGCGATACTGCGCTATGGTTTGGACTGTGTAAGCTCGTTGATGGCGCAAATTGGTAACAACTCGCGGTACGTTGAGCTCCTGGTTGTGGTCTATCGTGTACAATAAAAGGTCGGACAATACTGTGAGGCCAGTGCGCCCCACGCCTGCTGTGCAGTGAACTAAAACTGGTGGGTTCTTATTATGCCCTGGTGGTATGTCCGCTAATGTGTGCTGGCGTACAGATCGCAGTTCCTCTAGAAAACCAAGAAAATGTGACACTGACATTGGACAGCCCTGGTCGCCCCAATCAGTGTAGTGTAGATGCCAGATTGCACGATACCGCCGCGATGCAACGTGGCATAATCGGACTTTACTTGTAACACAGTGTCCAGTATGTTGTGAAAGTTCCCACCATACCTGATACTGTAACCAAAAATATATTTTTATAAGGGTGACATTTTTTGTAATGTGTCGGTTACATTTACAATAAAATACGTTTTGTTCCTCAGAATATGTATATTTTTTATTAAATTACCTGTCCCGCTATATCCACACATCTGTCCGCTGAATCAGGTAAATAACTAAGATCCTCTGAAGAATCTGTTAATTGAACAACAAGATATACTTCAGCCTCCCACACACAATGCCAAAACGAAGGTAAAGTATGAGCTGTAGGACCTTGTGCAGCTATATAAAATCTCTGTTTACTACCAACACTAGCCTGGAAAATAAAAGTGAGTCAATCTTTATTTAATCTAAATAAAAATAAAATACCGTAATATGAGAAGCATTGACATAGCCGAATTTATTTTCGCGAGTAGGCGTCAGTCGAACTCTGTTATCCTCATATGGAAGAACATCTTTAAACCGGTTAAATTGAGCGTTAAACGGATGCAGAGCTGTTGTAAATTCCGCATTAGGTTTCTTTTTTGGGATGTTATCAAACTCGAAGAATAGCTGACTGTCTCCAAGTTTTTGTTCTAATAACTGGCACTAAAAAACCAATTTTTACAAATTATTATTGAAATATGAAATAAATTTACCATTGTTTCCTTGCTGATTGTAGGTGGAAGGGGTTGTAATCTCGGTAATCCAGTCGACCACCGATGTTTACGAGTTTGTGAAGTATCTTCAGTTCTTCGCGGTTTTTCTCTCCCCAAAGTTGCGCTTTTCTCTTTTTCTTTTGCTCTGCCTCCGAGTAACGCCCAGCGTCGTCGTTTTTTACCGCTAGAGGCACTGCTAACGCTTATTTCAGCCGAAGTATCTGGCGCGGTACTCAAACCACTATCATTGAAAGCAGAATTTGAATATTCATGCCGTTGTTGTTCCTGTTGCTGACGATGAATTGTAAATGTGTTTTTTCTGTTTAATGAATCTGAATCTCCTGGAGATCTAGTTACATTTAACTGCCCACTGCTGTTATATGAAGAAATTGTTTGAGTTGTATTAAGGTTATGTGTAGAGCGATTTAGTAAGCTACTGCTATCTGTTAAATTGTTGGTACTAGAGTTTTGTTGCACATCGTTGTTAAATATATTAGCATATAGATTTTCTCTACTAACTTCAGGAGCCGACTGTATGGATTGCGTTCGAGAGCGCATTCCAGCTGCAGCTGCCTGCCAAGCAGCAACAGCTGGTATATTTTCGTATATAGGTTCCGCTGAGCCACTCGGTGCAGGAGCTGGCACACAATAAACTATATTAGCAGCTGTGCCATCAAATACTGATGCTAGGTTTTCATATGTTCCATGTGTATTATAAGCCGCAGGTTGCTGATATAATACTTGTTTTAAATAATGTAGTGTTCCGCCCGATACTAAATCAGGACTGGAGCCGGAAACTTGATTACTAACGAACAATGTAGGCGGTTTAGTAGCTTGCGAACTTGCAGCGAGATCTGGAGTAGAGTTAGACGCTAATCGACAGGAAGGATATGGCGGAGGAGGTTTATATAAATGAAGAAGATGAAGCCCTTCAGCTAAATCTAACACACTACGGTTGTAAGCTTGTGCAGGGGCAGCAGTAGTTGCCGGAGCTCGGTAGACCGCCCCGTGTGTTACATCTGGATAATGAATCCTTGCCTGCATTTCTGGTTGGGAACTGTACAATAACCGTTCTGCCCCCGCAGAATTGCGATATTTCTGCTGAACTGCAGTTTCATAATCAGGGGCCTGACGATAAGAAGGTAATAATCCCCGCAATCTGTCAATATCTGTTGGTGTTGGGGTAGTTAAATCTAAACAGGATGTAGATTGCGCTCTTTGCCCTAACTGACGATGAGCACTCATTAAATTTTCTTGTTGTTGTTGTTGTTGCTGCTGAAGTTGACTGTGATGGTTAACCGAATACAAATCCGAATTATCTAATTGATTTTTATTTTTGTCTTCATGTTGATGAAAAATAGGTAAAGCAGCTTGCGGCTCTTTACTGTTAGTACTGTTAGAAGCTTCATATTTTCGGAAGAACATATTCTGGAGAACAGCTGTACGAAAAGCTCGTTTGGCACCATCAATATTAGCGAAATGAAACTGCGCGGAATCAGAGGAACTAACACATTCTAAACATAATAGTTTTTTATGATTAACGACGTTACTAACGTCCATCCAGCTGTAGAATCTAGCAGGTCGACCATCAATATGAGCGACAGAAATGCCGGTTAACGAGATGCCAAGAACTACCTCGTTGTCTTGATGATCATGAGCGCTAAATGATTCAATACCGTAGCCTTCTAAATGTTGGCAGGTTGTTATGAAGTGTTCTTCAGCTATACCTGGTGGAAGATTGTGTAAGGCGGCGTGTTGATGTATGGCAGCGTTTGTAAGACTATCTAACATTGCTGGGTCTGTGAAACTCTGGAAGCGATAGTAAACTAATATAAAAATGTTTACATAATGTAAATGGTATTTGACTGAAGTATTTTCGATTTTATAAATATTATTAATTAGTTATGATTACGTACCTTGGGAAATAATTGGAAGTCTTTTAAATAATCTGGCGTATGCTTCTCTGCATCATAATTTCCAAATTCTGCTTGCATACAGTAGCTAGCTAATTGTACTGCTTGTTTAGGATTGCAAACTATCCGACCTTCAATAACATCCATTTTAAGCTGCAGGAAGTAATGGTATCTGGCTAATTCATCTGTGATAAGTTTAACTCCAGATACTACATAGAACATAACTCTCATATGGAGCAACATTCTTGCTGCATGTTTATCTAGCTGTCTTTTTACTGGCCGATCTAATTCCAGCCAGCATAAAGTGTTATTGTCTGGTCCTTCTCTACTCAAATATTGGAGTCCGAAGAAATGAGGCTGATTGACTGAAAGTTTTTGGCAAGCACATTCTAAACATTCCTGCCCAGTACTTTCTGATGAAAGTGTACATTCTATAAATGTATTATCCAATGCTTCAACAGAAATAATAAACAATGATTTAGAAACGACGCTATAGTGCCTAGATTTCTTAAGACGTAGTTTAAAAGGCATCTTATTTGATTATCTTAATCTTATTAGTTGTCAATAACATTATCATAGGTTAAAGAATTTGTAAAACGTATATTTTAATCACAACAATAATATTGAGCTACGTAAAAGGCACAGAACGTCATTGCTGATGCTTCAGTTATTTAAAATTTGAATTTTATTAGAAGATATGCTTAGTTTTCAACTATATTTACACTGCTCACATAAACTTCTAGGTAACATATTTTACAAGTTCTTCAAAGAACTCTCTTCCCATTAATAACCAGCACTATATTTAGACACATTTTAATAGCATATTTAATTTCTAATCACATATCTGACAGGAACATTCAAGCTACACCAAACGTTAGCCCATTCACTTGTACATGACGCATTCGTGTTTATTAGGTTATCTGATCTCTAGGCTGAGGCTGAATTTACAGGTGAACAAAGAACACTGCTCTCATGTGTCAGTTTTTAATTATTGCGTATTACTGACATCTATGGTAAATATTTAAAACGTATCTAACGTAACCAAAAAAATCCATTTCGTTTCATTTCTTCACGGTGCTCCTTGAACTTAATTTTTAAACCAACACCTCATTTGCAAATTGTAACGCATGCTGAGAAAAGCGATGGAACAAGTAGTTAAAAACGCTACTAATGTAGAAAGTGCATTATCTTTTTTAAGAAATGAAGTAAGTTTTTTTAATATGTCATAAATATCTATTGTTACTCTTTTTTATTTTTAGTTAGCAATTCTTAAAAATACTTACAATGAAATGAGAATAAAAACATTAACAGAAGAAAATAATAAGTTAATGCATTACATTGAAGACACTAGGAATACTTTAATTCAGTTGGAAACAGCTCACGGAATTAAACAAATTTCGATACCGGGTGCAACATGTGATGCAGTAAGCAACACAGATGTTAGTCTTGAATTATCACAAAATCTTCCAACACCGGTGGATGTTAATGTAGAAGAAGTTAAGGAGAAAGCGCCTAAGAAAGAGAAGAAGAAGTTAGAGAAGAAACCAGCCCCAGAACAAAATGACTTACCTGTTGATGTAGGCCGGTTAGATATGCGTGTTGGTCAAATTATGCAAGTAGAAAAACATCCTGATGCGGACAGTTTATACGTTTCTAAAATTCAATGTGGGGACCCTGCCCCCCGTACTATTGTATCAGGTCTTGTTAAATTCGTCCCAATTACTGAGTTACAAAATCGAAAAGTCGTTGTCTTGTGCAATTTGAAACCTGTAAAAATGCGAGGGATAAATTCTGAAGGAATGGTCATGTGTGCATCAACTCCAGAAGCAGTTGAAGTGCTCAGTCCTCCAGCTAATGCCGAAGCCGGAGATCCCATTGAATGTGAGGGTTACAAACGCCAGCCCGACGCTCAATTAAACCCTAAAAAGAAAATTTTTGAAACTGTTGCTCCAGATTTGAAAACCAATGATTCTCTCCAAGCCACTTACAAAGGTTCTGTAATTTCTGTTCTTGGTAAAGGTCCTATTACAACTAAGTCCTTGAAAAATGTAAATATTAAGTAATGTAATGATAAGGAGCATCATGAAAATAAACTCATTATATTCAATTTGTGTTTTATTGTTTTCATTAATTTTATAATGAAAAAATTCTTTATTAATTAATATGAAATGAAGCTTTCGGTTTTATAAATATTATTTGTTAAGGATACAAACTTTAAACGAACTTAAAAAGTACAAAAGCAGTGTAGTGCGAGTGAGAATGATTTAATCGTCGTCTTCGTCTTGAGGTGCACTTCTTGGCTTAGGTCCGCCAGCCCGTTTTGCCATAATAATTTGATCTATACGTAGAACCATGCATGCTGCTCCTACAGCATATTGTAAGCCCCATTCCTTACAAACATAAAGATCCAAAATATTTTTTTCTTTCACGTCACATGGTTTGGAACCATCGGCTTCAATATCGACTCCCGCGTTCACTTGGTTGTCTGCGTGAGCTGCTACTAATTCATCCAAAACATTTGTTGCCTTCAATCCAGAATTATCAGCAAGCGCTTTAGGTAGTGTCTCTAAAGCTGCAGCGAATTTTCTTACAGCATACTGCTCCAGGCCAGGAAGAGTGTCTGCGTACGATTCTAACTGTTTAGCTAATTCTACCTCAACGGCGCCGGCACCAGCTACAAATCTTCCATCGCGATCCATGCTCTTGAAAGTATTTACACCATCATCGATAGCTCTTTCAATATCATCCATGAAATTATCAGTAGATCCTCTAACAACAATGGTAGCAATACGAGATTCTTTTCCTTCTAACCTGAAGGCCACGACGGAAGTATCTCCGAGCTCATCTACGCAGACAACATCAGCGTAGCCTAGTTCCTCGGAAGTGGGAGGAGTAAGACGAGGTAGAACTATTCCGCCAACAGCTTTACTCAATCGTCGAAGATCGAATTTGGAGTTCAACCTAACAGCCATCATTCCGTATTTATTAACATAGTGAAGAGCCATATCTCCGAATTTAGCTCCAGCGACAATGACTTTTGCTCCAGTGTCCGCGATAGCCTTGATTTGATTTTCCAGTAAAGATTCTTCTCCACGGCTGAAGTTCATCAGTTCCTGAGCAGATTTGATAAGTACAGTGCCCTTGGTTTCAGTCTGCATAATGTCAACAGCACAACTATACAAAGCGACTTTAGCGTTCTTTACATTTGTGACATCACCTTCTACATGACGCTTGAAGACCATACCTTGAACTACTTGCGAATTCAAGAGACCAGATCCTAATACTTTACAAACTCGGACGTTGTCAACGTTAAAAGTGGTCTTTTCTGGTAAAATTGACACACAGGCTTTAGCAATTAATTCGCTAAGAAAATCTTCATTTCCTAGTTGTTTAGACATTACGGCAGTTTTTATTCCCTTGATGACTTCACTGGTATTACGTATATCCTTAACTTCATGACAAATTAATTTTGGGAGAATTTCCAAGCATTTTTCAAGAGCCTTTTCGTAACCTTCAGCAACTTCACAAGGAGTGACACCTAATCTTAGCAGCTCTTCTGCCGCTTCTAAGAGTGCCCCAGCTACGATAACTACAAAATTTGTACCATCTCCAACCTCTGAGTCTTGCATTTGACTCGCAAGAACCATTAACTTCACTGCGGGATGTTCTACTTCCAACTCTCTCATTATTGTGGCAGCATCACTTGTGACAAACTGTTTTTCTATGTGATTTATAACCATTTTGTTCATTCCATTAGGTCCATAAGCTGATCTGACAGTTTGTGCAAACTCTTTACAAGCTGTTATATTCCGAAATACTGCTTCTTCTAGTCCGGAGAAATACTGAACAAAAAATTATACTCCTACACCATCATACACCACATGGAATTTAAAATGGTTAAAACTTCAAATACTTACGCGTGATCCTTCTTTTAACATCTGGGACATGCCAGGCGCTTTTGGAACATGTAAAGCCATTATGTATAAAAGCTGTTAATGTCAATTTACTCAGAAACAATTATAAAAAGTTACAAAATTATTTTTCTTTATGCACCGGCACACCACATTTATGAACTGGAGATTACTGTGAAATGAGTAGCACAAAAATTCTCTAGAATAATCTCCAAAATCTCAAATAGTGGGTTCGTTCTACAAACATTTTTAATTAAAAATTTTCAATAAATACTTAAGAAGTAAATGAACGATTTAATTATTGTATAATATATTATTAAATAACGATAGTATGGATTTTAAAAATCATTAAACAACTATAAATATAAAAATTATGTTTACATCAGGTGCCTTCCTTCCTATTTAGCATACGAACGAACTCATAAATCAATTAATAAATTGACATCCGTCAAAAGCCAAATAAAACTTGTTGAAGAAAGAACAAAATTCTAAAATATTCTTGAGTATTTGCTTTGAAAGTGCTAAGAAAAGTGTTGGAAATTTTATTGGCGCAGTAATTTGCCCTGTAAAATTATTTTAGAATAATTATTGGCGAGCCGCACCCAACGGCTGTTTGTGTTGTGTGGTGTTTGCAACAAGTTGTTCAACATAGGCCTCTCAGATACCGCGTTGATGGACATGGTTGTCTCAAATTTACAGCAACAACGTGCAGTGACTGAGCAGCTGCGACGAGAGGCAGCTATCAAAAGGTTACCTGTTTCACAAGCAGTAGCGGATATCATCAAATTCATAGTAGAACATGAACAGGAAGATTGCCTTCTCGTTGGATTTTCAAGTCAACGGATTAATCCCTTCCGTGAAAAGAGTTCCTGTACACTAATATAATGCATTTTTATTTTATTTCATCTCTTTATTAAGTTGAGCACTACTTTACCTAAGTTAATTTAAACAACAAAATGTTAGCTTTATGTCATAATCTTAGCTTTTATGTTATAATATAAACATAGGAATTAAAACAATGGATGTATATTTGTTGCAAAAACGCCTATAGACCCAGAATTAGTAATTTAACTCTCGAAATTCAACGGGTGGTGCTCATTAACCTCATGATTCATTTCCGATGAATGTCTGACGTTTATATCACAAATGATGTATATTGTAATGCCAAATTATCTGTAATAAAGAAATGTAATCCATAAGTAGTTTTACCACTTATTTATTTCAAATAGTTAAGCCTGTTGTATACAACATGAATAATGAATAAATGAGAGTAATACATGATTCGAATCGCATTTGGTAGATGATAATTGGACCTTGAGCGATACGAATCAGTGCAAGGTGGGTATGTTTGATTACAATACAAAGGTCACATAAGAGTGTTACATATCACGTGTGTACGAAGGATTAATCACAAAATGGCAGGTTATAAGTAGTGTGTCGTGGGGATCATCTACTCGTATTCGTAACGTGACATATAGGCCTCAGCCTAACCTAAGTCCGTTGTGCTTGGTGTTGTGAAGTTGACGTTGAGCAACAGTTCAGTCTTGTGTGGCTGCGGTAGCCTCGGCTTTCTCTTGATACAGACGTAGCAAGTCGAGTGCGTCTTGTGCCTGACGCTTCTCGCTGAGGAAGCGTCCCGATGCTTCCTTCAGCTGCTCGAGGAACACTCGGTCAGGATAAGTGATGTCGGCGATGCTATCCGGGTCCATGTCCGACAACAATTCTAACTCTGCTCCACCTAATAACGATACATGGCACAAGTTGTGTTTCAGCTTTCCCACGAGTCCCGCCAATTCCATCCCGCCTTTAGCATCGTCGAGTTGATCCATTGAGAGGCGGCACGGGGGACCAGTGGGTTGCCAGCGCTGATCTCTTGTCAGAACCATCAAATTCGTATGTGCTTCTAGCGTTGCAAAGTACTCTTCGTCGTCGATCTCCGTGCCATCACCTTCTAACACCACGGTAACACCTTCCAAGGACATCTTTTCAGCAACTTTACTTATAAGCTCGGCGAGAGACGCGGCCACCAGCCCCTTACGCGTTTTTCTCTCAGCATCTGTGATTTTGAACGGCTTGCCGTTCTGCGGCTGTTCTTCTTTGTCCATGACACAACTCGCTGTTGATGCTTACATCGCCACAACACAATAACAAACAACTCGTGACGTTTACGTGAGCCGGCCGGTGACCGCCCCTGTGCGCGCCGGTATTGCAGGTTGCGGTTTACTCGGTGTCGGTAACGCGAGACAGGGTCAACGCGGGTCACATCCACCCACGCAAACGATCAATATCGCGAGCCCTAGACCTTTGTCTCCCTTCCTTGCCTTGTGTCGTTTGCGTACTGACGTTAACAATGTTAACGTGCACACGTTCACTGTGTGCATCAATGATTTGCATGATCTAGTGCATGCGCAGCTACTCTTGACTCTCTCAACTACCCTATTATAAAAATTCATTCCTGAACAAATATACTAACTCTCTACAATGTTAATTTAAAATTTCTCTCCCCAAAATGGAAAAATTGCTATGAATAAAATGTACTACAAAATTTCTCAGTCATTTGCTCTTCTGTACTTTAAAAGCGAAATATAAAAACATCTATTTCTATGAACATGCGGGAATAGGGTGTATTATGGAAATGTTAATTAAACTGAAAAACTTTGGTATAATAAAGGCACGTTGGTATCGAATGCATTTTGTACAATTACGAGTACAGAATGTCGTAGACGGAACGCGGCAGGTGATCTGCGACGAAGGCTTGCAATTTCTCTTGGCGGGTCACAGGCTGCGAACAAACAAACACATAGATCACTGCGAGCTCGCGAATGCGAGGTGTTTGCAACTTACCGTGTATCGCGGTAGCGGGAACGTGCGGACCACGGCGTCTGTCAAGCTACGCGTCACCGCCGTCAGGTCGGCGTCCTGCAACACAAATTCACTTAAGTACCACATCACACACCAACGAATGTAATAAACTATGTTGTCATAAATTCAAAAGTTCAAAAAACGTATAAATTTCTTTATTTACGTTTTTGGGCTAACAGCGCGATACAGGTTTCATATATCCAGTTTTAAAACAAATCATTGCTTATGCAGTTTAAATTAATTATTCACACTGAAACTGATACGGTGCCCTTTGAGTACCAAACCACAAAGGAAAGGATACTTTAATGGATTTTAACACAATTATGGCCTACGTTATTGCGTGAGTTATTTCGTTAGTGTATCAATGAATAAGTTCTGTATTCAATTTCCTGTGACTACTATTCACAAGACACAAAATTAAACTTTGAAAAAGGAAAATAAAATAAATACAGAGACCGAGATAATCATATTAAAGAAATTATATTCTTTTTAATTTCTATGCTCAAACTAGTGATAAACTAGTAAAATGATTTTTATTGTCTTTTATACATGTAAACAGATATGCTGCTATAAATTGTACTTCAGGCTTAAATGTAGCAGTTCAGAAGCTCTTAAAAGTAAGTCAATTAAAAGTTCATCTCTTTCAGTTTTTCTTACGTAAAATTTAATATTCATGGTAAAAATATAAATTTTCTTTTTCATTATTTATTTAAATTATTACTTAAATCTGTATAGAGATTATTAATAAGAAATTTGAATTATTTTTAAATAATAATAATAATAATATATCACTTATTCTAATACACTTTTACAGACATCATCAGATAAAAAGTGTGCCAGATAACAATCTCTACATAAGGTCAAAGTTATATTTTTTATATAAACGGCATGGTAGGAAGTGGCATCTCTCTACAGAAATGATTTTTTTTCGTTTTATATTTTATTAGGTTACTCAGAACATTTTTATGAACGATGAAAACTTAATCAAATAAAGGTAGCAACAATTTTGTGATAGACGTTCTGAAATAAACTTATAAACTTCAAATACAAGTTTCTTGTAATAAAATTTTCTACAACTGTAACTGAATAACCATAACAACATTATTCTTAAGTAGTTGTAAGGCTCAAAGGTATAGGCTGTTTATAGAAACGAAACGAAAACTAAAAATACACCGTACGTAAAAAAATCTAATATATTTTAATAAATTTTATATGAATATTACTGGTGCAATTTTCATAGATGTTGTTTTTATGCAAATTTATGTAATGATGATATACTGGTTACTGTAGAGAAGGCGTTAATCAAACATCTTGCAGGTAAATTTTGCAGCGTAGAGTGAACTCCGGGGGATATTTTTATGAGATAAATATCGAAGTCACAAATGACTTTTTAGAAACATACCCTTATAATAACGTAATAGATTTATTAAGCACGTGCGATATTTTTGTTTAATAAGTTACACAGATGATTTTAACATTTTATTCAGGGGGCTAAAACAAAACGCAAAGTAAGAATTGGGAAATATTCAGATTGTCCGTCGTTAACAAATTATTGATAAGAAAACAAATATTTACATTCAAACTTTATTAAAAACACATAAATTACTAAACAATATATTTTCCATATCTGATGTCACAAAATATGTTCAAATAGGTAGCCTCTTACTTGAAGGCAAACATTCATATGATTTATCATGGAATCATAATGAAATTTTCACGCACTGTCGCTCCTAGTTAGTTGTGTTACATTAATCAATTAGGCGGCTATGGCGATAGTCATATTCTAATTACTGTGGCGTAATAGGTGAAAATAAGCTACTTACACGACCGCTCTGGTCGTGTTCCTATTAAAAAGCTCGCAATCGCAAATGTTTGCCTTTAAGTAGGAATCAACCTATTCATGATAACAAATTTTATGACAACAAATGTGGAAAATATGTTGTTCGGTTGTTTTCTAATATTATTCATTCTTAATTACATTTAAATGTTAATATTTGTTTTTTATCAATATCTTGATAACGATGGACAAACAGGAAATTTTTCACTCTTAATTTTCGATTTGTTTAGCGGTTTAGCCCCCTGAATGAAATCCAAAAAGCACGCCCCCACAATATGAAATATGAATGTTTATCTCAGCTAATTATAATTTAGCTTACTTGAGTTATTTAAAATAAATATTCCGTTATTATTAGATGTTATTAAAATATAAACCTATGTATTTGAAAGTATTTTGTGACACACAGATGTGGAAAATATCTTGTTTTCCAATATTATCCGTTTCTAATAAAAATTTTATGTTAATATTGGTTTTTCATAAATAATGTGAAGGGCATTCAGAAAATTTCCACTCTTAATTTTCGACTTGTTTTAGCCTCCTAAATTGAATTGTAAAAGCAGGGGCGTCACTTTTGAGACAGTCTGCACATTTTAAATTTAAGTGTTGCTACGATCCACTTTTTTTAAAAGCACGTAATTTAGTTAAAATTTCAATACAATTTTAGACATTAATATTTCATATTTAAATACTTAAATAGCTTATTACTTATTTTGTTATTTCTTAGTATTCCAGTCTGCTTCTATTTGCAGATTTCGAATTTTGGTAATAGCGATGTCATTTTTGTGCTATTTGAAAATTTAATTGTTTGATTATTGCAGATTGGCACATCCAGAAATGGGTAATATGCCGTGATGATATATTTATTTATTTATTTTTATTATTTTTTAACGTATTTCTTAGGCCGTACTTATTTGGGAAATTCAGGTTCAATCTTAAACTGATCTCTAAGCAACCTATATAGGTTACTGGTTACTTCCAAACCAAATAAATGATACAGTTCTAAAATTTGGCGGATAATTCGAATTCATGTCATTTATTCCCATCTCATTGTTCTATTTAATTTGATTTTATTTGTTTATGTCAAATTCATAAGATGCAGTGGCGGCTTGTCAGGGTAGACAGGTGAGGCAGTGCCGCATCAAAAATGAAATAAAGCTGTAAATAATGTAAAGTGGTATGTAAATTAAATTTCAATTTATTCCATTAATGCTTGTCTTTATAAATATCAAAATAATAATTGAAGCCACCACCATAACTAATTTGTAATGCAGTTCACCTAATTTACACCCTTTGAAGTGCTTCTCGAAATGAGTAGTTTAATATTGCCTAATGTTTTTGATACGGCTTTCATTCATACGTGCGCTAGACAGCGCTGTTCGAGGCAGTGCTTCAAATAAAAAATCCAATGAGAGGATAAAATACAATCAAACGCGGCCTGCTGACAAATTTTGTAAATAAGTTCACAACATCTACTGTACATGTTGCAAGCCAGATTAAATAATATTAACGACATAAACATAATATAACCTGTCCAGCATTTTTATTATAATAGGCCCTAGTTTGCGACTTTGATACGTATGGCAGTAAGTATTTAATTCTTTTATTTTTCTCGTAGTTTTTATAGTTTTTTAGTTTAAAACAAAACAAGTGTAATGGCTTCGACTGAGACTTTAAAAGATAAGAACTTCGAATTAAATGATAATAGTATAAGGAATAATTCTGAAGATATTATTTTTTTTAATTAAAAAAAATTCATTTCATCGACTATCTTTTGAAGATAAACTGTTTGTTAAAGAATTAAAATAAACATACCATCTCTGCTTTGTTCTGATCTTAGTACATCATTAATAAATATTGGAGAAGGAGGCAAGATGCAACTAACACCTGCTATGATAAATATAACTGGCTCATTGTTGGCCGTGCATACTTTTTACTAGTACTACTAACATACGTAAAGATCACATTGCTTCAACTTGTAAATTAGTACTTTTAAGAAAATAAAATATTTCTACTGCAATTGATAGTGCAAGAAAAATTTTAATTCGAAGGTGGAAGAAATGTTTTGTGGTCTGGCAATTTATTTTTGTACATGAAAGGGGAAATACATGCAGCTGCACATCCCTTAAAAAATATAACTTTCAATTATAAGGCATTTGACCTTGAATGAAAAAAAATTTCACCGGCGGCGCATTTTTTCTCTAGATGCCATGCCTCACCAAAGTTTTGATGCACGAGCCGCCACTGATAAGATATAATTGTACATTTCATGAAGCAGCTACTCATAGTGTAATGTCAAAGTTGTCTGCCATCTGAACAAAAAAATACCAACAATAACGTCACCTAATGCAAAGAACTCACTTTAGGAAAACTCGGGGAGGTTATTATCGATTAGTTGTGTGCGTTAGCTAATTATTCTTGTTGGTATTTTTTTAAAAGTAAGTAATGAAATGGATGGGATATTAGTTCATGAGGTGGATGTCCACTTCATGACAATTACATCTTATGGATTTGACACATATAAACTACTCCACCTATCAGTTTTAAGAAATAAATAAAGACAGTTGGGTCAGTTCAAGATCAGGTTTGGGTTACTTAAATTATGCCAACTAAACACAACAAACCTACCAAGTTACTCGAAAAGTCCCAAATAAATACGGCCTTAAATAGACCATTTTAGAAATTCAAAGCGCATGCGCAAAGTGGTGACTGCAATAGGCGCGGGCGGACACGTGACTTTGAGAAGTGCTTGTAGGGCCTGGTAGGACCTCACAAGTTTGCCAAGTATACAGCTTGTGTTCCTTGCCTGTGTTGCCAAGTCAATTTAAGCGTAAAATTAATAAATAAAATTGGAAAACTAATTATTAATGAATATCATGTTGTTTTATTTTCTGACGCATAAACTTAATTTTTCAAATATTTTTTTATAAAAATAGAGCGATTAATGCTGCCATCTATGATACAAAGATTTCTTGGCGCGCTAAATTTGAGGAAGCCATCAGTTCATCTTGAAAGCTCTATTTTTTTTAAAATTAATTTAAAAATTAAGTTTAATATATCAGAAGTAAAACAACATCATATTCATGAACAATGACTAGTTTTACAATTTTATTTATTAATTTTACTATTAAATTGATTTGGCAACACAGGCAAGGTACACAAACTGCATACTTGGCACCCTTGTGGGGCCCTACAAGCACTTGTCAAAGTCACGTGTCTGTCCGCGCCTCATACTTTTGGTCTCCAAAATACTGCCATTTTAAATATGAAGTTAGATAATATTGTATGATTGATGAATATTTTATCAATACTAAAATAAGGTTTTATTTGTAAAATAAGAATTTAAACCACACCTTATACTGAAATTCATTTTAGGAACTTCTGTGTAGTTCTAAAATCTTAAACAATATGTTGGTGTCGCGTATAAATTTGAAATGCCGGCAATTTAACGGCACTAAACTTTTTAGTTCAATAAGTGAATGTAGTGATCACTCAAATTTCGGAAATGGTCTAAAGTCGAGAAAAATACATATCCTTATCTCAAACTATTGAACCTAGCGAGTTTCATATTTGAATTTCCATAATTAATTATTTTATCCGGCTGGGTAGCGTAAATCCACTCCGCTGTACAGTACAGAGCGTACAATGTTCTATTCATTAAAAGCCAGCGCAATACAGAACCACCGTTGTGCTAGCTCTGAGACACACTGGTATTTATATGAGAGCATGTATATTTCTCTAAAAATAAGAATAACCTATCGCACAAAACTTGGCCCGAGTTTTCCAAGCCTGACTTTTTTGCGTTAAGTTAGGTTACTGTTGTTATTTTTAGAGAAATATACAAACTCTAAGATAAATGCCAGTGTGTCTCACAGCTACCATAGTACCAAAATAACAGTGGACTCTGTATTGTGCTGGGGTTTGTCTAATAAGAGTAAGGAATCGCGTTCATCAAAGTCCTGAGCTCTTCAGAACATCGTCCGCTCTGTACTGTACAACGGAATGGTTTTACACTAATCGGTCGAAACAGGTAAAGCCGGATTCCCACGGCGCGAGACACGCCGAGCTTGGCTCGTGACTCGGCACGCCTCGTGCCGTGGGATAGGGAGGCTTGGCGCAGCTCGCATGTTCCCGTTTGTTATCGGTAAATGTGACACGAGTCAAAGGAGGCGAGCATGCTAGGGCAGCGTCTTGCGCACGTGTTCGATGTTTCCCTATGCTTGTGAATTTAGTAGCGTGCGGATACCATATACGGAGGATGGAACGGTCACCATCGTCTACGGTTTCTCTTCTTTTTTAAAATTGCAGTTGCATTCACAAAATACAAAGCAGCAACGTGAGCAGCTACCCGCTCTTGGCGATTACTCATGTTTAAGTATTTTAAATTTTAAAACCCATTTCTACACGAATGATTTCGCTTCGAACAATTTCGGTTAAAGTCGGAAATGCGTGGTAAGCTTGCAAAAGTCAAAGTAGAAGAGTTTGCACATGCCGTGGTATCCATAGAAAATAGATATACATTGACCATTGGTGGTATCGGTAAACTTATGACTCGAAGCTTGGCGCGGAGCTCGGCGAGTCTAGTTGGCTACGTGGGAAGCTGGCTTAATATATAACATCGGCCGGATATGTAGGTACTTACCGAGCACCGGGGCCATCATTAATTTAAGTTTGATTCCGATCGCTACCTTATTAACCCAACTAGATGGGTGTTGAAAAACAATTATACAATAGGGGATTCCATCATTTTTTAAAATATAATTTCATCAGAAAGTATAAGTAAAACTAAGACTATTGGTGAAAATCCGGTGAAAAATTCCTGTTAATAAGCGAGTTATGGTTTGAAAATATAGATATGACGTCACGAGTATAAGTTTTTATATAAAACTGTTTTCTTCGTGGATCTAAAATATTCTTGAAATATATACTATTTTTAAATTATATTTATAAAAAACAAATTAATATTATAACACTGTACAAGTCTACATGCTTTATAATTGTAAGTGCATCAAAATTATTAAGTTTAATGCAAGAAATTTATATTCAAATAAAAACTGTTTGATAATTGCACTATTGGACTGATAGCCACGCCTCCGCTATTTGAATTTCTCTACTTCCATTGGTAGTAGCTCCGCTCCTAACCGGGTATTCGTTATATATTTATAGGCCGTCTTTGAGTTGCCAATCAAAATAATATACAGGGTGTAAATGAAATAAGTGCATTAAATTTAACCAGTAGTATAACTCATCAAGAGCAACAATATTTCTTAATAACTTTTTCTCGAAATCGCATATATTTTTAGCATTTTTACCACCTCGTAAATTGACGAGTCGTTCCAAATATTTTTGTGATAATTGAATGCAGCAGCAATAGCTATGAAAAATTTTGTTTTAGCAATTGACAGTCCTGTCAATTGTTGCAATTAAATTTTGACAGTAATAAACTTGTTTATAAGGTAAAATTCTGTCAAAATGCGAGTACACAGACATTGTAATTACTTACCTATGGTTTATTTATTTATTTTTTACTCGTATCTGTACTACATGTTACTTGACATCACGGTTCTCATAAAGACAGTGTCATGGAGTTGCCAACGCATTTACACGGAGCGTTTCCAAATCATCACCAAATCATTCTGTTCTTAATATTCGCACATTTGTTAATCTTGTATATCTGTATCCATACCATGTGCAAAAAGTTCAATGTTTTCAGCACATAACAGACTTCAATTTTGGAAATGGCTCATAATGTTCATTCATGAGACTGAATTTACTTGGGAAGGTGTATTTATTATGCACAATACACATCTTGACAGACGAAAATTCTGTAAAAATTTTCATTAAAAAATGTTTGGGGAACAATAAATGGACGACTAATTATTGGTACTCATGTACCTCTTTTAAATGGACAAAAGTTTGTACTTACATTTTTTGAATAACGTATTTAAACTATTATGATTTATCGACGATAAATAATCATCTCATAACCTAATAACTATGCTTTTTCTCTTCCTCTAGTTACCCCGTCACTCCTTGTCTTCCTCTATTCACACTATTCACAGGTAAAGATAAAAAGCCTGTTTCAATACACAACTTTATAATTTTGTTATCCAAAATTTAAATTTATTTATTTTAAAAATTGTATTATTACGTATTAATTAATAATAATGTTATTTCCCTTGATTCGTTTATTAATTACTGTGACTGTAAGTGTAACCGATAACCGACAATTTTTGAGCTGCTTGTATCCCACTTGAATGGCAGCTGCTCATTTGTTCTCCATGAGCGGGTAACGAAATATGCAGCAAATCTTTAAAGAATTTTAACTCAAAATCTAAAAGACTTAGAAAAAAAAGTTATTAAGAAATATTGTTGCTCTCATCGAGTTACATTACTGGTTAAAATTAATGCACTTATTTCATTTACACCCTGTATATATATATATATATATATATATATATATATATATATATATATATATATATATATATATATATATATATATATTTCCGAAGTATTTCAATTATATCATTTTATTTCTTTATTAATATTCTTTATTAAGCATCTACTTTCACTATTTTTTTTAAAATTTCTTTTAATTCGATTGAGCTGTAATCCCCTATTTTATAAAATAAACCAAGCGTGAAAATTATAATACATCGTTATAAAGGCCCATTCAGAATTAAAAAAATTAGCGGTAGTGTAAGAATTAGTGGCATCGGTAGCGTAAGAAATTTGTAGTAAAAATTATTTCCGTTCACAATGAAAAATTATTGAAATTATAGTAAGTCTATTATTTATAGGTAGAGCCCTTACCGGAGATTTGGTATATTTTTCCATGCTTCTGATAGCTGTTTCGAAATAATCTTCCCCATAAGCATCTCTCTGTTCTTGACACAATTGGTACCACATTTCTCTTGCTTGGTCTATGAGATCCTGATCTTTGGTCCATGCACTCCCAGAAGTGTACTCTCCAGGAGCCACAAGAACGACGTCCACGCCTCGAGGGCGTAATTCCATGCGCAGGCAAGCGGCTAAGGACTCGATAGCTGCTAATGCAGCTCCGTGCATGCCCCTGGCTGGAGCGGCAACTCTTGCTAAAGCGCTACTCACGCAGATGATCCGACCGTGGGCCCGACGGAGCAGAGGGAGCATCACCTGGGGAAAGAAGTTTGTGAGTTTGGAAATATTAACGTAATGTACGGGGAAATTGTAAACAGATTAAATGCAACAATTTAGTTTAAAGTACAGGAAGATTATCTTCGTATATCCCAGAAGCCAGAAGGAATGTGTAGGTGTATTCGATATCAAAGAATCTCGTATGTTACCAGAACTATATTTACGTGGGGGGACGGAGCTAACTACTACATTTTAAGACGAAGCCACTGAATACGTAATACAGTAGTATTACGTATTCAGTGGCTGAATGAAGCTGAAAATGTATATTCTTTGGAGCTCATTTTGAATGGTAACTGTCTATAAATAGTACAAGAAAGGGTATTTTATTTAGAAATAGGCGCCGGGAAATAATTATTTCATTATGTAAAACTATGTATATGATAAAAATCTACGCAACCGAATGCGAATATTATGTTTTTAACTATAAACGGAAATAGTTATTTTTGTAACAAGTTGATTACACAGGTACCCGACTGCTTTCATGGCAACAAAAAATCTTATGTTTTAATTATTTCCCGCACCAATGCGGAAATTGGCTATTTCTTGCATTCATTTTGAGTTTCACAATATTGTGGAAAAAAGTATTTTTGGTTAATATTATGAAAGCTACTCGTATTAGGTTATATATTTATTTCCCGATATATACCTGAAATTAGTTAGGTATTTGTTTAGCAAAGCAAAAAATCTGATGTGGCCAGCACATAACCTTTCGCCAGATATTTTATCTGGTTGTACGCATAAAACAAAACATATTTTTAAATACAAATACATATATTCATGTCTCACTACAAAATACTTCTCACATATATTTGCAAAATCTATGGAATATTTTAATATAAATTATGTACTATACATACATTTTCTTTATATTCAATATCCTGAAATTTTCTTTTTCTACTTAAATATATAAATAAATATATCATCACGGCATATTACCCATTGCTGGGTGTGCCAATCTGCTTTGTTCGCAGATATCGGTAATGATGATGACATATTTGTACCGTGCGGGCGTTTACCAGGCGTCATCTCATGGGCACTCATTGCTGGCGTGGACAGTGCACCACAGTGGTAAATTTTGTGCCATTTAAAATTCGAAATATTTGGAGTCGGTCGGGATCGAACCCGGTTCCCCAGATACGCGACCAGACACTCAGGCACGCGACCATTACTTTCCTTTTCTTTTTCTTTATATCCGTCATTTTTTCGCAAATTCCTTTTATATTCTTTTTTACGTATATTCTTTTGCGTTGTTGACTTTTTTTTATTTTCATAATCTTCATATACAAATATTTTTGACAGTGGCATATACAAATATTTTTGACAGTGACATTTATGTGTCAATTACAAAAATTTGAATTTCTTGCCTTGAAGTAGTTTGATCTCAGATTTTTTACATCAAATTATTTTATATGCATTTCTTTATCTCTAAATCTATAGAAGATATAATAATGAACTTATATTTATCGAACAAAGAATTTAACGTTCTTTAATATAAGTATTTACACAAATTTTCGATAAATAATATTTAGATGATTTTTTTCTTGTAACTACTACTTCCGGTTGTCTAATTGTTACCAAAACTTAATCAACTCTTCCCATTATTGTTAGAATCCGTAGTTAAAAATGTCTTAAGTCTTATAGTATTTGAGAAATCGTGGATCCAACATACACACGCACGCACGCACATTCTCACACATCTACACCCACACACACACACACACACACACACACACACACACACACACACACACACACACACACACACACACACACACACACACGCGCGCGCGCTCACACACACACAGACATACATCATCGTAAAAATGTTATCGGATTCTAGGGACCTTAATTCAATATCTCTCTTAGCGAGAGGTAAAAAGTAGCAGATTCACTGCCCTGCCGGAGTTTCATAGACGGAGCGACGTAGAGTTTTTTATTTTAACCCAGACTACTAGACAGTGAATTTGCATTTTCGCCTTGTTGAACACATACTTTCTTGATTTAGAATTAAATATAATTTTTACAGTAATAATGAACAATCTATTTGACATTTCGTTCCGATACTATATTAATTTAACTAATAGTTAACAATTTAACTATAAGTTATGCAAATGGCTATAAAAATAAGTGATGGTAAATGGAAAAAGTTATTCTACCCGCGTATGACTAAGTTCATTTGAAGGAATTACGATATTTCATCTCTTCATGAATTTTTTTAAACCAAATTTTAATTTCTGGTTCCCAATGTTATCTTAATCAAATGTAGAGAAAAGAGCTGAAAATAACAACTCGTATTTTTTAAAATGTGTTAAATATTACCAGAATTTGAGAAAACATTATTAAAACTTCAATATAGTGTCGTCACCGTGACGTATCTTTGAGAAATAATACAAGCAATGAGAGCGGAAGAAAAAAGTCTATACCCATTTATTTCGCTCTCCATTGCTTGTATTACTTGCTACATATGACGTCAAGTTGACATTACAGAAGATTTAATGCCGATTTTCTCCAGTTCTATTAATTTTTAACAAATTTTGAAAAACACCGGATTATTTTTTTTATGAATAGATGAATTATAAAAAGCAAAATTTGGTCACATACCTCATTATATTTAAAGTGAATAGTCTAATCATTAATAGATGGGTGTATATTACATATTTCAGTACTAGATTGAGCTACATTCTTTTGTTTTGGGTAATCCAACTGGCAGCCGAAGAAACAAAAATAGCATAATCTAGGGATAAAAGTTTACGAGGTAAGTTTGTAAGCTTGTAAGCAGGGTTTATAAAACGAGAACGCCTGCAGGTTATATAATGTGAAAAACATGAAAGTTCAAAAGATTCCAATGTAAGGCATGAATATGCATGTTGAAGGGTCCAAATTTCTAAATTACAATTAAACTTTGATTATATAATTGTAACAATTCTTAAGAACTAGCTCATATTTCTATTTTGAAATATTATTTGCTAATAATATTTTAAAATTGATTTATGAAATGGAAACATATAAATCTATCCGGAACTTTGCCAGATATCTAACGTTTTGTTTATTTGTTTAATATTAAGTCAATATCGGATTAAAATAACATATAAATTTATCTCCGCAATATATTTTTGGCGTTAGATCTATTTTTTAGTTACAAAAATAGATATGGAATGTATTATTATTGTCTTGAAATAAACTTCAAACCAAAACACTCACGTAGTTATTGATTATATCCTTTCATAAAACTGTGGAATTCAAAAAGGTTTAATTTATTTTTAGATAATAAAATAATAACAAATGTAATTTACATATTCTAAATAAAAGTTTTAACTACAGAGTATTATTTGAATTATGAACGAAATCAAAAACATAAACAGGATGGTGACCGAGACCCGGAACATAGGACTTTAATATGTAAAATCATACTTTCGTAATTTCCTGTTTCCCTAATTATTTTAGGTAAAAATGCTTCAAATAAAAGTTGTAGAGCTTAAAATCAATCGCAAAATTTATTTTACATGCTTTGTAACGGCAGAACTTAGGTATAAAAATGTGGAAAATTACCCCAAAAATAGCGATAGCCACGGAATAGAAAAAGATAAGTAATTAACAAATGTTTGACGTTTTACCTGTCAAGTTAGGTTGATATATTTTTATTAGGTATTATTTGTAATATCTGTTCAAGTGAACAATTATTTATTAATTTAAATAAATAATTATTCACTTTAACAGAAATTACTAATAATAACAAAATTAAAATAACCTAAATTGACAGATAAATTGCTAACATTTGTTAATTTTTAGATTCAAAATGCCCTTTTCAATGGACCTTTCCAATTTAAGGGCTATCTCTTTCTATCGCTGCAAATAGTAAGAAAATGGCGCGAACAACTGCCAGTTGAGCTGTCAAACGAAACGTCAAAAATATTGCTGTCATTAAAATACCTGTATTCTCAGTGAAAATTTGCATCGTTAGACATTTTACCTTCAATAAAAGCTTTTGTAACTTATTTCGATAAGATTTTTTAAAGTTATCCGAGATATTCTCACATTTTACGTCCAAATGTTTTAGAATCAAACGTCATAGATCTCAGTTGTTCTTACTATGCGCAGATCCCCATTGCGCATATCTTCTATCTCTTTAAATTGGAAAGGTCCATTTAACGGCTATCTCTTTTTATCGCTGCAAATAGTAAGAAAATGACGCGAACAACTGCCAGTTGGGCTGTCAAACAAAACGTTAAAAATATTGCAGTCATAAAAATACCTGTATTCTCAGTGAAAATTTGCATCGTTAGACATTTTAACTTCAATAAAAGCTTTTGTAAGTTATTTCGATAAGATTTTTTAAAGTTATTTGAGATATTCTCACATTTTAAGTCTAAATTTTTAGAAACAAACGTCATAGATCTCAGTTGTTCTTACTATGCGCAGATCCCCATTACGCATATCTTCTATCTCTTTAAATTGAAAAGGTGTATTTCATGGCTATCGCTATTTTTGGGGTGGTTTTCGACATTTTCATACCTAATTTCTGCCGATCTCTAGCATGAAAAATTAATTTTGCTGATTGATTCAGATGTAGAATTTTATGCTCTATAACACTTATTTGAAGCTTTTTACCTCCCGCTACCCTTGGTAAGGGAGGTATACGGATCGTGCTAAAAATCGCATATCAAGATTTTGGTAAATGACAAGGTCTCTAGAATCCAATTGTAACATTTTAACGATGATGTCTATGTGTGTGGATGTGTGTGTGTGTGTGTGGATCCTATTTACGCTCTAACTCAAATACTATCATTCAGAAAATTTTGAAACCTTGTATTTATACCTCATTCTAATATGGAAAGAAGCCTTTAGATTTTGGTGTAAATCAGATAACCAGAAATGGCACTTTACTTGAAGCTCAAAATAGTTTTTCTCCGAAAAATACCTTTAAATGTTATTTTTTCGAGATTTATGTTATTATAACAATTTAGATTATTGAATTTTCTATTAGTTTGCATTAATATTTTTCTATGTATACATTTTATGGATAAATTTATATAATTATCTATAATTTAAATCACAGAGCCTGCGCTTTAAACAAACACAACTACTTGATTAGACAGTTCATACCTCAAATGTATGTAACTGACCAAGGAGGATAGAATCCGATTCCATTTTTGGCGCTGCACGGTATCATGGCCATGGCTGGGTATATAAGTGATATCTCCTGGTGCTCCTTGTAACTGACAGATAAATGTTACTGTCAAAGAACTAATCATTTCAAATTAATAATAGTAACGTTTAAAAAAAATAGTAAATAGAACCCTATGGAATGGATTTTAATACAGTTTCTAGTATAACTAAATATGTATACCTTGTTCCATTTAAGCCATTCAGTATTGCGGAGCATAGGGAATAGTTTTGACCTCTCTGATTGGCTGAAATTAGACACAAGAAACAAGTTTACCCAATGTAATTTCGGCTACTTCAGATTTGCGCTGTTGCCAGTGCCATCTACTGAACGGCTTAAATGGAACAGAGCATAAATGTATATTTAAATTAATGAAAGTTAAATAGCGGAAGGTGTTGTTTTGGCAACATCAGATTTTTTACCTTAAATAATTAGGGAAGCAGGAAATTACAAAAGTATGATTTTACATGTTAAAGTCCTATGTTCCGGGGTCGCGGTCACCACCCTGTATATTGAAGAACAACATTACTACAAAATTTTACAAAAGAAATCTGAAAATGATTGATTATGATCGAAGGACAATTAAATTCCATTTGTTCCTATTTCATTCAATATATTTTCTTTCATCCGCAAAGGCGTATAAAGAATCTTTTCATATCCATTTACATTTTTTCTAGAAATATCGTAATTAATTTTCGTTTTTATATGGTCCTTCCTTTTTACTTTCTTGCAAAAAGTAATCGTGAAAATTTGCAATATTTCAATTAAAATTAAAATAATTATATATAATCCTATACAAGAAAATCGTGACTACAATTTTTCCGCTGTGACGCAAATCTATCCTTTGGGAACTATGGATTATCTGGAATTAAAAATAACTCGAAATTGTTTCAGTATAATTATTATGATTACACAGATAAGTTAAAATGTTTACCCTTGCTTGCTAAAGTGATACTGTCAAATTAACGTCGATGATAAAATTGTATTTTATCTTAAAATAATTGGCGATAAAAATAAACTTTATGGCGTCGGGATCAATCATTTTGATCTCACTATTTATCATCCGCCCACAGATTTGGGGGAGTATTATATTATGACGCAGATCTTAGACGTATTTGCAGAAAGCTAAGAGATGAGTCACTTTGTTGATTTTTTTTGTGGAAAAATAGTTTTCAATTTTTGGTGTGTGGGCTGCGGAAAACTAGGTCATGTATTGTCAATTTGAATAATACGCAACAGAAGCTATTTTCACCAGAATAATTATTGTTTTGTTGGAGACACAAGATGAAGGGATAAGAATTAATTTCTTTGCGCAATGACGCATTATTACTTACATTTATAAAGTTATTACTAAATATAGATCATAATATTTACCATTACTGTAAACATAATATAAAATGTATACTTATTAATCTATTTTTAACATCAACAAATTTAATATCTCTGCACAGTGTTGGTGTAAAGTACATAAATTTACATAAATGTATATAGGTAATATGTTCGTGCAATAATTTTATTGGAAACTTCAAGTGGTAACATTTACTCTTAATCAATATTAAGTTATGACTAAAATAATAAATTAATTTGTTTTACATCATAACAATATATGTTTAAATGATAACCATATAACCAATTAGTTACTAAGACTAAAATTTTGAGTAAATAATGTTTTGCATGCAAAAAACTTTCTGCATGGATTTTATAAGTTTTTTTTTATATATACACATACAGTGCTGGCGCATGTACCGCTTTGAAGTAATTATGTATTAAATACCCAAAAGGACTTAAATCCTTTTTATCTGTACTTAAGTAACCATTTTAAGTATTAAATAGCTATAGTTTGTGTTAAGATAAATGCGCATTGGCTTTTACGCCCATCACAGAATGTATTTGCTCAAAAGATTTCAGCGCACAGAGAGGTACTCACAATTTTTTCCAATTACCAAATTTAAAACAGTAACCACTAATTAGGTATTAAAATTCATAATAAAGTTACTATAGTTTATTATTCAATAATTTGTTTGTATATTTTTTTTACATTATACAAATCTTAAAAATATGTTCTCCTTCAATATTAAATTATTTTCTTCGTCAGAAGAATCAGTCCACGGATGCCACTTTTTATTTCAGTTGTTTACAAATGAACACTTGAAACAAGAATAACGTGAAACAACGTTTAGCGAAATTTATACAGACAAAATACATAAAAAGATTTTAACCGTGTATTTCCCGGTTTTACCGTAAATTTGGTAATCCGCTCCTGACCGCCTTGGTTAAAAAATACCCCAAACTGATGGGTTAACGGAGCTTAAGAAGTCGAAGTCAATATGCATTTATCTTGCTTCAAGATATTTGCAAACGTACCTGCCCCGACTTACGCAGCGGATGGCTTCTTAAATGGGCTTGATGGGTAATATGACAAAATATTTGAAATGCAGCACACAAAATATTTGTGTGCAATTTAATGTTTCACTTGAATTTAAAAAAATACAGAACAAAGAATATGACATTACACCAAATTATAAATAAAATCAAGTATATTATTAGCGGGATTTTGAGAAAGTACCGCTACATTGTTTTCCCAAATTTTGCTAATTCTCCCCTGACGCAAAGGATCGTAAATACCATTAATAATACTGTAACACTGATATTGAATGATTTAAGTGGCTCCAAAATGGTGGACGAGTCAGCTGTAATTTATCTAGTAGCTATAATCTAGTTACAAACTATGATGACGTACCTCCCCTGCATAAATATTTTTACCGCGTTAGTACTTATTTTGATAATTATAAATGTGCCCATTTCAAACATATATTTAGAACTGACGAAAAATAATGTGCTAGCCACATCAAATAATTTTTCTAAATTGTAATAAATGAATATTTTTATACAACTTTCTCTAATAATAACGATATAACTTTGGTGATTTTAAATTTAAAAATCTGGTGTCGCCAACACAAGTCACAAAAAAGATTAAGTTAATCCTTATTTTTTAAACCCCTCAACAGGATTAAATCCACATTCTCTCACATCCATGCCTTAGTGGGATTCGAACCCACAGCCCCGAGGGCACTCATGACATGAGGCGTTGCTCTAACCATTGAGCCACCGGAGCTATAATAAAATGAAGAATAAATTTTAAATACCGGGATAGAATATAATTCACTAATCCAAAAATGAGGAGTAGCTTAAACATTTTTGTGAATCGTTAATTTTTATTAATTTAAATACATACCTACATATTTGCTTATGCTGGAAACTGTATTGAATTCCTTTTCTATTGTTCTATTTACTTTTTTCTTTTTAAAACGTTACTAATATTATTTTAAAATGATTAGTTCTTTGATAGTGACATTTATCTTTCAGTTACATACATTTGAATAACTGCGTTTTGTTTGTTTAAAACGTAGTGTCTGGGATTTAAATTATAGATAATTTTATAAATTTATCCATAAAATATATAGAAAAAGTATTAATGCAAATCTATACAACATTTAATAATCTTTAATTTTTATAATAACATTAATCTCGAAAAAATAACATTTAAAGATATTTTTCGAAGAAAAACTATTTTGAGTTTCTAGTAAAGTGCCATTTCCGGTTATCAGATTTTCACCAAAATCTAATGGGCTTTTTCATTATAGAAAAATTTGGAAATATAAGGTTTCAAAATTTTCTAAATGATAGTATTTGAGTTAGAGTGGAAGATCCACACACACACATACACACATACATACACACAGACATCATCGTGAAAATGTTAAAATTGGATACTAGGGACCTTAAAACGTGGTCATTTACCAAAATCTCGATATGCGATTTTTAGCACGATCCCTATACCTCCCTTACCAAGGGTATTCGCAATCGAAATTAACGATAGAGGCGCTGATTTCCGAAACAAGATGGCCGCCATAACATGGGTTTGACATATGACAGATCACATTGTTCACTGTATTTCATTGACTGTGTATACAAACCGAGTTTAAAAACTTATTTATATGAAGGCGATAAGTTAAAATATTTAATTATTAATTACTACACTACAAACTCAGCTATCATTTACTTAATATGGCGCTTGTACGATTGCTTTTAGTAGTATTGATTTGCGCCACTAGAGGGAATTTTTTTATCTACGATTGCGAATTGGGAGGTAAAAAAATGTTTGTTTGTAACATAGTAATATTTGAAAAGATAACATAATAAGCTAAAAATCCTAGGTTAATGAGATACATATTTCATATAGCGGATGTTTCAAAAGTGACGCCCTTGCTTCCTGGATTTGATTTAGGGGGCTAAAACAAATCAAAAATTAAGAGTGGAAATTTTTCTGCTTGTCGTTCGTTATCAAGTTATTAATTATAATCATTTTTTATTTCTTTGTTATTCATTTTAAAAAACGAAAATGAACATGTATTTTTTCATTTGTTCATATAATGACCCATTTTGCTATATTTTTTTAAAATAATGACCAATGTATGCCTTCCTCATAGACGTATGTGAGCATAATATTACTGGTGACACCAATAGAGGGCAATCAAGTAGTAAACGAAAAAATATAACATGAATATTTATGCCTGTCTGGTTCTCCAGTTCACATTATTAGTTTTTTGTGTTTGGAGGATATATTAGATTGTCGTTATAATTATTACATAGTTTATAGTTTTAAAATGAGCACTTCTCCACTTCTCCTACAAAACTTTGTTATACTACTCCTTCGCCATCTAGTGGCATTACATCATATGTTGTTCCCGCTGACGTGATTCTGCGGCGCCATTACACAGTCCGTTTCGAAACGATGCAAACTTTTATTGTAATTTAATATTTATTACGAACATAATTTTTATTATATACCCTATTGGTGTCCTGACCGCAAGTATCGTTAGTACAGTTGTTAAGAGTCCTTAATCAACTTTTCATTACCATGTATTAAAGCGACTTCGGGAAAATTTCAAGAACTGATTAAATCATTACGCTCAAACACAATAAAATTGTTGTTTAGCATTTTTACAGTCACCGACGATCGGGAAATTCGAACCAAAATATAGTTGGTTTCATCGAAACTTGAAGGAAGGTGGAAGAATCACCATAAAACAATAAACGATTCCTCAATTGTTCATACGAAGAAGCTTAAAAACTGACATTGGTTTCATTATAAATACTGCATAAGTGCATATGGTTGGTTTTACTAATTATGAATATACTAGTCCGATTCCACATCAATTGGTCCATTTGTTAAATTCATTCATGAGCCCATAAACAAATTTTTTTATTGCTTTTACGAAACGTTATTAAAAAAAGACGATAATAAAATCCCCACGTGAAAATTTCTTATATTAAACAAGTTATGATTTTTTTAAAGACGCGCGATGAGTTCGTGACGTCACGTGTGTTCGTTCCAGTGGCACTGAAACTGTTTTTTCGTGAAAACAGGTGTTATATATTTTTTTACCTTCCGTCACCTTTAGGTAAGGAAGGTATTGTCTTTGATCAAATAATTCGGTGGAGAGTTTTTAATGAATAAGCACGTTTTAAGGTCCCTAAAATACGATTTTACTATTTTTACGATGATGTACAATTCCAAAAATTATAATTCTTTCGTATTCTTCTTCGTTGCATCCATATAAGAGCATATTAGATATTGGTTATAATTGTTCAACCGGAAGTACCCTCATTTGAAGATTTTAACAGTTTTTCTTGAAAAAACGATGTTAAATATCATTTTTTCACATTTAATGTTATTATAAATATTAAAGAACATTGTATTCTCTATACGATTTGACTGCATTTTATACTTCGTTTTAAATAGATATAGAGTTATAAAATTATAAAGAAATTAAATTTCATAAATTAGCCAACTGTGCTAGAAACAGCTAGTATATTAAGAAAATTCTGATTGAAAGATGTCAGTGTCAAGTGCAATTGACATATTCGTAGTATATTTGTGTTATAATTTTGCTCGAAATATAGGATCTTTTTGCTCGAAACTGTATGGAATTTGTATAAAATACATACAACTGTCGAAAGGTAATGTAAATACAAGAAATTTAGAATCTTTTGCAAGGAACTTTCTGTATGGATTTTATAGAAAATACATACGCATTTACGAAAATTCTACCGGTAGATACCGACTGTGTTCGAAAACACGAGTGGGTAAAAGTTACCGTGTTCGAAAAATGTTCAATATCTACCAGTTCTATCTACCGGATTCATGAAGAATCTAAGCTTAAAAAATGGTAGTGATGCAAAGCGAAGCGCGCGCGTTAAAAGTGGAAATGTGTTTAAAGTAGGACTCTGCTTAGTTTGTTAACTACGTCAAATTTCTAACCTGTTTTAAATTTTCAAATTTTTTCAAAGGTTATTGATCCACCCTGTTTACCACTTGCGTTCTTAAAATATCGATTCCGGTTGCTATAACCTGATAAACAGCTGTTTACTGGTAACAGTTCACCGATAGAATTTTCATAAATGGCTCATATAACTGACAGAAGGTAATGTGTTGGCCGCATCAGATTTTTTTAATATAAAAATAATATTTTACATATACCAGGTGTTTTTTTCCAAGGTGCACATATAAGATTAACATGGGAAATAAGTTTTTTGCAGACTTGGTTGTGGTATCAATAAAACTTCGTAAATTATGTAATATTTTAGTACTATACTATAAACTATTTATTAAATTTATACAATTTTGTATTAAATAACCATACGGCATTTGAACAAAAAGATAAAAAAATGTTTGATATTTTATATGTCGAAACGAAATTAATATATATTCTTTTGTTAGTTTTAAATTTATTTGTTCATAGTTATTTTTCCAATGCGCACTATAGAATTAACACACGAGATTCGCAGCTTTCATAATTCTGGCCAATAGAATCGACTATATACTCTATACTGAAGAATGTTCTTTTATTTTACGTTTTTATGAGCCCATGCCCATACTAGGACCCATACGCCTGTTTGACACGATCATAAATTATTATTAAATTCGTCAACAAATTTTGTAATAAATTTGGTAACAAAGGTTTAATTGAAAATGGATGTTTCAGCAAATAGGATGTAATTATATCACAAATTTCATTATTAATCTGTTTGACCCGAGCATAACAAATTTGTTAACAACATTATGACTGCATCACACGAGCCTAACGTTCAACGGAATTTTTAGTTAAAGGGTAAAAATTTAATAGCATAACTTTAACACAAATCGATGTTATTTTTTTTAGTTATTTATGACCTTTGAGTGAGTAACATCGCCTTTTTTCTATATAAATATAGTAATTCTTTTAGGTATTTTATTTACTAAATCTAGCTATCTTATGACGTAAATTCGTTCAAATTTCTAACAATTTTCCTGCTACTGTTGGTAAAATCATATACATTATGTCCTATTTAGAGCTGCCACCATTGGGAACTCGAGAACTATAAGAGATACGATGTCGGTTAACTGTAACTTTTTGTGCACCTAAACGGGCCATTTTAGATGTTCTCTTGTTCAGTGGCGTACGCAGGAAAAAATTTCGGGGGGGGGGGGGGGAGGGTTCTGTTAAGAAAAAAAAAATTCAAGGTCAAACGCCTTATAATTGAAAGTTACATTTTTGCAAGGGGTGTGAGGCTGCATGTTTTTCCCCTTCATCAAATATTTTTGTTAATTAAAAAATCAGCAATATCTGCAGAATTCCTTACATTGTCACTTATTATCTTTTAAATTAGAGTTCCAAACCTAAGCCATTACATTTGTTTTTGTTTTCAACTAAAATTCAAAATACAAAAACACCACATAGGCAAACTATAAACACTACGAAAAAACATTAAAGAATTATATACTTACTGTCATACGTATCGAAGTCGCAAATCGTATAACATTTAATCTGGCTTACAACAATGTACAATAGATGTCGTGAACCTACTTAATTTGTCATTACGCGGCGTTGATTGTATTCACAAACGCTCACGGTCACGGCCGCTATCTTTTATTCTTTGCATTTGCCTCCAACAGCAAACTTGACTCCAATTTCAGCCAATCAGAGAATTCAAAACTAGGCTCTATTCCCTACAATACTAGATTGGTAAGGTGGAATAGGGTATACCAACTGAATACATACAATCTATTTAGCTAAAATGCGTAGCCTGCAGTTAACGCGCAGATGCACAACATCAGAATTTAAAAGGCACGCAATTTTGAAATGGGTTAATTAAAATTTTAGATCTTTTCAAAATTTCGGGGGGGGGGGGGGGGATTTTTATCGGTAAATTTTCGAGATATAACACTAACTTACGTTTTCTTAAATGGAACCAATATTTGATTTTTACTTTAAAAAACACTTATTTTTTTCTCTTTCGATTGGTATACGGGTTATTGTGATTTAAATAATTTTTTACATCATACCAGGTATCCCTACTTATTTTAACTTAAAAATATAGAATTAAAATTAATTTATGTAGCAAGGTAGGTATGGAATAAGTTACTTAAGTAAAATAAAATACTATTTTGAAAAACTAATAAAAGTCTTGACAAAAAATTAAAAAAATTGTGAAAAATATAAAAAAATCTGTGATTTGAAGGGTAAAACAAATTTAAAATACAATAACCTTTATATCAATCGAAAATTTAAAGCAAAAATCAAATATGGGTTCCATTTAAAAAAATAAATAACTTTGTGTTATACCGCTGAAATTTACGGATATAAAAATTTATTTTGTCCGCCACTGGTTAGATAATAAAAATATCTTACTTCGCTATACGGAACATTTTTCTAGATTACTAATAGTTTAGAAGTTATTTGAAAATGGGAAAATCGTCCAAATTTAGTTTTCCGCCATTATCTAGTAACGTATGAGAATTTTTGGTAAAACTAAAGCACATCTGAGATGGCCCTCTATAGATGCACAAAAAATTCCATTTAACCGACATTGTATCTCTTATACATAGTTTTCGAGATCCCAATGGTGGCAGCTCTAAATGGAACATACTGTATATTCCATTCATGATGACGAGAGAATTTGGAACTAATTCTTAAACAGAGACAAGTCAATCTTTTGATCAGAAAAGGATAATTTTGGATCCAAACCAATAGAATGACTTGTTTCTGTTCTAGAATTAAATCCAAATTCTCTCGCTGTCGTGAATGGAATGTATTATTTCGTTTTACATTAAAATAATAAAATATTTTAGAAAACATAATCTTGCTATGAATCACTGGAACGACACAATAGTCATAATATGTATTATTAAAAATTGGCAATAATTTAAGTTAGTTATTACTACGAGTGGATATCTATATCATATAAATTAAATTGAAGTAAGTGGACCAAGTGTTGCTTGCTTTTGATGTCAACTGCAACAAGTTGTAATACAAATTTAGATAATTAAATAGGATTTAGGATTCATATCACACTTATTGTCACAATATAATATTTGTATGTATTCCTATTGGATTTTGTAGTCAAAGAAAGAAAACTTTCATAAGGACTTTGTGTAAATCTTAGAAGAACGAAATAATTTGTGATAAAAATGACAGCTTTTTGTAATTAATGTCTACATTTATTAAATATTTAAGAAAGATAAAATCGTGTCGAAAGAAAAAAAATCAAATGTGTGTTTGATTTATAAACTTATAATAGCTTTTGTCGTCATACGTATCACATAAATAATGAAAAACATACATTAGTGAAATTGTCAGTAAATTTTATCATCATGTCCAAAGTTTCAATGAGAATGAGCGGTAATTAAGTAATGAATATTTGATGAAATGAATTGTATTTGGTCTAATCACTTGGAATGGAGGAATTTTTAAGGCAGTACGCACCGGAACTCACCGGAAATGGAAATTTATTTCCTTGAGGACGTAAGCCGGAATGGCTTTCAGACTTTTCCCTTGTGAAGTAAACATTAATGTTGTTTCCAATTAGCGAAAAAATGAAAATTTATTGTACGCTTGTGAATATAATTATGTATTTTACTACTACGTAATTATGTTCCCATAATACATGTACTAGTAAATAATAAATTACTAGAGTATTTTAAGAAGTACATATATTATTTTTATTTGCTGGTTATTTTGTTTTTATTGATCAGCAACAGGCGACATGAATAGCTAGAATTAAAATTACTCACTCCCTTTTATAGCCTTTGTTCTAATTATTAATATTAGTAATTTCGTATTACTTTCAATGTTATTTTAGTACCTACAATTATTTTTTATTAATTCAATTTTGTATCATTAAGAACAATTCGGATATTCATATGAACTTAGTAAGAATAACATTACATAAATAATACCAGTGGCGTATTTAGTCCGGACCCCCTTCCCCCAGAAGTAGTGTCTCATCAGAAAAGAAATAAATCAGAATAATATTTTAACAAATTAATAATTTTAATTAAAAAGCTATAAATAATGTAAAGTAGTATGCATATTAAATTTATTTTAATCGGTTAATGCTTGCCTTTATAAAAATCAAAAGAATAATTTACGCCGCCACCATAACTAATTTGTAATGCAGTTCACCTAATTTACACCCTGTGAAACTTGCCTCAAGAAATGAATAGTATAATGTCTAAAGTTTTTTTATAAAGCCACAGTATACACAACATATACAGTAGCGAAACTCTGTGTCGGCACCTTTGAACATTTGATACCAAACTGAGTGACCTTGAATGAAGCCGCCTTGTTTCTGTTGCGCGTAGTGGCGCCAGTTCAAATGGTACCGCAAAGTATAATATCGTATACCAGTTATACAAAACAAATAATAGTATATTATTCAACGAGCGTGTTATAATGGCTATTATTCACGAGGATGATTTTAGAACATGAGCCGTAGGCGAGTGTGGTAATTCATCCAAGTGATTAATAGCCATTATACGCGAGTAGAATACGATATTTTATCTACACCTGCAATTGAAATCATATTATACCGGGTGACACTGAAAAATGGTCCACTCTAAATAACTTTCTTATTTATAATTATTTTAATTTTTTTTATATATTTGTAAACTAAACTGAAGGGCTCACAAATCATTGTATTTGGCATGATGGTAGCGCTTCCGGTTTAACCGGAAGTGCCATCAAGTTTCATATTTCAAATGAGATGTCATATATTTTTATATATTTATAATCTACGTAAAATTATGAATTCAACCATATGCTTGAATTTAATTTTTACTGATGAAATAAATTACAAAAACGGAAGAGAAAATTACTAATAATTAATCTCGTACCATGGTACCAGGTTGGCTGTGAAAATAATTTAATCATTTTTTTGTAACAAATTTTAGAATATTATAAAAATAACTTACTATTTAAACAATTTACTGAAATATTACTCACAGCGTAAATATCATGACTTACCAGGTTAATATGGTCATAACTAACTATGTTAATGATAAAACGATTATTTCTTACAAAATACTTTGCGCATAATCGCTAAATGAAGATGATTGTGAACCCTCAACAATAAATTTGACAGTTTCGTGTCTTATGTAACCTCGCCCCGTGGATTATGAGTCATAATCCACGGGGCGTGGTTAATGAACGACATTATGTATCCATGGTTACGTACATATTCAATATATTACTAAATAGGTGTAGATAAAAAGTATTTTACATGGTTTTAGTATAATAACAGTACACAACATGATGTCTTTTTACAAGTTTGGGGCCTTATATCATGCACAAAATACACTGAAATTTAGCTAAATTGTTATAAATTTAAAATATATGACCATTCAATATATTTTATGTACAAATAAATAATTGTATTGAATATTTTAATTGTTATAAAAGTTAAACTCTACGCTCATGTTCCTAATTAAAGGGACGCCATGTTCTCGTTGCGCTGATTGACGCATGCGCGTTTTGACAGAGAATCATGAGTTTCGCTACTGTATAATACTTTTTATACTGTGATAAAGCTTTCATTCCGGTAAGAAATACGAGCGCTAGACAAGGAGCCGTTTTGAGGCTAGCCTCAAATTTTCAAATGCAATGAGTGCTTAAAGGATAAAAGATAGGTACCTTCCACACGTCCCTGTTGATACCGTGGGCGTATGTGAATACTATCAACGCCGCGTAGTGACAAATTTTGTAAGTATGTTGATGACATCTACTATACCTTGTTGCAAGTCAGATTAAATGTTATTCATTGCATATTGCATTCGAACATAAACATAACCCGTCTAGTATTTTTATTGTAATGCAACGTAAGTTATGATTTGCTACTTTGATACGTATGGCAGTGAGTATTTAGGGCCGTTTTCATAATCAGGCTCACTTTAACACTTTAATTAAGTTTATTTTAAGACTTTATTTTAAAGTACTTCCACAGTGGATGCTGAAGTGCTAAAGGTATATTATAAAAACGAACAAAACAATAATTTTAATTTAAAGTGAAGATAAAATTTATTATGAAAACGGCCATTATTTTTTTCTGTTGTGTTTATAGTTTACCTACGTAGTGTTTTTGTATTTTGTTCAGACTTTAGACAGTTTATCCAGGTAAGTCAACAATCCCTTAAATATATTTTCTTTTCTAAAATGTTCTGTGATCAAGCAATTTATTTTGCAGGTACATGAAACGACAAAGGAAAACATGCAGTTTCATATCCCTTAATAAATGTAACTTTCAATTATAAGGCATTTGACCTTGAATGAAAAACAAATCGCGCCTTTTTTTCTGGATACCTTGACTCATCAAAGTTTTGGTGAACGAGCTACCACTGTCAACGACGGACCCCTCCCAGAAGAAAATCGTAAGTACGCCACTGAATAATATAAAAATGTCCCAGATATATAGCATGTCTCAACAAAAAAGTCGCCAGTATTGCTGAGATCGAAAATTAGGGGCATTTTTTTTGTCTTACTACTGTTTCATTTCAAATTCACAAAACCGAAGGAAATGTTACTAATCAATATGACAAAATGAGTAAGTAATACATACATTTTTAACATTCTTATACCCACGGTGCGGTAATAGTTATTTTTACAAGCGCGGAAAATTATCAATACTGAAACGAATGTAAGTTTCCGAAACAAGGGCAGCGAATTTTGGAATTTGCAAGGGTTTGTAAACAATATTTTTCTATAAGTAAACGTCCAAAAATAAGAAAAATTACAAAATTAATTCTTAATTTTTCACATTTGGGCGGCTATGCATGATATTTTTAAGTGATCATGACAATAGGATCCTCCACTATTTTTTATGAAACTTCATCTAAACTGAAAGCGATTTGTAGTTTTAGAAAGTCTTAATTATTGTTATTTGTTAAGCCGTAGTATTTTTTTTAATATCCTGTGACGTAGATATAGTATAGAGACGATTTTGTTTTCAAACAGTGGACTTCGCTAATAATTAGAGTTACATAATTTCATCATTTTCAACAGTTACATACAGGATATCCGTTTTTCGAGGCGCATCTCGGAAACTATAAGAGATACGAAGTCGATTAAATTAGGGCAAAGTTGTCCCGTTAGTAGGCCATTTTAAAGGTGTATTTGTTTTTCCCAAAAAATTCATAGGTCACTAGATAAATGCAAAAATTCAAATTTTGCTGATTTGGAACCGACGATGGTCAATTTTTTTTATCAGTGTTAGATTTTGAGTAAAGAGGTCAAAGTTATGATTTTTATATGGACGCCATTTTGGAAAGTCACACCAATGAAAGAAGAATTTTTTTTAGCTTTCCAACGATGTCTAATTTTTTATTCATTTGTTTCAAACAGCAAAGTGTAACAATTATTAATTTTATAGCGTAACAACAATGATTGTGGAAATGAAATAAATGAAAACATAATTTTTTTTTTCATTTCTTATGTCCTAATTTAAGACTGAAATTTAATCAGTTAATTTTAATATTTTTATATGGTCTTCATAGTAGGCGAGAACTATATTGAAAACGAAATTAGAAAAGTGTTTCAGTGCTGAATAAGATAAAAAAATATTTGTGAAAATGAAGAACATAAACATAAAAATAAACATATTATGACAATACTTAACATTTTATTTCATTGCTACAATTATTGTTTTTACCCTATAAAATTAATAATTGTTGCATTTTTGCTGAACACGCTGTATACAAATAAGAGATACGTTAAAATAACTTTTGTTGCACCCAATTATTGGAAATATGCGGGGATAATAAACAATTTAATAAAATATTTAATAAAAAACTACGTATATTGTAGTCCAAGGTTTGATTACCACTGGTAGTCTATCTAATTCAACATATCTTTCACTTTCATACCAACGAATAGAGTCTGACATGCATATATATATTTAAACAAGTGTTATTTTATTTACTTCCGCTGTTTTTTTTTTTAGGTGCGTTTGGTTATTTTGTGCTGTGCTTGAGCTGCGATGTACATACATGAGTTATGTCACGTGATTACTGTGTAGATTAAGTAAATGAAAATCTGTGTAAGTTCAGATTATTATTACTAATATATATTTTATATTAATGTGTTTGTTAGATGAATATGGATTTTGTTTTTTACAAATATTTTTCGTTGAGTCGCACGAAGAAGGGGATTATGATTCAAATATTTTAGAATATAAAAGTAAATAATTATGCTGAACAATACCAAATGTCTGACGGACAGTTTATAACTTATTTTCGAATGTATCCCGATTCTTTTGAAGATTTATTATTCAAAATTAATCTTGTTTGTCAATGATTTTAATATGGTGTTTAAAAAACCAAGAAAGCTTCCGGTATATATTAATTAATGTAATAGTTTATATATTTACAAAATTAGTGAAAATTTACATAATTCTCAGACATAAATCTAGTCTCGCTTCATACTCAGCGCGCTAACTCGAACGTGCACAGCCGGCCACATATTCATAGCTTGGGCGAACTGTGCATGCACAATTTACACAGAGCAGTATTTACCGAACGTGTTCTGTGCAACCCAAAATGCACAGAAGTGAATTACCGAACGCAAATTATTAAAAATGTGTGCACAGAACTGAATAACCAAACGCACCTTTTGTTGTTATTTTCTGCATTCATATAGTTGAAAATAGATTCCATGTTTTAAAAAGGCGCTATCAGAAATCTTGAAAATAGTGATAATTTGGAATATAGCAAATTGTGACGTGTGACGTAAATATAGAGATGAGGAAATGGTATTACAAACTCGATTATTTTAAAAACTAATATTTTTAAAAAAACTTTGATAGTCCTATATAGTTTTAAGGTCTAGTTTTAATATAAATGACATATGTTCTAATTTGTTACTCAGCAATAATCGTATGTTTTAAGTTTTAATTATACCCTACACTCGTGCAGGAATTGGCTATTTTCTGCATTCATTTCCAGTTCGAGAACACTTTTTATTTCCCGCACGCTAGCAGAAAAAAACTTATTATTTACATTTTTATTAATAACTTGATAATGAAAGATAATCAGACAATTTTCTTATCTTACTTATTGGTTTGTTTTACTTCCTGAATCAAATTCTAAAAACACGGGCGTAACTTTTGAGACTCCTGTATGCATGTGAAAAATAAAACAAGTATTTTAAGGAAATTTAATTCCGTGTTTTATGTTAGTAGAAGAAAGGCAACTAATTATTATGATGCATTTTTATAAAATGTTTGAAGATAAACAATGTATTGATTTTCTTATGCTAATTTAAATTTGCTTCGAAATCATTAACGTTGAAGCAAAATTAAATTCCTTTTTATGTACTTTAATTATATTTAACAACTTTTAGATAAGTTATAATTTGTATAAAGCGAAAGCGGATAAGCTTTGCATAATTTATCGACGTTGCAAATATTAAATTATCTTTGGTTTTTCAAACTGATATAAATAATATTAATAAAGTTTATATTAAACGGAGGTTTAAAATAAACACACGTTTAGTATTTTTAGGTTGAAATTAAAGCTACGTTGTTGTAGCTATAAACTATATAATACTCAGTTTAATATCATAAAAGCTAGTTTAATTAAATTTTCAAAGGCCAAGGATATAACTACAAATTAAATTTATTATTATCATAGGTCAACCATTGTATTTCTTATTTCTTTATCTGGCTACATACATATATTCAAAAGTTTTTCATAGAGCAAAGTTATTATTGATTTTTGGTAGACGTCTATATGTATGCACAAGAACTAAATTTGCTTTATTTTCTTTTTACGTTAACGTTCATCGTGAATCTTAAAATTTCTTTTATCTGGTTTACGGGGAAGACTGGAAAATATTTTATTTTTATTGTTCGCGCGTAAGACAACAGTGGATGTAAAAAGAAAACTTGAGAGATGCGGGAATAAAATGAAAAAAATGAAAACTTGAGAGACAAGATATGAGAATGGCACTAAATTTTTAGTGGTTTAGAAGTATTCTTGCAATAGTACTTCTACACATAGTATAGTAAAAATATATTACTTATTTACGCGGATAAATGTGGAAAACATGCATAAAATTTAATAAAGCCAACATTTTTTGTGCTTTTTGTTACTTGTTTGTTCAAGTTTCCCTTTTACTGATTTTAGCATTGGAGTATATTTTTATTTTCTGTATTTTTTACCACACTTGTTCATAGGTCATAATATATTTTCCAGTTACAGAAAAAATTACCTTACAATACTCAAGAGACTAAATGACCTTTTCGCGTAAAATCTCTTTAGTTCCATACATATTCTTTATTTCCTCTCTCATTATTACTAAAGTTTAGAACTTTTAGATGATAATTACCACTCGTTTCTATTAAAAAAAAATAATTTCAGTTGTGTTCCAGTTTCCAGTTTCAAATGGACAGATTAGTTAAAATATAAATATGCAAATACTTTTCAATGAACACATTTTAAATAAAATAAATACAATAGTCGCCGTTAATTATGAACATATTAGGCCAAGTAGATTTTGCTCAGAATAAACGGATATCATACAAACCGGCGACCAAACAAAGTGAGCAGGGCTGTAAAATATTAGACTCCTAAACTATGTATGTAATTGTACATTGTGTAAAACAAAATATAAACTATGTTTTTATATTTTGCGATCATAATGAAGTCATTACGATACGCAATTGCGTATCGTAATGACCTTCATTTCGATACGCAATTTTTTGTTTTACACGGTTGGTATTAGATGACGTTTCTTTAACCCATTTTTACCTAATGTATTTTTAGTTAATTGACAATTCATTTTAATAATATAATGTCGAAATTATTATTTTTTTATTTAGGGAAGATTATTTACATGAAAATGTACAAATGGTTACAAATATAATCACAAATTGAGTAAGTAAATGTTATTGTAGAAGGCGCAAAATATAAAAAATAGTATAAAGAACTCATTTTATAAGACGTTCTTTCGCACTTGTCAAGTAGAAAACTCGCTAACGCTCGTTTTCTAAATTTTGACGCGTGCGAAAAAAAACATGTCTTATAAAACACGTTCTTTAATATACTATTAGAATATGTATGTCTGTTTTACTTCTTAAATAAGGAACATTAATACAATATTAATTAGTTCACAAACTACAAGGGATTGAAGTCGATTAATAATTAGGATGACGTATCTTCTCCTAAGGAATTTGACTGGTTCCCTCATTTTAATAGCAATTAATGGCCTGTCTCGGTCTTTATCCATATAAAATTACTTGAACTTAATTTTTTTGAGGTTAGGTTATGTTATGTCGAATTGTTTCATTGAACCCTGAAATTACCGAAAAGGAAAGGAAATACCTTACCTCGTCGAAGTCACACAACTGATCGCGTGGGTAGCAAATGTGAATATTATTTATTTAGAAAAAAAAACAATCACTTTCTAGTATTGATAGGTGCAATTCACAACTGTCAGAGTTCTATAAGATTGGCCGCGTTCAACATGGCACAGCGCAGAGCGCCGAAGTTTGCCGAACGCAATGAATGGACGCATGTGACTGGTCCAGCAACTGTATTCGGCAAATTTCGGTGCTCAGCGCTGCCAGCGCTCTGCCATGCTGAACGCGGCCATTACCTGAATAGGGTAGTGGGTAGTTCATATGCGGCGCGCTTCATACTGGTAAACACATCTTTCAAAGTGAACCTTATTGCCACAGCAAATAAGAACTATAATTTTAGGCAGTTCATTTCGTCGCCAAAATCTTACTTAATTAAGAAAAGTTAGCTATTTAATCTATCATTCAGTTAAGTTTGAATATTACCCTTTCAATTAAACAAAACATATTATTCTAATTTGTAATAACAATTATTCTATTTAAGTTTTAAAAAACTGCATGGAACTACATGTTCGTTCAATCTCGAACATGTTCGTGAAACATCGCGTGAAGCGGAAAGCGCCTGTTTGAAAGACAGCGACCACTTTTAGGTTACAGTACCCTAAGAACACGATATATTAATGTGTATAGACAGAGTTATTTATATACCTTAAACTTAAAAAGAAAAAACCTAAAGTTCTGAAAAGAACTGATTTTAAAATGCTCAAAAACGCCAACAAACAAAATCTTAGTCGGTATGTCGGTAAACTCTAGGATATGTTTGAAGCTGCGCAAACTTGATACTCCGTAGTTCAGAATTTGCAGAGTTGATTTCAATTACGAAAAATGTTTACAATTTGATGTTATTAATATCTCAAAGTTAACTTCTTCATATTAACAATAATATCGGCATCAAATTACAAGCCTTTAAATTCTGGCCCTTATGTGTTCTGTTAATATAGTCTACTTTGAAACTATCGTTTTTGCTTAGGACAATGCTTTATATTTCGCGCTATACTCTGACGTCACACTATTCTATCCCATTCACAGACGTATAATGGGTTGGATACACAAGATACTGCGAAATGAAAAATGCTTGGGATTGTGGGTACTAGGCCTAATTAAGGGTTAAAAAACAAAGGCACATCTAAGATGGCCGCTGAAAGGAAAGGAAAACATAAAGTCTCATTTAATAGTAACTCTTATAGTTTTCGAAATAGCAGTCCCCGTAAAAAATCATTTTTCACAGTCTTATATCTCTGAAAATATTGAAGATCGGGCCAATTTTAATTTAAGTTTTTTTTTACTCATTTTGTTGAGTACTATATGCCCCCAAAATTTTGTCCCCTTTTTTAACACCCTGTATATCGAAACAAATTAAAAGAGAGCATGTATCGTATCGATAAGCCCATTATAGAAATTTGTAAATAAAAATAATAATCGCTTTTTTACTAGGTGTGCTATAAGTAATGACGAATTATTTTTATCACAGAAAATGTTTACTAACACGGTCACTGAAAGTTGTCAAGGAGGGAACAAAATAGTATTTCCCTTGTACTATAAATAATTTGGAATAACAAATTGACCAAAATTTAATTCTAATTGCCAGAACTACGTCAGATCATTTAGTGAGGTGACTCAGCAATCCATCTCATTCCCATTCTTATTACGAATATTGAAGTACTCGCTTCAATATTCAGCAGCGTTGTAACTTGATGCATTTTCATTTATGCGAGTGCGACGGACACTGATTAATTATATGCAATACCAAAGAAGTTATTAAAATTATCAGTAATAATATAACAAGAGAGTGAAAATAAATTGAAAATAATTTGTCAGATTTTTCGAAAACTTGTTGCCAGACAAATTGTCAAATCGTACTCTCGAATTATATTTCATTATATTATTTTTTGATCCACAAGTTTCAAACAACGGAATCAGGCTGTCATGCTATTGTAACGGTATCTACTGCCGTAATTAACTATATATAGCTTCATTCATTTACATGGCTCAGTTGGTAAGTCTGTTTTGACAACTAGAACACACTTTGACAAAGCAAAATAAATAATCAAAAGATATAATTGCTAATTATGGGATTTCTAGAAGTGGTTTTTATATTTTTTTGGTTTATTTCATGATCAGAAATGGCACAAAATTGGTCTTTTTCGCTCATTTTACTTATGTGGTAATTACTATCTGACAAACAAAATCTACAGAGATTATTCCCAGGAGTAATCTCTAGAGCTTTATTCTCAGTATAATAATGACAGGATTGGTTAAAACGCAGACACGTGACACAAAATGGAACATTTCATTGGTTGTAAGAAATGTCAAAAAATAATCAAGATTATATTTTTTAGGCGAATGAATGAGCAATAAGATTGTACTTAGCTGTAAATTAGACAAATGTAATTAGGTATATTTTATTATTTTTACATTTTTACGAGTGAAATTCTAACTAGTAAGTAAATTCAAACTACGTTATATCATATCCAAAGCCCAAAGGTCATAACAAGCAATTAAATCAGCTTTAATTTATTCTAGAACAAAGTTAGCTAATTTAATAGTTATTTGTGCAACAAGAGTAAAAAGGTATTTCAAGAACAGGAAAGTTTGAAAGCACGATCCGTAGGCGCCTGCGTCAGTACCTAAGAGTGAAATAATACACTTTTTACTCAAGTTACATACCTACAATATTTTTTCTTCGCTAGTTATAAATAGCATCTTTTATTTGACTAATTTTAATGAATAAAATACTCGATTTTATTACAGTTAAAAATGTAAAAAAGTCCATTACGTATCATTTTCTTTGCATTGTTTATTTAATTATTTTTATTTATTGAATTAGCTGTATTACATATAACAATGTTTCAGCACGTCAAGTATAACAAAAAAAAAAATTAAAATTGGCATTGGTTACTAAAGTTAATAATAATCTTTAATTTTACAGAATAGTTCTCAAATAGTAGTATGTTAAATTAAAAATGCTAAGGATATTTACGGAGGTACGTAAGTAGGTTACTTACATTAAATATTTCTTTTAAATTATTGTCGCGCAAAAAATCGGTTTTAAAAACCGGTTTAGTAGAAAGGAGATTTTAACCGAAACGAAAACCGATATTTCTATTAAAAAAACTAACTATTAACCCAAACAAATATAATTAGATTTTTTGACCATTTCTAAACAGAAAAGCAAAATTTTTTTATAATTTATTTAACTCTAATAAAAGTAACTATTTTTTATACATATGTACATACATAAAATCACGCATTTCCCACTTAGTGGGTTAGCACAAACCCGAAACAATAATAATAATAATAATAATAGTAACAATAATAATAATAATAATATCAACCACAAAAATAATCACTCTCTTTTAACAACATTCTTACTAACCTGACATCATACAACAAATATTCCTCACTCTTAACATATTAAAGTGACCGATTTTCGGTAATAACATGAATGAAAAGCTTTTCTTAAATGGCTTAATAAAAAATAATTTAAATAAAGAAGAGTATTTATGTTTCCTGAATGATTTTGTTATGTATTTACTTAACCGGTTAAGTAACCGGATTTGGAACTAAATCAAAAAGGGTATTATATCACTCATAATAATAACACACGGTTCGTTTTGTCAAACTTTTTATGAAATACGACGACACTTTTTATTCATGTAATATATCAATTTGTAAAAAAATAATACAAGTACATATATCATAACGGCTTATTACCCATTTTTGAGTGTGCCAATTTGCTTCTATTTGCAAACTTCGGGTTCTCACTCAAATAAGATATCATGTATAAGAGCATGTTTCATATACTATTTATAAATAACTGAAAAAATAATTTATATTCATCATGCCATAACTTGACATTAAACGCGTGCAAGAGTGATAATAGTAATAAAAACGACTAGACTACATTATAAACTAAAATGAATGAAAAAGAATATACTTTTATATAAAAAATGCATATAAAAAACTAACTACGAACGAACCTCGGAACGCACTCGTACTTACATTGTGTTAAAAGTGACGTTTAACTCCCTTATGAATATAATGTAGTATCTAATAGAAATTACTAACATGTTCTTTTAACGCAATTGTAAATACATATTATTATTGCTGCAATTCTATTTTAATGCGGTATGTAACCTTGACCAAATTTAGAGGAAATACTAATGCGCGTATATTATTAATAAATATATAGTTAAAAATAACAAACGGGTATTTTTTTATATGCTAATTATTAATTGATTTTAGGCAAAAGTCATTAAAACTTCTCTCACATCATCGTGACGTCGTCTGTGCGAAATAAAAAAAAGCATCAAAAGCGAAAGAGGTGGGTACCCTTCTCTTTCGTATTGTATTACTTCGCACGAGTTACGTCACAGAAGTTTTTATGCCGTTTTTCTCGAAATTATTAATATTTAACATATTTAAAAAATACGTAAATTTTATTTTCCGATGACCACTACGAAAAGTACATAAATTCACACACTAAACTATTACTGAAAGTTGGTCATTGCACATTACTAGCAATGCTGTGTGATATGAAAGATCATTAGCCAATCAAATGCGTCCGCAACTGTGTGATATGATTTTATCACACGCTGCGATAACAGAGCGAACTAACCTAAAATTTGTATCTAAAAGTTTGACAGTTGCAGATAATTTGCTGAATTTACACGGATTAAGAAGGTTAGACCCTGATTTATCAGATTTTAACATAATTTTTGGTGAATTCTGATAGCAATGATGTTAACATAATCTGTTTTAATATTTTATGTAAATTTTAGATTGTTTTTTTTTACTTCGTAATAAAATGTATTGTTACTAATAATGGGCTTATTATTTTTGTTCTAATACGCCTTATTTTTAAACAATAAAAATATTAACATAATTTCAATGAAAATTTGATAATTTTGGTAACAGTGTATGCCATAATTTGTTATTGTAGTTTGTTATTACTGTTTTATTAGCCCCTTATTCTTGATTATATTTTGAATTTGACATTTTTCTCTTAAGTCATTAGTTCGCCCAAAAAAACCGCTGGTTGTTTTAAAGAAAATACCCCGTTATGTCAATTCAACAAATTGTGGTCGTCGGAAAAGTATCGTGTACAACACGTGCTGAAAGGGTATTACACACTCGTGTGATTAAACCACACGCCTTCGGCTCGTGGCCCAAACTTCAGACTCATGTGAAATATCCAACTTTCAGCACTAGTTATACAATATACTATTGTAACTTTATAATTAAAGGCATTAATAAAAAATATGGACAACTTCCGCTCTTCCCGATTGTAGCAATATTTCACATAAGTGTTAAGGTGGGTACACACATGTACAAAATACCGTAACAGAACACCGTCGAGTAACTTAAACGCGTAACTGTGTGGACGGTACATCGTAACAGCGTAACACCGTAACATCGTAACAGAACAACGTTCCACCGACTGTCGGTTTTCTAGCGTCGCATCAAAGAAATGTTACACGCACGTGTTCATCCCTCGTGTGCGAGTGTGGACGAGTCATACGAACTTCGCGGTTTACAGTAACAATATTCAGTTGGTAAGTGTTAACACTATGGAGTGGACGATAATATCATAAGTTTAATTGAAATTTATCAGAAATACGATATATTATAGGATTCAAAACATCCTCAACATTCTAATAAAACATTCAAAAACGAGTCACCAGTCGCCAAAAATCGAATTGTCACTGCTAATCTTTGTTGTACAGGAATGGCCTTCCTCCAGTATGTGTCTTTGCGCATAATTTTTGGACCAATTAAATTTATTAGATATTCGAAATCCACAGATGACATTCGTGTAAAATTTTTGTACAAACCACTAACTGTTTGGAATTTAAGATCATTTAGTAAATGGTCCGCACCATAATCAATTCTGTTTGCAAATAGTTGTGTACACCACCATCGTCTTTGTCTTTGTCTTCGTTTTTTACGTATTAAATTATCAGTTACTATATATGCTGCAGCAGCAACTTCCATCTCGAACACAGACAAATGACTGCTTGAGATGGAACGGGAAAATGTTCGACTATTTGATTCGTGGCGAGGTTACGTTACGGTCACACAAAAATTTAAGGTGGGTACACACATGTACAAAATACCGTAACAGAACACCGTCGAGTAACTTAAACGCGTAACTTTGTGGACGGTACATCGTAACAGAACAGCGTTCCACCGGCTGTCGGTTTTCTAGCGTCGCATCAAAGAAATACACGCACGTGTTCATCCCTCGTGTGCGAGTGTGGACAAGTCATAAGAACTTCGCAGTTTACAGTAACAATATTCAGTTGGTAAGTGCTAACACTATGGAGTGGACGCAAGATAATATCATAAGTTTCATTGAAATTTATCAGAAATATGATATATTATTGGATTCAAAACATCCTCAACATTATAATAAAACATTTAAAAATGACGCTTGGGAAGAAATAGGAAAAATGATGTCAACTACGGCTGAAGAGGAAAATGTCGTCCTTATTGTTGTACAGGAATGGCCTTCCTCCAGTATGTGTCTTTGCGCATAATTTTTGGACCAATCAAATTTATTAGGTATTCGAAATTCACAGGTGACATTCGTGTAAAATTTTGTACATGTGTGTATCCACCTTAAATGGTTTGACGATATCGTATAACGTACACTATTGTTCTTAAGAAAATATTAAAAATAAACACGTAAATAGTAAAATAATTTCTTCACCTGTGTCAACCTGGCGGCTCCGAGTACTGTCACTTCAAACGCCCTCCTTTGAACTTGAGGTGGTAACCATTCAATTTCTCCCAGGGCGACCCAGTGCGCAGCGTGGACCACAGCCCAAAGTCCCGCTGCTCCATCTGGGAGGTGCTCCACTGCATACAACGACGCTGCGAGAACTTGAGCTTCGTTGGAGACATCCAGCTGTAGAACATGAAGTCTTCCAGAAGCTTCTTCCTTCAATTCTTCAGCTAGTGAACTCCCTGCAGCATTTTGGAAGCCAGCGAACACAGTAAAGCCTAGTTCATCAAGACGACGAGCGAGAGTAGCGCCAAGACGGCCGTCGCAACCTGAGATTAAGATAGCTTTGCCGGCGGCTGTCACCTACAAGGATAAATTATTATTTTATTTTTTCAACAGAAATAACCTATCACAAAAAATATAGTACAATGTAGAATAAATAAATAACTAGGTATTTCTAGCTTTGATTTTTATTTCTTGTAGGGTGTGCCAACGTACTTTGATACTGACGATATATTTTTATAGTAGAGAAAATTTACAGAAAAATGTTCCTACTTTGGTGAATGAGGAATTATTTAGTAAGTGTACGAAGAATACATAGGATGAATATTGTTGAAAAGGTAGGAATTAATTCGGCCTGGTGAGTCAGCGTTTAGTAAAATGTGTAATTTGTTGAGATTGAGAATGTGTGCATGCGAGGATGTTCAGTACCTAACCTACCTAGGTAATAAGGCGGCTACACACGCTCCGGAGGGGTCTGCCTGAGTGTGTGTAGGAAGTTCCGTCTTGAGGCCAAAGCGCAAAGAGGCCGCCGGATATCGAGTCAAACATCTGGGCCTCGATTTTGTAACTTTAACTTCTGTCTGATTTCAAATTCTGTCGGAATTGGGTTTTCCTCACTACGAATTCTACTGCTCTAGACCAGTAGAATTCGTAGTGGGGAAAACCAAATTCTGACAAAATTTTAAATCAGACAGAAATTAAAGTTACAATATCGAAGCCCTGTTCGTTAGTTCGTTCGCCAGAAGGTGAACCCAGGCCGACCGGTCCGTGTGTACTACGGCCATATTTATTTGGGAATTTCACGTTCAATCTTGATCTGATCTTTAAACAAAGGTATTCCAAATAATTAATAATAATAATAATGATACAGTTCTGAAATTTGGCGGTTAATTCTAATTCACGTCATTTATTGCAATCATTGATAATATAGTTGGCTCTTTTTAAACTGATTTTATATGTATGTATATTAATAACTCCGCGTACAATCCACTTCTATCAGTTTTAAGAAAAAAAATAAAGTACGCAACTGTTAGAAAGAGAGAGTAGACGGGTTGGATCTACTAACCCAGCAAATCTGCTGAGTCAGTTCAGGATCAGTTCTGGGTTAATTAAAAGTTAAAATATGCCAACTAAACACAACTAACCTATCAAGTTACTAGAAAAGTCCCAAACAAATACGGTCCATAGTATGTACTACTGTTTCTGCCAACCTTGAGACAGTTTTGACAACCATTCTCTACTATCCTGTGCATAGTTTTTTTTCTTTTTTGCAATTATTTTACACCAAAGCAAACCGGCAATAGCATCGTATGTTGGCAATTTGGCGCCACGATCACAGGATCACTACTAATAATTTATCTCAAACTCAAAGCGTACCGCAATGCCACCCTGAGTATGTCAGCGCCCCCCTAGTTACACGTCGCCTTCAAGAAGGCCTGCCTCAAGGTAGACCTCTCCGATAAACCGGAGCGTGTGTAGCCGCCTTAAATTATTATTATTATTATTATTTAATACTACACTCAACAGGCAGGTAGTGCCCAATTAAGAGTGAGAAGAGACTTTCATTTAGAATAATATAATGGAACTCCTTATATCTTTAATATTATTGTAAAATATATCAATATGTTCTTCTATATTATGATAAGACAGTATCATATTGTACAAAGGGGATTTTGCAATCGTATTCGAACGAACAGTAGCCATGTAAAATGTATTATTAAGACGAGAAGAAAATCTGGGAACCCTAAAGTTTAATTTGTTCATTAAGAAAGGGCAGTCAATAGTATTTCGAACAATCTGATATAATTACGGCATGCATGTTACGTCGTTGATACATGTAATTCAAGTTTAGAAATTCTAACAAGATATGTTAAATGATAAGAACCCGTTTAGTTTAGATTAGATATCGGTTCTAGAATTATCCGGGTACCCGGTTATTTGAATTTATAACTAACCGGTTCTCAGTTCCGCATCCCAAACTACCCGGATTAGATTTGAGATCCAACACTAACCCGTTCACGATTTTTGAATAGGAGACGATATTAATGGTGTTTAGTTATTTCAGAAAAGAAGAAGAAAAAATGCATAGATCACTAGATATAGGTGAAAATATAAATTTTGCAGTTTATTTTGCGAATAACTTCCAAATGTGAATTCATACTGGATTTTGGTTTGCACATCTTTTCTTTCGAATAGCGATGCTCAATTTTTTTAATTACTGTTGTATTTCAATTTATAAGTTTTAATTTTTATATGGGCGCCATTTCCGAGATCCCAATGGTAAGCACGTTAACTTAGACTTGGACACTATACCTTATATAATAAGGCGTATTCTTTCGCTGGGTTGGATCAGATCCATGTTACATGGATCAGTAAATTGCATGTTCTTTCGAATTCTAATCAGTATCCCCACCTCAAGACTAAGTAATCCAGATCTGTGCGATCTACTTCAATAAAAACTTATTGGATTAGAAAGATCACATCACTTTAGATTCAAAAATGGAGGAAGCGGTGGAAGAATCTGTCATATTTTATGAGCGTCAATCAGGATGAGGGCTTACATATAAAGTTCCAAAAGAAATTTAAACAAGAATAAACAATGAAAAATATGAATTTGTCACAATGTAGTTCACAAATTATATTTTCAATCATTATTTATTTTATTGTTAACATTTTTGTACTTATTGAGGATGGACAAATTTTGTCCAAAACGTCCTATGTAGTAATAAAAAGACGTATGACTGTTGACATGACATAAACATATAAGGAACCTACAACCTATTTATTTAACTTCAATGATAAATATAGAAAATTTAAGGTCAGTTTTCTGACTGATTTTGGCAGATACTTGTGTTCTTTTGAATAAACTAATCTGCGACCATGTGACCAGATCTGATCCATACGATCAATTGGATCTGATCTAACGCAGCGAAAGAATACGGCTATAGAGTTACGAATATATATAATGGAGGGAGCACAAGTCCGCAATCTTGAAGCCGTGCGGGGAATGGTCCGCCATCTTGCACTGGTCCATTTTTGATTAGTTTTTTGCTTACGTTGAGGTGTGCTATTTCGAATTTTTTCCTTAAACTTTTGTGTTTAAATACCTTTTTTGACCATATTTAGTAAATTTTAATAATAAATATGACAGTTTACTATGTATTAGACGACAGAAATAGACCAATATATATATATATATATATATTCTTAACTCTTTGCCTTGTATACTGTTGACTCAAAACATCACATAAGGTCTAAACTTATTATTAAAATAAAGCATTAATGAAAATATGCGGGAGAATTTAATTATCAATTTGTTATACTACGAGGTTAATTTTCTAAACAAATTTTAAAAATTACGTCTTACGAAATATTGATTCGTATTGTGACGAGTAATGCCTTTTACTTTCATCCATCTGTCTGCTAAGAAAATGAACATCTTTGTTTACAATTAAATTACATATTCAAAAAAATAATAATAATATCCCTCAACAAATACAAGAGGATATCCAAACATCGGTTCCACTATCCGAATTTGATCATCGGTTCCATTATCGAGATCCGATGATCGGTTCTAAAACCCGGCTCCGAAGACCGATACCATTACCCAGTTTCAAAGACCGGATCCAAGTACCCGTATAATTCTGGAGTTGGATACTCAATTCCAAATTTTATCGGTTGAAAGCAATAATTACAAGCACATTTTTGAAACTTGAACAATCTGAATCTGGAACATTATTTCGGTACTTTTTGTCAGAATAGAAATGGAATCCGGAACTTTTTTTTCCAACTATTTATAGAAAAATATAAAATTAGCAGAACGAATCTTTTTCAAAAATTCTTGAGAAAGTCATCACCTCACAGACACAAACTGTTGTGGAGAGTGCATCACAATACAACAAAGGACACCTTTCTATAAAGAATAGAGCATGTATGGTATATGCTATTTGTGATATTCTGTATTGACGCCTTTGATATTAAACCGTTAAATATTTATTGTAACTATTATGATACAGTATGCTATTGCTTTATTAAATATATACCAAACACCTACCTATCTTATTCCGAACTTCTTGTATTAAATTCCTATGTCAATATTTATATAGGCTGCTCCACATATGATAATATAAATACATTTACTTTTGCAATAAATTGAAATATAAATATATATCGAAAGATTTTTCAATGAGAAAGTAGCATTTTATTGAACTAGTTCTGTAAGTTCTACTTTTGGGATTATCTCCGTAAAATCTTTTAAAACGGTGTACATTGTTAGAGTACCGAATAGTTATGCATCCAATATCCAATTATCCGGAGCCGGATATTCGAGGAAAAATATTAATTTGCAAATGTCATTTGAAATAGGTAATGAGTAATATATTCTTCCCAAATTTGCTAAATATAAGAGAAGACAGCAATTTTTACTAATTACTAATATTATTAAATGATATCCTATAAGAAAAAAATCTTTGAGTTACATACATTACGAAAATAATTTATTTCATTTTTGTTTTAAAATAAAAAGTACTACTTATTGTGTTATTAGGAGTAAAAGTGATACTTTGTGTGGCGAGCATGGAAGTTTGCACGACTTTTTTTTTCAAACGCACTACTTTTCTTTTTATTCGCTAATTCTATGTAGTTTCTATGGATATTTATTTATCGGAGTAGAAATTTCCAGTGGCGTAGAAATGTAACTTCTACCTTGTGAATCAAGTCACAAAAATACCATTTCTACGACGTTTGAAAACTAAATATTTTTTCTTCATTATCCAGTGCTCACCGGATATTAGGTTTCTTTCCTATACAGTATTCTGCCGAATAGTTAATAAATTGATCGGATAAACCGAAAACCGGATAACAACCAGATTTTGGATATTTTTGTTCTTGAGTTTGATATTTCAGTATATTGTCGGTAGCAGATAAATTAGCGTACACACATATCCAGAAAATTATTTTAAATTTAAAAACTGTTGTACTTTCCGAATTTCCTATTTTTCACACATTTTCATATATAATATAATCTCATAAATAAAAACAAACATATATTTAATTAATGAAACAAGATTAATATTGCGCTCTTTATGAATTTATTTCTTTTGAGTAAAACTAAAAAATAAAATATTCACTTTGATGATGTTTTCTTGTGTTATTTGAACAAAATATTTATTCTATTTTATTACATTATAAATTAATCAAAAGGAGAAAAACTGAATCCTGTACTAATTTTATTTTTTAATTCTCTATACCATGAAAGTAATTATGAGCCAAATAATTAGTGTTTGAAAGAAAATTAAAATTAATTGAAGTTTTGTAAATTACAGTAAAATTAACAAGATAAAATTACAATATTTAAATTTGGGAACGAGCTTTTTTTCAGTACACTATTTTTACCTTCCGTCACCTTTAGGTAAGGAAGGTATCGTCTTTGGTCAAAAAAATCGATGATGAGTTTTTAATCAATAAGCACGTTTTAGGGTCTCTAGAATACGAATTTACTATTTTTACGATGATGTCTGTGTGTGCGTGCGCGCGCGTATGTGTGTGTGTGTGTGCGTGCGTGAGTGCGTGCGCGTGTGTGTGTGTGTGTGTGTAACAAAAATTTCGTCTGCGATAACTCTAATACTACAAGTTCAAAAATTATAATTTTTTCGTATTCTTCTTCGTAACATCCATATGAAGAGCTGATTAGATTTTGGTTACAATTGGTCAACCGGAAGTACCATCATTTGAAGATTTTAACAGTTTTTCTTGAAAAAACTATGTTAAATATAATTTTTACATTTAATGTTTTTATAAATATTAAAGAATATTTTATTCTCTTTACGACTTGACTGCATTTTATACTTAATATTAAATGGATATAGAGTTAAAAAATTATAAAGAAATTAAATTTCATAAAGTAGCCATAGTTATGGAAACAGCTACTATTACTATATTAAGAAAATTCTGATTGAAAGATGTCAGTGTCAAGTGAAATTGATATAGTGTGTTTGTCTTATAATTTTACTGGAAATGTAGGATCTTTTGCAATAAATTTTCTGAGTGGAATTTGCATAAAATACATGCAACTGCCGGAAGGTAATGTACAAGAAATAGAATCTTCACCAAGGAACTTTCTGTATGAAATTTGTACAAAATACATAGAACTGACGCAACTGACGGAAGGTAATGTGCTGGCCACATCAGATTTTTTCCTAAATACCTATGTAACGTAACGTAACAAAATGATGCATATTGTAAATAATTGTTTACACTGGACAGAGTTTATAATATTGAAATTGAAATGTATATAAAGTAGAAAATGAAATCGAATGGAATTGTTATAATGAAAGGGGATGTAATAACTATTATTATTGTGTTGATTGTATTGAGAGATAGTTGCATATTATTGTATCATTTATCATGTATTCATTATTCGTATTACTTGTGAGATTACACGACATCAGAGGAGTAAATGGATAGACATAATTAATGGTTCACTGTTAGAGATAGAATTTCCTAGTAGGTGGAATAAAGAGATTATATGCAAAGCGTAATACAAAGTGTTTCTACGTAAAATGATATAAATATTTCACGGGGGTGAGATTTGTTCTTTACTAAATACGATACAATTATAATGAATCCTATTTTATGCATGCTGTTTATTCTAACACGTTATCAAATATTTAATCTGTGGAAATAGAAGTGCCACTTTTTTACTTTCATTCAATCTAGATTTGATTAAAATTTAAATTTAAGAGCTTAAGGTGTCAGTAAATTTCAATATTTAATTAAAAGGATTGACCGATTGTGTTTACAAAAGTAATTTATTTAGTGTAATTTTCATGCCTGTTTTCTGTGTCTGTAAGGTGGAATCAAATACCAAATCTGCGTAACAGAACGCCTATAATCAATAATAGGTAAAAATTAAAATCTAATATTAATTTGTTCTATTTCAAAGTTGGTCAATGTTGCATAATAAAATAAATGTCTTTTTCCACTGGAAACTTGGCAGTCATAAGAACTGCAAACTTATTCCAGTCTAGAAGTGTATCGCTATTTTATAAATAATTTAGTCTACAGAAGAAAGTAATGGCAGCGGAAACGATGTTTTTATCTTTAAATAAATACCCTACTTAACGAAATAGTCCTTTTTATTACTATATCGATCTGTAGAGTACTCGTAAATATTTAATATCATTTCACAAAAATCTGATGTGGGCAGCCATTTAATTTTTTTTTCTTTAAATAAATACAATTTACCAATGCTAATTGTTTTAATGTATTATTAATATTTTCTCCTTTCCTTACCTAATGACGTAAAAATAATATTTTATTCTTATGTAATAACATTTTATTTCATACCATAATTACTTGTTTCTGAAAAGGTTAAAATGATGACATAATTTGTCTTCTGTAAGAAGAAATTTTGAAATATCATACCGTAACTAAAATAAAAAGAGTTGGCACGTGTTTTGAAAGGTAATATTGGTTTATTAAGTAAATGAAAACACATTTTCTGGCATAACAGAACATGAATTAAATTTGTTTACCAGTGTTTTTATTTTATACATGATTGTTCAAATTGCGTAGGATTATGTAAAAGGTAAATGAAAAACAGTCAGCAGTTGCCAATCGGTATCTGATATTTTGAATGTTGATGTTTCTGCATGAATATGTTTTTTGATGATGTTTTGACCATAAACCCTGTACCTACCTACCTACATCAACAAGAAGGAACGTTTCAAATTATCGGTTTCTATATTTAAAGGCGCGCGTGACGTCAGCCCCAACCGCGTCCTCTTTAAATCGCTAAATATGAATTATCCGCGCACGATACCGAATTCCACACAAACACAGACACGCACACAACTACGTGTAACATTAGCTGTACAAAAATATACCATGTCCGATATTTTTAACCAATTTATAAAGCAAGAATAACAACAAGTGATGAATGATGGCGTGTTAATGTTATAATTAAATCCCGATAAAGATTGGACTACTTTTGACAGCTCCTTACAACCTAAGAATACGCCATCAGTCATAAAGTCATAATGCAACACTTCCATGACTCAATTAAAATACAATTTAGGGTACATGTTTTCTTTTAAAATAAGTCTACCCATCCTATACTTTATACAATACCTTAAGGTTATGGTAGAACAAGACAGCGCCGACAGTCGTAATAGTAAACCAGATGAAGAGCGTGAGTGTTGAGACTTGCGAGACATGCAGAAGGTTGAGGAGGGTGCTGAGTATAACGGCCGCAGCATGGCAGAAGAGCACGGGCAGGAGACAGCGGTCTACCAGATCCCAGGGGACTTCATGGGGTTGCGGCTGCAGTCCTGCAGCAGTGGTGGACGGCCGGCGCCCAAGTAACGTGGAGCTGGGTCTCCTTCCAGACAATCCGCCAGGCATGGACGGCCGCCGCAACGACGGCCTCCTCTTGAACGGTCCACTCATGTTGTCTGCACAGCACAGTCTGCAGATCTGCACTGCACTGACCACGGCCGGACCGGCCGGTGCTATATTTTTGGCCCGCGGCCGGAGACAGAAATAGCGACGCCGTCGGCCGCGTGCAACACGTAGAGCTACAGGTGCGAGTTCGCTGCCCCCACGCTTTGCAGAGTACCTGCAAATCTATACCTATAACAAATATCAACAACTACTCTGCCGTTGTTTGTTTATGCGTCGGCCCTGTCATCAGCGACTCTGCTTTGACCTTTACCATGTTTTCTCCGTTTTTAAATGTCATCCGTGTAAATGAAAAACCTTTTAGCGCTCGTATTTCTTCTATCAGTTCTGCGAATAGTTATTTATTTTTCCATTGGTTCCTGTATAACAGGAAGTTTATTTACTTGAATATACATTTTATACAAGAGGCTTAACCTTTTAGAATCACTATTTTTATTAATAAGGATATTATCAAAAAACAATCCTATCATCATACTGTTTTGTTTATTTAGATAATCTCTATTAATATTACTCGGTATGAAAAATAATGAAAAACATTTATTGGAAATTCAAATTAAACTAATAAAGTTGATACTCGAGTTGGTAAAATTAATTACATGTAATAAACACAGATAACATTGAAATTAATTAATATTGTGTGCTAGGATTGATATTTAAAATAATCATGTGATATTTAATATTTGCTAATGTATAGTGATTCCGGTCCCGTATATGAATTTAATGCAATAGGCTTGTATTACGTAACAAGTTCCAGAGCAAGAGGCTGCGGTGGCGGGTTTACGAGTTTAGCGTGGATGTAAGGGTTGTCTGATGATGATGATGATGTGCGAGGGTGGTGTAAATAGGTCAAGCGTGGACAAGTGGGTCAAGGGCGTGCACGCACTCAGCACTCTGCGAGGTGCGTGCGTCATACCCTCCCCTCTCTGCCCGCAGCCCCCTCAGAACAGATCGATCGCGGGATTGATCGCGGCGACCGTGGCGTCGCCTGGGATGCTGTGTCGTGCTGACGTCGTCTGACTCCCAGCCACTCTTTAATTAATACGTAATAACACTAAGGGTAATGAAGAAGCCAACAGCGTCCATAGGGATTCCGGACACCTGCGCGCCAGCCAGTGAGGCGTCCGACTCCAGGGTCGCACTCACACACATGTTGCATGCGAGTACATATTGCTCCTGGAAATAAGATTAGTCACTCATCTCATATTCGCATATTGTGGTAATAATAATTGTACATGGAGTTCTTGTGAAAATTGGTATGAGTATTTGCGTAGTTAGTTGGAAAATGGAAATGGAAATTGCGGAGGTGTTGGATAGTGGTGGTGGTTGGTGGTCTAGTCTGCTGGTTCTGTTCGGAGTTTGAATAGTGACATTTAGTTGTTGATCGTGTAATGGGGTGGATGTACAGTCAGACTCAGAGCCACAGTCCATCCCTGTAGCTAGTGAGTGACGCACGCGCTACGGCAACGGTTCTTACGACTTGATATAGAAGATGAGCTGTAGTGGGGCATGTTGTGCGATGGTAGGGGCAAGGCCCGGAGCAGCAATAGCAATGAGAGCAGCAGTGAGTCGGGGTAGAAGTGGTGGTGGTGGCGTAGCGTGGGCGGCGCGGAATCGACGTGTGGATGAGGGCCGCGGCGTCGGGCGCCGGAGCCAGTGCGGCGAGTGTGCCGAGCACGAACACGAGAACGAGAGCCGAGCCGGAGCCGAAGCCGAGTGGCAGCAGTGTGAGTGCGAGAGCGTAGCGCGACACATTGCACTGACAGCGACAACGACAGGCACCGCGGCGCAACACAGGCTGTCGTGGAGGCCGAGGCCGGGGGCATCGGGTACGGTGCATACCCTTGGAGAGCGAAGCAACAAGTGTCGCGAGGTGTCGTGGGGCTGGGGCGATGTGCAGCAGGCGCCGCCACCTGGTGCTGGCGGGGTGCGGGGGAGGACGGCGCGGGCGGCGGCGCCACTGACTCCACGGACGATGTGGTGCGTTGCGCTTGCCACCGTGTGGCTCGCGGCGACGGTCGTGCGCGGCGGCGTGCCGCCTGCTCCGCTGCACCAACGTCGCGGCTACCCCGAGATTGCCGCCGCCGCCGCTGCCGCCTCCCAACCCCAGGAGTCCACGTGGACGTCCAGCAAGCGCGATTCGCAACCCAGTCAACTCATGCTACGTCCTCCACGTAGCTCAAGACAATATGATGTCCCCCAGATTGGTAAGTGCATCACCGTACCGCCGTGCATCGTCCTCGGCGACAGCGACGGCCACGGTCTTGTACGTATTGATCTGTGTGTATAGCGTGCGTGGGTGTTACAGGTGCGACGGCCGCTCGGCCGCACAGGTTGCACGCTGCACCGATCAATACGCGCCGCGCGCACCGTGCGGGGGCGGCTCCCGGGGATCTCCCGCCCCCAACCCCCAAGCAATGTATTTATAGCATCCCATTCACTACCCGGCACTACCGATTGCCATTGCCCACTGCCCACCGCCGCTAATAACAAATCATAATTAAAACTGCCCAACGCTTTAATGCAGGCAAGGCGAATTGGCCCATTTAACATCCCTTGGCTTCTCCTTATACCTGTGGGTGGGCGCGACAAAGACAGAGCTATAGTATCCACCGTTGCCGCTGTTGTCGTTACGAATCTAAAAATAGCAAAGGGTAACGACGGTGGTGGTGGCGGGAAGGGATGATGACGTGAATGCTCATGTGTTGTAGAATGTCCGCCGGCCCCCGACGGCATGGAGAGGTTCGCGTGCCCGACCCCGGACCGCCAGGGCCGCTACCACTGCATAGACGACCACGTGTTGTGTGACGGCTTCATCGACTGCCCGTCCGGCGAGGACGAGGACCGCCAGGCCTGCATGTTCTACAAAACGGTACATCACATCGATCTGTTTACCACTTATAGTTGTATACCTGTTCCTCCTCTTACACATCTCATTATCATCAATTACTTACATCCATAATAATTAAAAGTAATTCCTGTAAAAACATTCATAACATGTCATCATCCTGCACGCCACTCTTTAATTCAATTAATGAATTCTGCGTAATAAGCTCTTATCAAACTTCAGCAAAACTAACTTATGTATGTATTATCTCGAAACACTGAAAATTGATCTCTGTTTATTGGACTTTTAACTCGGTTTACTACCCCTTTAATCCACCGGCTTACATAATTATACTTCTGATATTGCGCATAATAATAACGCAAGTATGTAATTATAAAAAGTAACCATTATTTTTCTCTATAAAAGCTAAAAGGCATGATATTAATTGCTTCATAAATATAAAAGAAATGGATAGTTACAATTTTATTTAAAGTGTAAAATAATTTTACATTCATTATAAATATTTTTAAAAAGTATGAAAAAATATATTTTCTGGGTGTGTCTATCAGCTTTTTTTAGCTGATTTTGATAATGGCGATGTAAAACAGTGGCGTAGATATAGGGGGAGGTTTTGGGGTGGAACCACCGAAATTTTCGTACAAAAAATAAATCTGTCAAAATAATTCAAAGTAACCTGGCTAACCCAAAAATTGTATTCTTCTTCAAATCAACAAATATGTACTTATTACGAAAAAACCGCTGTTGCTTATACAAATTAAATTGCATTATACTTCATTTCACGTAAGAAAATTGCGATTGTGTAGATAGGGGTATAAATTCTACCCTTTGATTGGTCAGAATGCATAGTTCACAAAAACGAAAATAAATATCACCTGTCAGTTATCAAATAAAATCTACTAAATTTAAGTGATATTTAACCATGTTTTTTAGTAAGTTTTAATATACAGGTCTTGTACATTTTTACAGGTTAAAATATTTATTATTGACGTTTGGTTTCACGAATTTAAATTATTTATTTAATGCATGTAAAAACGGTCGGCTTTCTAGCGCCATCTACTATTTCCTTACGTGAAATGAAGTATAGTCTACTTAGGATTGAAATCCCTTCCCCCAATAAAAGTAGAAAACCCCACTTCAAAATTAAGGTCTAGCTACGCCACTGTCGTAGAAGGGGCGTACCAGGCGTCATCCTACGGATTCTTAAAGGTGTTGTGGAGAAAGCACCGCACGGGGACTTTCGGCAAAATTGGAAACTGAGTGGTTCAAGATCCACTATAAGTTGAATGTATCTTATATGAGTTATAAATTAAAATTTTACGAATAGGGAGATCCATTTCATTCCCTAAATGCATGTACTGAGAGCGGTGAGTCGCTACTTAATATGTTGAGGATGAGGTAATGTATTCAAATCTTGCTTACATCTGATAAAAACAAAAAAAAAAGGAAAAACTGTGTCCATGTGGTAACGAATTCATCATAATTTGTACATCCGCTTCAGAAGACCTAATTTCACAACCTTTCGTTCGTTTAAAATGTATGTTCGTCCAAATACAAGTAAAATTTTAATTTGTTTCAAGAAGATAAAAAAGTTTTCAGTAAAATAGAATTTACTCCAGTAAATGCAATTAAAGGTCATAATTTTTTATGTTATTAAAAATTTAAAAATAATATTTCTCCGAATTTTTATTTTTTGAAATAATGTTTAATGCCACATTAAATAATTATTACAATTTTAGCGTAAATATAGTGACGTTTAAAATATATAGATATACGTTAATGATGAAATGCATTGGATAGTGAATTGGCCGATTTTCGAATGATCAACCAAAAATTGCTTCATGATCCTCCAAAAATTGCTTCGCGATAGATATGTTGGCCATACCGGCGCTATAAGCTTAAGTTTGTTACATATACAGGATTTTTTTTTATTAGGGCCATTATTGGTAACTCGGAAACTGTAAAAGCTATGACTTCGATGTAATGGACAAAAGTGATCGTATTAGAGGGCCATTTTTGTTTTTCCAGAAAAATGCATAAATCACTAGATAATGACGAAACACTGATTTTAAATATTTTTATCTTTTTCAAATAACTTCTAAACTATCAGTTATCGGGAAAAAAATACTTCGCATAAAAATGATACAATATTCATTATCTTTGGCATACAAAAATATTTTTTACTATTTTAAATTTTCAAGATATAACAAACTTTAATTTAAATAACATGATGAAAATATTTTTTTATCACAAAAATTAATTTAATTGAATTTCTTAAATAAAAGGAGTATTTTTAAATTGAAATCTTACCAATATTTCCAAAACAAAAGTAAATTTAATATAAAATAAAAAAAATACTAAGTTTTCTGGGTTAAACAAATGCAAAACACGATAATCATTATATCATTAAAAAGGGGAAAAATTGCATCATTTCTTCGGTCAAAATCAAATATGTATTCCATTTAAAAAAAAATTGAAGTTTGTGATATCTTGAAAATTTTCCAACAGAAAAAATATTTTCACTTCATACTGTCCACTATATAATACTTTACATTGCTAATTTCAGTCCGGGAAATAAAACATTTCCCGGCCCTGGTACTGTAATGTTTCATTTCCCGGACTCAAATTCATTTGTCACAAATTCAAAGATGATGTGGTCTAAGTTAGACAAGTTTGAATTAATATAAATTTTTAAAACTCGTAGACAGTATGAAATAAAATGTTGTATGTCATACGGCCGTTAAGTATTGCGGTACTCATTTCGAAATTTCTGACAAGGCTTCCTTCGTCGCCTCGTTTGTAAACTTCTCATTCGTACCGTAATAAATCACTTCCCAGCCTTATAACGCAAATAGCTATTGTCTGCCACTGGATAGAGAATATAATTTTATATCATTTTTATTTGAAACATTTCTCTCGACAACTGATAGTTTAGAAGTTATTTTAAAAAAATCTAAATCAGTACTTTTTTGGAAAAACAAAAGCATCACTAAAATGGTCCTCTAATACGGCCCCTTTTGTCCTTTTATTACACTAAAGTCGTAACTCTTACAGTTTCCTAGACATTCATAGTGGCCCTAATAAAAAAAACAAACCTGCATAAATACTTTATTTCTATTTTGTTATTAAAATAAAAATTAATACTTATTTAGATAAATTCCTTTTTTTTCTTTATTATTTGGTGCCCACCGTATATCAGGCTACTATCCGGTAACCGATTGGATAGTAAAAAATGAACCCCATAAGCATCATACCGGATAGTAACCGGATATCTGTTGCATCTCTAATTAGGTACCGTTCAAACAGCATAAAGTTCGGTTTAGATTTATCAATATAAGGAAGCTTGAATACAAGCAAACGTTAGTTGCGCCTTTATTCGAGCGAACTGTAGTGACGTCATCGTCACTCTTTTATATGAACATTTTTAATTGCAATATTATTAATAATCTTATACATTATGTAATTTAAAAAACTTTTTCACAACGACTCCACTTGGTCCTATGGGAGTTCTTAGTCATTTTTAAAATACTGACTTACTTCGATAAACAATCACCCTATTCTGTAACTCAGTCGATAACTTTTATCGATCGATAATAAATTGCAGTACACACAGAATAGAAAATGAAACTGACAGATACATTTGTTTCTATTTGTCAAAAATTATTATCGATCGATAACTACAGTGGTCGTATCACGATCGCGGTTTTAAATAAAACGCTGTTTACGAAATGTCAAATTCAAATTTCAATATTTTATTTCGCCCTTATGTTAAAAATATGATTTTTAAAAAATATTTGTTTAAATATAAACTATGTTTTGCTTTAAAATCATATTTTGATAAATTTGATATTATTTTTATCATTATTAAATAATGAAATTTAACATTTCTTACAACAGTGTTTTAGTTAAAACCATATTCGTGGTACTATACTCTATCCGTTTTAACTATAGAGCGTTGGGTGAGATAGGGCCTAAGATTCTAGCTCTCTGATTGGTTCAAACGTGAACCGAGTTTACACAGTAAAATAATTGAATCGAAATTTAAATTTGCTTGACAACTGAATCAATTATTTTGACGTCTGACATAAAATAAATAAAAGTCAACAAAGTCAATAGTACACGATTTATTACATATTATTAATTTCTGTTCAGTTCTGTTTGTTAAGTATATTATTGTTGTTTTCGTTTATATAATTTTCATAGTGTTTTTTTATTTAATACATGTAAAAACGGCCGCGCTCGAAACGCCATCTAGTCTATAGTTAAAACGGATAGAGTATAGTCGTGTTCAAAAAAATCCTAACTAGGAGTAGGCTATTTAATTAAATGTCAATTTGACACAAGATATTGTCAAAAAGGTTATCTAAAGAAATCAGAGTTTTTCTTCTTAAATATTATTTTAGAAACGGGAATAAATTAGAAAGCGGCGAATGGCAATATACTGTATCCTTATTTATCTTCTCTCCTTAAAATTACATTTCAACATCAATTTTGAAACCTGACTTTTGAATTGAATAATGATCAGACTTACGGTTCTCTGTTCAGAGCCTACTTCGAGTTAGAATTTTTTTAACACACTGTATTGTGAGTTTACTCAGAACAACTCAGATCAGTTGTGTTTAAAAGAACAACTATTTCCTGAGTTTATCTGCAGTGACCTAAGATGAACTGAGATTTTGTCCAAAAAGAATACAGTTAATAATAACACAGCCAACAATATAACAAATATAAATAATGTTTTCATACTAACATCTATAATAATTATTAGTGATACCACTAATGCGGTTTAGAAATTTGACATTCACGTATATCGTTTGATTTTGTTATGGTGATGTTTGAAATTACCGATAGTGGGGATAAAAATATCAGAGAAACCAGGATTATTTCGTGGTTGCCGTGGTCCGACTTTTTACCAACCTTTTTCTGGAACTGCGTTCCGAATAGAAATCGGTAAATAATTTCAGAACTTACGGCACACTAAACCGTAAACCTGATCGAACCGGTTGCGTTACGGAACTTACTACTAAAGTATTAAAAATATAGAGAAACGAGAGACGTATGCAAAATCCTAGGACAGCCCACGTCATAACAAACGTAAATACGTAATGCTCATGGAACAGAAAACGCATATAAAACACAGAATATTCAATCTCAGAAAATGGTGGGGAGTCTATGTAAATTGCACAAAATCGCTCAACATCAGAAATCCGTGCGCATGCGCAAGAAAGACAGATCCAGAAAACACTCGAAATCGAAATGGTAGCAACCGATAAAATACACACAATTAAATTATTGTCTTATTCACCACTAGATGCCGCATTCTTTTTGGTTAGGTTAAGCTATGTTCCTCTTTATTATGGTTTTACATTAGTGCTGGGGTCCGGATAGTTTCGGTTTCAAATCCAAAAAAATCCGGACACCCGGATAATTGTATGTTGAACTATCCAGATCTCTCGTATTTGACTATCGGATTTTAGATCTGGATCTCAGCATCGAATCTCAGATATTAACAAATTAATCTGTTTATGAAATAATGATAATACTCTATGTATTCGGTTTGATGCCTTCTTCAGAGAAATGGCTACTCCTCCACTAAAATATGAAGCGAAAATTCAAATAAATTGTTCCTGTAGTCTGTTTGAAAAAATTTGGCAGATAGACTCTTGTGATTCTATTGGTTGCTATGAACTGTAGTCAAGCGCGGTTTTCACAAACGCAATTCAAATATTATGCCAATTATAGCCGTGTTCCTTCGGGCTGTGATTATGATTTTGTGAATTCTGATTAATATAATCATGATTCTTTTGAAGCAGGATTTAAAAATTATATCAAGAAAACAACAACACAATCTAGTGTCAAATGTCAATGTCATATGCAGACTAATGCAAACTATCCTATTTTATTTTACAAATAATCTACTGTCAAGTATTGTCAGAATTAAAAATGGATTATATTGAAGTAAAAAATAATGTTCTTGATAAGGAATATGAAGTATGTTTATTTCAAACTAATCTTTATGTGGATCATTACACGCTTTTGTAGACTAATCTTATATCCCTTGATGCCACAAACCCCACATTCGTAAATTTCTACGCTCAAAATAGTATATTTTCAATTTGTTCTGAACAGAATCCATGTGAATCATTCAAAAAGGTTGATTCTGAAGGGAAGGGGGAAGGTTGTCTAGTGATCACAAAAAAGAGAAAGTGGGGATGGATAACGAATAGGAAAAGTGAAAACATTATTCTTCTTAATCATGATCACTTTTATCATTTAGATTGCGACACGGCTTATGTTCTCATTCTTTATTTATTTTCTTACGATTTTGTGCAAATGGCGCATCTTTTAAACCTTCGAAAATGTTTTGGTGTAAAACAGACTCCCAAACCACGCCCCAATTAACTGTCAAAATTCTTTCGTTATTTCAAACAGAGTTTAGAACTATTAACATTTTTAAAAAATCAATATTAGACACACACCGGCATTTTAAAAATAATTGTTAAAATCTATTAATACTGGATTTTGATTTTAATGGGAAAACCAATATTCAGAAGCATTTCTTGTTTTCCCAATAAAATCAAAGTCAAATACTAATAGATTTGAAATAGTTATTTTTTTACGTCTGTTAAAAAAGTACCCTTTTTCATTAAAATGGGTTTATAAAGTATGCCTTTTTACCTCTCGCTAAGAGAGGTATTGTATTCATGCTAAAAATCGCATATCCAGATTTTAATGAATAAGCACGTGTTAAGGTCCCTAGTATCCGATTATAACATTTTTACGATGATGTCCGTGTGTGTGTGTGTGTGTGTGTGTGTGTGTGTGTGTGTGTGTGTGTGTGTGTGTGTGTGTGTGTGTGTGTGTGTGTGTGTGTGTGTGTGTGTGTGTGTGTGGATGTTGGATTCACTATATCTCAAATACTATGAGACTTAAGACATTTTTAACTACGGATTCCTCAATCTAACAATAATGGGAAGAGTCCAGTCAGTTTTGGTAACAATTGGACAACCGGAAGTAGTAGTTACAAGAAAAAAATCGTCTAAATATTATTTATCGAAAATTTATGTAAATACTTATATTAAAGAATGTTAAATTCTTTATTCGATAAATATAAATTCATTATTATATCTTCTATAGATTTAGAGATAAAGAAAGGCATATAAAATAATTTGATGTTAAAATTCTCAGATCAAACTACTACAAGGCAAGAAATTCAAATGTTTCTAATTGACATATAAATGTCACTGTCAAAAATATTTGTATGCCTCTGTCAAAAATATTTGTATATTATTATGAAGATTATGAAAATAAAAAAAATTCAACAACGCAAAAGATATACGTAAAAAAGAATATAAAAGGAATTTGCGAAAAAATGACGAATATAAAGAAAAAGAAAAGGAAAGTAGAAAAAGAAAATTTCAGGATATTGAATATAAAGAAAATGTAAGTATTGTACACAATTTATTTTAAAATATCCCATAGATTTTGCAAATATATGTGAGAATTATTTTGTAGTGAGACATGAATATATGTATTTGTATTAAAAATATTTTTCGTTTTATGCGTACAACCAGGTAAAATATCTGGCGAGAGGTTATGTGTTGGCCACATCAGATTTTTTAGTACATGAAAGTGTGAAAAAAGTGCCCTTTTTTAACACTGCGGAGTGAAATAATGAAACGCTATGGCACTTTTTTTCACGCTCCCATTGCAGACGCAAAAAAATTGTACTCGTGAGTAAATTATACCTTTTTTTCACTCGAAGGATTTACGCACTCGCGTTCGGCTCGTTCTGCAAATTTTCCTTCTCGTCAAAAAAGATATACTTTACTCACTTGGTACATAAAATACTTTTTTAAAATGTAGGTTCATATCTCGTGGCCGCGTGCTTGAGTGTCAGGTCGCGAATCTGGGGAACCGGGTTCGATCCCGACAGACGCCAAATATTTCTAATTTTAAATGGCACTAAATTGACCCCTGTGGTGCACTCTCCACGCCAGCAATGAGTGCCCGTGAGGTGACGCCTGGTAAACGCCCGCACGGTACAAATATGTCATCATCATTACCGATATCTGCGTAGAAAGCAGATTGGCACACCCAGCAATGGGTAATATGCCGTGATGATATATTTATTTTATTTATTTAGGTTCATATCAGAGGTATGTACGTCTAATGTTATTTTTTTAATGTTAATAGTTCTAGTACAGTAACAATTTATTTGAATTTTTGCTGCATATTTTAGTACAGGAGTAGCCATTCCTCTTTAAAAATGGTTCTAATATTCCGATTTCTACTATACTGTATTCCAGTTAAGACTGGTCTTGGTGGCGCTTCGGAGCCAGTCCGTTTTACACACTTAAAACTTATGAATTAGTTTTATTTCGTGCGACTTAACGTCAAAATTTGATCATTTTTAATTCTTTAGTAAATAAATAGTGACGTAAAGATGTAGAGTACACAATAAAATAGAATCACAGCTTACAATTCTGCTTTGACTACAATTCTGAAGTACGTTCGCTGACACGAGAGAATGTAAAACTAATTCTTGAACAGACAAGTCATTCTACTTGTCAAGAACGCATAATTTTGAATCCAAACCAATAGAATAACTTGTTTCTGTTCAAGAATTAGTTCCACATTCTCTAGTCTCAGCGAATGGAGTGTAGCTCTTACGACGCTTACCAGCTGATTTTACATATTTTTCGCTATTGTAAACTTGGTTTGCGTTTAGACCAATCAAAAATGGAATCTTAATCTTCATAACTGGAATAGAGTACAGACACTTTCACTACTTTTAATACCCATTAAAAAGAAAATTGCTTTTCAGTATTATAAATAGGTAGAACAAGAACAACCCGTTTTATCTTAAGGTACATTTTCGTCGTCAGCTACGAACAAATGCCCGAGGAATCGGATATTTTAAGATCCGGGTACTTGAATCCAATTTTGTCCAGATTCTCACAGTACTATACCTTATTTCACGTAAAAAATAGCGGTTGGCGCTTGAGAGTCGTGCATTAAATAAATAATTTAAATTCGTGAAACCAAAATTTTTCAATACTAAATATTTTTATCTGTAAAAATGTTTCAAACCTGAATATTAAAAATTACAAGGTCGAAATCAAAAACATTGTTAAAAATCACTTAATTCTGTCAATTTACGGTTGATATTTGTTTCGCTTATGTAAACTAGGCATGGGATCGGAGGGCAAAATGTATTTGTCAACGCTATTTTCTTACCACTCTTACTAAAATGAACTACTCGTAAACCTAGTTCAATTTAAACAATTCAGTATTGCAGAGAATAGGGAAGAGTTTTGACCTCTCTGATTGGCTGAAACTGGTGACATGAGACAAGTTTACTCAATGTAATTTCGGCTACTTATAACTGGCGCTGATGTGAGCGCCATTTGTTGAATGGCTAAAATGAAACAGAGTATATAATTTACATAACGAGTTTTATAAGACATGTTTTTTTGCACGCGTCTGGCGAGTTTTCTAAATGACAAGTGCGAAAAAAGTCTTATAAAATTATTCCTTTCTAGTATTTTTTACATTTTGTGACTTTTATATACCTACTAAAATATTTAAAAATCTGCTATAAACCGACTTAATTTAGAGAAATTTGTATGTGTAATATTGTAGTTGGTTACATTGGATTGATATTTATTCATTTATTTAAAATTTCATGTCAATTCTGATTTATGAAAATATGTCAACGTCATCTATAAATATATATAGTACCAAACTTCGAAAACAAAACATCCTAAATGAAGACTATTTCATAAGCAATTGGGTTTCGTAATTACTTCATTATGAACGCGAAATATAAAGACACATTTACCATTGTTTTTGAAAAAAAAAAACGTAGCGCCATCGATAACATTTGTAACCAAAAAACATACTCACATTCTAGTGGACAATAGGACAACTTCAATGTGTCTATACTGTCTATTTTATAGATTTCTACTACACAGACTTCTATTTTCTGGATCTGAGCTTTCTTGCGTATGTGTTTCTTGTATTAAACGATTTCGTGTAATTAACTTAACCGCTATACCATTTTTTGTGTTTGAGCGATTTGATACAATTATCCTCTCCTAAAATTTAGTCTTTGAGATGTATGGTGATTAGGGGCGGTTTAATTTAAAACAGGCCGGGTTATAGTAGTTGCGACAAAAAAGCTCACAGGAGAATAAGTGAGAATATTGAAATATTATTTCGGGCTGTAATACTACTGATCCATTTTTCTCACATCGACCCACGCATGCCACTGGTCCATCGGGAAATGTCCTGACGTCCATATTATCCAATACGCCCACGAATTGGTGATGCGTGAACATTATGTGTTTGCGGCTTCTAGTTTCTCAAATTCAGTCCAAAATAATAATTATTTTTCAAATCTTTCCCGACTTTTAAAACGGTATTGGAGGGCGAAGGGATAATGCACTAAATTGAATCCTTGAATTTATTTAATCTACCACACCCTGACAAAGTAGAAAATTAGCATGAATTTAAATAAGCAAAATTTCTGCCTCTTGCTTTATGTACATAGAAGTTGAAGAATTCATTTACTCTGTTGTAAAGGTTTTCAAAAAAGAAATAAATTTCCATTACCTTGTTCCACACAGTCGTGATGGGATTAACTTTTATTAGAGTAAGGTTAAATTGCTTTGTTTAAATGGTAAGTTTCCTATCCTTTATCCAATTTGAATAAAATATTTTACCTAAAAAAGAAAAAAAGAGTATTATAATAAAATTAATGAATGTGTTGTTTTGTGTTATAGACGAAAGCGCACCTGGATGTATTAGCAGACGCTTTGTTGAGGTGGGCGCGCGGACGTTAAGTTTAGTGGAGGCAGCAAGCAGCCAGGCAAGGCAGCTAGCGAGGTGAGAGGCGCCGCCCATGTTGACGTTGCGAGGCGGGTGCCGTCCACGTCCACGTCCGAGCCCGGGCACTTGGACCCCTTCTAGAGAAAAAAGACTTACCGTACAACGCTTCGTCGGCGTGAGCTGCGGTGCTGCGGTGCGGATGCCGACTCGACGCCTCCTCGACATGGACACAAGTCGCAGTCGCAGACGCAGTGGTTTAGTTCTAGTTCCGTCTGTCCAGGACTCAGACATGGCCCGTAGTACGAGTATGAGTCGGTCGCGTTCTCAGACAATATTCGCTCGACGTAGCACCGATGCCTTGGTAATGCGACCCCTCTAGTTACAGACTGTTTAACTTGAACTTATCTACAAATATTTATTATAGTCAATATTTTCAAAGTGTTTATTTTAGGATACGATTATGACTACGTTAAAGCCTGTTTGTTATATGTTTATTGCTGTTGACGTGAATACCTCTTTACTACTGAACTAAGAACGTTGACTTGAACTGCAAACACTAAATAAGATAATGAGATGAGAATGCGCTGTGCCGCTAGGTTGATATTCCCCGTTGGATGGAGATGACTGATGTTGAGTGGTTGTGTTATGGGCTTAGATGATGATGTAACCTAGCGTAAGGTCGCATTCGCTTGCAGCAGGCGGCGGTGAGACTGGTCGGGCGGGCCGGGGGCGGTAGGGCGGAGGCCGCGGCGGCGCCGGGGCTGGAGGCTGGCCCCGCAGCGCGCCGCGAGCTGAGCCACCGGGGCGCGAGCCGCGCGGGGGAGGCAGCGACGCCGCCGCCTACCATCGCCACCTCCCGCCCCCCACACGCTATACTCAGGGCGTACTACCATTCCACCACCCATTGGCGTCGAATTTTGGCTAACGTTAATAATACATACATACATTTTACGATAAATATGAAACTGCACACAACTGTAAACAAATTTTTATGCACATTCACTGGCAAATGTGTTATACATGCCGTTTGAATATACTACTTAAATCATGGCTATTTATTAGTTTCATTAGCCTTATAATATAAATCTATGCAACTAAACCTAATCTCATTCAAACGCTTGGATCACATTTACTAGTAAGTGTACATAATTTACAGTACAACATATTTATCGTAACATACACACATTTAAGCGACACAAACATACTTTAACTATGTACTTACTCTTATGATGATGATGCATTCCGCGTGGCAACAACAACAACAAATTACACTTGACCTAAACCTGACTACACCTAATAACGCTCAACCTAACCCTAATACAATCGTGGCCGGGCATTCTTAAACTATATATTTGTCTACTTAACTACATTGTCATATTATAAGAATAATATTTAATAGCATATTATAATAATGTACTACTGTTTACTAGATGTTTTTATTGTTTTGTAAAATATAAATCTAGTAATACTGAAGATCAATTATAAATGTACATATTAATAAGTGCGTTGATTGTTTTCAATTATTTTTAAATTGTTTATCAAACCAGGGACAGATACTTTTGAACTATGTTCTGCAATTAGTTCCTGTTTCATATATGTTGTATCTGTCAGTGAGAAATGATGTAAAAGTATTAGAAAACAATTAAATGCACTTTATTGGTGTATTTTCTGTAAATGTAAGTCCGGCCTAAAGACTTGGACTAGGACTTTGGACGTAGAACCTCTTGTAAACTGTAACATTCTAAAGTCGCTGTACCCAGCAGTGATACCTGTACGCACGAGCAATGCAATTCACGCACAACGCACACGCACGCATAACGCATGCACGATCACAACCACGTCCATGACACTGCATCGGCTGACTGCACCGTTCCATCCCGTCCTCTACAATGCACTGCACAGACTTCTGACTCTACCGTGTCCACCACGTCCTCGACGCACGCAATGCACGCACACGACACGAACCCGCCACTTGTGTTGTTACTTCAATTGCACCAAATTGCACTTCAGACTGCACTTACACCAATTAATTATAGATATTGTCGATATATTTATATATAATATACAAACAGTTATATTTATGATATATGATATATATAATAATATATATATTTAAATAATAAAACAATAATAATAATGACAGAGGCTGCGCCTATGCCTGCGCTCGATGCGCAGTGCAAAATGAATGTGTGAGAGAATGTTTAAAAGCAGCGAATGATGCATGAATGTAGTGCTATGAATGTCTGTTGTTTTCTAATAGCACATCACTTGATAATTCACCAATAAGCGCACAGCTGTCTGTCCGTACCCTGGAGCGCCGAGTTAGAGCATGAGATCTGCTCGCGACAACATCGGCGGTTGAATGACGCACCGATCGCCGTGACCAGCAGTTTAGAAAGAGACACAATCACCCGCCGAAAGCAGTGTCGGGCCGCCGCCGACGACGTCGCCAGCAGTTCCCAATCTCTACTCTGCTGCTCCACCTTCAGTGTGATACTAGTAGTCGTTAGTTCTTACACACCTAGATTTAAATATTATAATGATGAATATTCGTTCACATTCCTCGCACCTGTACATATGTATGTTGTTAGACAGAGGTAGTTAAGTCACTCACTTGGACAAGACACACAATCCCCACTACACTAGCTGAAACAGTGGCGCATCACTCACCCTTATGATGTTCTGTTGTTGACTTGTTTGTTTTGTAAATGCGCCACTGAGTAGAGAGCACTGCTGTTCTGCCTGAACGCGAAACATACTTGTATTGTAATCACTAGTCACTGAAGACAGACAACAGAACTGACGGACTGAACCTGGATTCGCCCCCTGAAACTGAACTATCCCCGATATTGGCCTAATACTACAATATACTGTTGTTTAACTAACGCTAACGCAAGGACTGATTGTTGAATCTATTATTGTTTTCCATAATTAAAATGTAAACATAGTTTTTTATACGAAACTAATCCGGGAGACCCGACTCACCTGTGATGGCACTAACAACTTAACTTACAATTAGAACACACAATATAACACTTGACACTCAGACAACTACACAGACATTAAAAAGTGATAGGTTGAGAAGAATGCATTCATACATACAACATACATACATAATCTATATTTTACTATATATACACAAACGTTGTATAATAAATATATATTTACGTAGTTATTTTAGTGGATTGATGATTTGAAAAATGTAAAAAAAAAGTATAAAAAAAATTGAAAAACCATAAAAAAATTGATGTATGGGTGCGTTGCAAAATACACATGTATGGGGGTTAAACTATTACATAATAATAAATAACAGAATATGAATTAAATATATTATTCTTATTATTATGACTACTATTATTAATATAAATATATATATATATATAACTTACAATGATCAATGTAAACCAAAATGCCTCAGCCAATAAAGTGATGGACATGAAGTATAAGAAGTGTGTGTTCGAGTGTTATTTGTATAACGTCATGCGGGCACAGTAGTCCGAGGAGTTGGAGCAGGTCTTTTCCTCGCACGTAAAGTTCTGCGAGGCGGCTTTACTTCACTAGCTGTTACTGTCGTTGGCGCATTCGCTTTCATTGTGTTTGTTGTACTGGTCGTCTTGGTCACTTCACTTGCTGTAGATGCCGCACGTCTGAACACTTCCTCTGGCACGGGGATAGGTATAGGGAGAGGTAGGGGCAAAGGTACAGGCACCACTATAGGGTAGGGCACTAGGACGGTCACAGGAGGCGGTGGTGGTGGCCAGCAGAACCTCAGCTGCTCTTCCGGGTCTGGTGGCCTGTCCAGTGGACTCCGCGGTCTCGTTCTTAAATCTTCAGGTCCTTCTGTAACTGTTATAGCAGGTTCTGGTAAAACAGTCGACGTGGACGACGTGACCGCAGGTTGTAGACGTGAAGCCCTTCGTGGCCGTCGTCGAGGAGGCGGTGGTGAAGGTGCTGGAGGAAGCGGAGGGCTTTCAGTTTGTCTACAGTCTTTTAGCCATAATTCTGGAGTGATTAATCCTGTCCCAGACGTAGGGGCAACTGGGGCGTGAGGATGTAACTGAAGATGAGCTCGTGTTTCTCTGCAGAAGATGTGCATTTTGTATTGGTTGAGGCAAGCATCACCGCAAAATTGCAATCTCCTGGCGCCATCTCTCACATCCACGTGGGAGACGGAGTTACGCGCTGTGCGGCACCAATCACATGTGCGATTGCGTTTGAAAGAAGCGCGGCGAGACTGGGAGAAACAGAGTTCGCTACAGAAGGCGCCCGTAGCCTGGGTACCTGTTGGCATAGGCTTGGAGCACCAGCCGCACCAGCTTCCCCCGCTGCCTCCGCCGCCGGAATCTGCAACATAATAGCCGTCCGAGCTGGGTAATGAGTCATGCGACACCACCAACAGTATTATTCTACTAATTGGGAACAGGATCGGATTATCAATATTTCATATTGTTTTGAAAAATAAATACAAGTACATACATTAATTTAATACCTTTTGAAGGTAATAATAAATTAGTTCAAAATTTCAAATAAAAAGCTATATCTCTCTAAAAGACAGTTCAATCTAATTTCATTTGTGTTTATGAAAAGTAATTTATTATTATTACTGTTTCCGAAAACACAAGACAATGATAATATAATATTTTACTACAATTTAATTGTAAGTATAATTAACGAATATAAAATATACTTAGAATTATTATTTATAAATACAAAACAGGTACATTTATTTGGAAAACATGTTGGTAATCAAATTTCACAGATATATGAGAAAGTATAAAATTTTTGTTACGTTAATGAGCGGCGCTCTCATTACGTTAATTACAGGCAGTACAGGGCCGTACCTGAGTATTCAGGGCCGGAACTATCCCCAGTGCCGCGGCGCGCGTCCGTGTCGTCGTCCTCGGGCTCGTAGCCGTACCAGCCCAGCAACTCGTTCATCGCCGTCTCGGCAAACTCCTGCTAAACACACAAACACCGCAACATCAACTTCAGCATCAGTTGGCTCTGTTGTCGGCGGTGTCGCATTACCGCCGGGTCTAATTTAAACTGTGGCGTCGGGCAACTCGACACCGTACGGACACAGCGTTGTGACGCCCGCCGTCACGTACGCCCATGTGCCAATGTGTATGTGTGAGCGCGAGCCGCGTATCGGTTACACAGAACATCTGGAAATTGATAGGGGTGGTATCGAGTAACTCGGAGCCAGTGTCAAATTTCACTCTGCGCCACCACGGACAGATTCCGAGCCCGAGCCGAATGTAAAATTATGTAACCCGACACGGGCGCACTGCACAGAGCACGGTGTATTTTCATCCTACGAAACCAAAATACTTTTGGCTACGCGGTATAAGCACGCTTACGTTTACGTACCTTCATCTCATCACTGGAGTTCGACGGCTCCTTCTTCACGTTGACCGCTGTGGCGGTTGTGTCCATGTCGCGCGCAGGGCACGTGTGTTGTCCACGTGGTGCTGCTGACCTCGATGTCCCGGTGTACCCCACAACTGCTGTTCCCGCAAGAAGCACTCTGCAGACGAGCTGCGAGGTCTCTCAACAATAATCGTTGACGTCCTGATTATTTTGGTAACTGAAGTGGGGAGAATTCCCGCCAACTATAAACATCACACTGCGCAAGTTCTAAATATTCTTCTGTTCCTGTTTCACGACTGCGCTTTGGTCTTTTCATTTCATCTATTCAAAATGATGTTCTAATTCGGTTTTTTGTATTGTATATAAATAAACTACACTTAAAATAAGTAAATATTACATAAGAATATGAATATGTCACACAAACCAGTATTGTCCTTAAAACAGGTATAATTTGTAACATCATATTTACATAACCTTTAAATTATTTATCTCTCAGTTTATGGTCCGGCAACAAGTTCTCCAACTTTATCGAAAAATATTAAAATCAGTCAAACAAATTCCTGATGAAGAATATCGGAAAGAAATGATTGAATGGGTTCGATCAGATTTTAAAAACAATGTTCATCATACAGATGAAATAACAATAAAAATGTTAATAACGCAAGGGGAGCGCTCATTAAAAGAATTAGAAAATACCATAAATTTAGCCAAATAGTAAATAGGTACTAAGTATTTAATACAAAGTGATAATAAATTATAAATGTATCAACTGTAAAATATTTTTATTTTATACTCTAAAAGTAAACAGCCACAAACTATATACAAAATTAATTAACAACATTATCGTGCCTAAAATAGCAGCAACTCCAGAAATTGTGCTTATAGACTGCCTCTTCATTTTATTTCTTAATAAAATAATTGAAAGTGCATTTACAATATGCTGTCCATCAAAACAAATGCATGGTAAAATATTCACTATTGCAAGGCCACCAGAAAACACAGTCACATACTTCAACATCTTATTAATAACAGCCGCAACTGCTGACCCTACTAAACTATATTTTGGTATAAATGAAGACACCTCAATTGTTAGAAATACATCTGCTGGATGTCCAACATACACTACATACGCTTGTCTATTTCGGGTTAATACTATTAAAGATGTATCGTTAGATAGAAGTGGTTTAATGCAATGATTCGAGTTAGGACACTGTCTTTTTTCAGTGTAACAATGTGCTTTTGATTCTTCAACAATTCTTCTTGCTGGCAGGCAAACATGTTGGGGTAATTCGGCAATACCACCATGCTCAAGTTCTAAATATTCAAAACACAAGTGTGTAGGGCTATTTGGTACACAACAGTCCCATGCTCCATTAGCAAGTTGTACGAAAGGTCCGCTTTCATCTAACTCATGTACGAGATCAGTGTTAACACAGTAACCAGGTTTGACAATACGTGACAATGAAAGACATTGTTGCCATGCAGTTTCATCTGTTACGGTGCAGTCATTTATTTTTGTAACTATATCGTTTATTCTCAACCCGCGTAAGCCAGATAAATGTGATTTTGGAAGGACTTTAGTTACTACAACCCCTGAATTAGTTTCGTAAAACGGAGTCATTATAAAAGGCATAGAATTGTATAATAACCCGGCTACTAACATTAAAACTACGTTGTGCCAAACACCAGCACACATTATTCTCAATATACGCCACTGGCCAATTTGAGATAATTTTTCTGTGCTTATGTTTACAAATGCTACTGGAAGGAAAAAGAGTACATTGACTCCCATATCAACTACATGCACGTCCTCTTTGACTGCAGCTAGAGCATGTCCAAATTCGTGAACAATACTACAAACTAATAATGCTATTGCATAGTAGCCTATTTCGGAGGCTGGTAAATTATACCCAGGAATTAATGGTTCTAACACCGGTTGACTTTGATCAGAAGACTTTGCATTAGAGAAAAATAGTTGATAATTGGCAACAAATAGCAAACCAATGGCAATAGGTAGTAAGAAAAGTGAAATATACAAGCCTGATTCAAACCAAAGGTTCAACATTCTAGTTCTACTACTTCCTATTCGTAAAATAAGACGATTGAAAAACGTCGTATTCCATTTTAAGCGAAAAATACCAATTTCTACTCCAGTATTCTTTAAAAATTGTACGTATGGATAATGAGCGCATGTCTAAAAACAAAACATGATTGTAAAGGATAATAAAAGAATCATGAATTATCATACCTTGAAAAAAGTATCAAAAAACAAAAGAATGCCGTAAAATACAGCAAATATTATAAGATATGTTATAAAATCCATCTTATTATTTTTTGTTTATAACTACAAACTCTGTAAAATATGTATATTTAGAGGTTACATATTATCTAAAGCATTGCAATACGTCTAAAAGTTTGAAATTATCACTATTTACTCATAAGAGTAAATATTTATTATAAGGCAATTGCGTAGTATGCGTATTAACGTGGTATTTAATAATCAAATTTTGTGAAAAAACCCGGTTTGTCATTTTCAAAAACAAAACTAACTGGTGGTGGTGATAAAACACATGCTTCCAACTTCATAACGATTTATTTACATGATTTAATAAATAATATTATGTAATAATCAATACATATGTTTTCAAGAGAATTAATATATGTATTTTTGTAATTTTTAATAATATACATATTAAAATATTTAAAATGCTTTATTTTAAAAATTCTGTCTGTCATCAACAAACATGAAGTAGGAACGAAATCTTTACTTACCAAGAACGTGTGCCATTAATTTTTCGTTAATTTATTATATTATTATACATAATAATAGTGTGCATTTAGTAGTATATTTATTGTGTAATATATTCGATCTCTGAAAACTTTTAAAAATGGTTCTCACCGAAGACATTAAAGTTCAATATGCAATGTTAGCGGTTTTGTGGTTAGAATTTTTGTGGGAGTTTTATCTATCTATCCGACAGGTATTTATTTTAACCAATTATTATAATTAGATTCTTTAATATCGTTTTGAAATTGCAGCACAAATTATGCAAGAAGACGACATCTGTACCAGCACAACTGAAAGATGTTATGACACAAGAAACTTTTGACAAAGCTCGATTATATACCTTGGATAAAAGTAGTTTCTCAGTGATTAAAGATTTATTTTCTATAGTAGTATCTACAATAATGATCTATTACGGATATTTTTACTATTTCTGGGTATTAGCTGATGATTTGAATCCATTGGGTGGTGAAATTTCCACTAGTTGCATTTGGCTTGTGATTCTTAATACTGTCTCAACATTAGTAGGAATGCCTTTTAATGTGTATTATACGTTTATTCTTGAAGAAAAGTATGGATTTAATAAGCAAACAGTTAGATTTTTCATTGTTGACAAACTTAAATCTTACGCTCTGAGCCAAGTTTTAAGTGTACCTATTGCTGCTTTTGCGATTTATATTGTGCAAGTAGGCGGTAATTATTTCTTCGTATGGTTGTGGTTAATGGTAGGAGTAATAGTTTTGATTCTTTTGACTATCTATCCTGCTTATATTGCACCTCTGTTCGATAAATACACTCCTTTACCCGAAGGAGAGCTTAGGACATCGATTGAAAAACTTGCTTCAGAGCTAAAATTTCCTTTAGGGCAACTGTATGTTGTGGAAGGATCTAAGAGATCAGCACATAGCAACGCATATTTCTACGGATTATTTGGGGTTAAACGAATTGTATTATTCGATACTCTTATAGCTAATAGCGAGGGCAAAGGTTGTAATAACGAAGAAGTTCTTGCAGTTTTATCTCACGAATTAGGACATTGGTATCACGGGCATGTTAATAAAAACATCGTAATTATGCAAATCAACTTGTTCTTAATGTTTGCTTGTTTTGCTTTAATGTTTAGCTATGCTCCGTTGTATACAGCACTTGGATTCCCAGTAACATTAAAACCAATTTTAATTGGTTTAATCGCTGTTGTACAGTTCGTTATGGCACCCTACAACGCCCTTCTATCTTTCTTGATGACTATCTTATCTCGTTATTTTGAATTCCAAGCTGACGCGTTTGCTGTGAGTTTGGGTAGGGCACCATATTTGATTCATGCGCTAGTAAAATTAAATAAAGATAATTTGGGCTTTCCTATTTATGATTCATTATATTCTACATGGCATTTGTCTCACCCTCCTTTATTGGAAAGGATGGCTGCACTTACAAAAGAAGAAAACAAACTTAAATAATATTTATTTATAAGTAAATGTTAATAATTTGAATATTTGTTTATATCATTTTTGTCACTTCAATTGTATTATTATGTAACTATAAATACATGTATTTATATTATATTCTTTCAATTTATTGACAAAATAAATAAATTTATCAGTAATTAAACATTTTGCACATAATGATAAGGTATATTCGGAAGATGTATTTATGTACAGGAACTTTAAGAGTTTAGATTAAAGAATTAGAATCAATGAAAAACGCCGCAGAACGATAAGCAAATTCCAAGTAATTCGAGGCCGAATCAAATCCCCGCCCAGTGGGTTTGCGTTATTGATACAAACGGCATCTGTGGGTGTGCTGCGGACTTGCTCAGTGATCAACCACTTGCCTCGGCTGTCTGTCATTTAGCTCAGGTAGCTGTCAGATAAACAGCCATATTGGGTTTATTATATTTATTTTTATTAATTTCACGAGTTTGTTTGACTAATGGGCAGTTGGAGATCGGATTGTGAGTAATATGCCTTTAGCCAATTCAGCTGAACCATGGAAAATTCAACGCGCCGATACAGAGGTATACACATTATGGTTATCTCATTGATTTATCACAATAAATTTAATTTTAATCATCAACAGTTACTTTGGTTTAAATAGTTTTCGCAGTTTTGTTGTCGATTAGCACGATTTAATTTTTATTATATTATTTTATGGAAATGTAAGTTATTTTAATTTTTGCAGCTTACGGAGTGTCCAGGTCCGTAACAGGTCTAAGAATAGTTTCTGTACGTAAAACAACTTGATGCTTAAATAAGTTATAATAACTATATATCGCACAACTGTAGCATGGAACACGTCATTGCTTTATTTCATGCATGAGAAAAAGTTTTGTGTTTGAAGCACTATCACTGTAATGATATTTTTGCTCTGAGCTCTGAATGGAGGGTATTACCTTCATGGTAATATTCCCCTAATATAACTGGGAACACAAGGACTTGTGGAATCTAGATTTCTTCAATACGATGAAATTTTGCGCACGTACACTTATAACTTGTAAATATAAATGGATAGTAGTGTCTTGACAATTCGTGTCAGTTGTAGTTGATTGTTTCGTGATTTTCGACCGACACTATTTTCCACTTATGTATAAATGTCCAATTTTACTATAAATTTTCGTATTTATTAACTTCTTCATGCATCGTTACTAGATAAGTAGTTTGCATTTTTAACAGATAAATTGATTGCTGATAGACTTCTCTTTTTTCAAATAATTGAATTCTATTCTGACATCTTTTAATACATTATAGACATCTGTTGGATTAAAACATAAAACTACCAATTATATGGTTTTATTTGTTTAATTATTCGATAAAATACATAATTATTTACTATTTCTTAATTATTTCTAAATAGTTTTGCGAAGCTATATTTAATACATTAAAATGCACATTCAACAAGTGTCTAAGAGTATTTTTTTGTTAAACTATTTCTCTAGTAACTCTGATCTAAAAAAAAATAATAGTTGCGTCTAGTGGAAAATTTTAAATTGCTTATTCTTCATAAATTAAATGAATGAATATTAGTGACGATTATGCATTGTTGTTACAGTCACAATCTGGCGAAGCAGATGATGCGATGGTTGTGGAGGAGGCGCAGGCGCCTTCTACCGAAGGAGAGCATGAAATCGAGTTGGCTGATGTGGTCCGCGAGGGCCACGATAAAGCAGACCCTTCTCAGTTTGAACTCTTGAAGGTACTTGGGGAAGGCTCTTTCGGAAAAGTTTTTCTCGTTCGGAAAGTCGTTGGCAAAGATGCTGGAACGCTCTACGCCATGAAAGTGCTTAAAAAGGCTACTTTAAAGGTATTTATTGTTAATTTTTTAAAAACATTTTATAACTTAATTTTTTCTAAAGGTACGAGATCGGCATCGTACAAAAATGGAACGTAACATACTTGTAGACGTTGGCCATGCTTTTATAGTCAAACTTCATTATGCTTTCCAAACTGCTGGTAAACTTTATTTGATTCTGGATTTTTTAAGGTACGTATTTTACGTAAAATTACATAAATGTTCAATTCAAGTTGTCTAATTATAGTAATTAAAAGTCAATGACAAAGGAAATTACAGTTTCATTAACATACGAAATTGTTACAGAGGAGGGGATTTATTTTCTCGATTAAGTAAAGAAGTTATGTTCACCGAGGAAGATGTAAAATTCTACTTAGCAGAGTTAGCTCTTGCGTTAAACCACTTACACAGCTTGGGAATTATATACAGGGACTTAAAACCAGAAAATATTCTTTTAGATAGTGATGGACATATTGCTCTTACTGATTTTGGTTTATCTAAACATCCATTAGCAGAAGGCAAAGCCTATAGTTTTTGCGGTACTGTAGAATATATGGCACCTGAAGTTGTCAATCGAAAGGGTCACTCTTTTGCTGCAGATTGGTGGTCTTTCGGAGTTTTAATGTTTGAAATGCTGACAGGAAACTTGCCTTTTCATGGCGCAACGCGCAGAGATACCATGACACAAATCTTAAAAGCTAAATTAGGAATGCCTGCGAATTTAAGTCCAGAAGCACAATCTTTACTTCGAATGTTATTCAAAAGAAATCCTCAAAATCGACTTGGAGCTGGTCCTGGTGGAATTGAAGATTTAAAGAGACATGAATTTTTTGCAACGGTTGATTGGGATGCACTTTTAGCGAAGAAGGTTCGCCCACCTTTCAAACCTGCAGTTTCTAGACCAGACGATGCTTTTTACTTCGATTCAGAGTTTACGAGCAAAACACCAAGGGATTCCCCAGGAGTTCCAGCTAGTGCGAATGCTCACGAACTCTTTAGAGGGTTTAGTTTTGTAGCACCGCGACTCTTGGACGAGGCAACACGAGGAACTGAATCTCCACCCTCAAAAGTTGCTGCTGCTAGCACTACATCATTTTTAGATGAATATGAATTACTTACCGAATTAGGTAAAGGTTCATATTCGGTCTGTAGATTATGTAGGAATCGACTTACCGGACAACAAGTTGCTGTGAAAATTATCGACAAAGGAACATGCGATTGTCGAGAAGAAATAGAAATCCTTCTTAGATATCAACATCCTGGTATTGTACAACTTCGAGGGGTGTATGAAGAAGGACCTCGAGTTTATTTAGTGACAGAGCTTCTTCGCGGAGGTGAATTAGTTGATCATATTCTGCAGAAAGGAAGATTATGCGAAGCAGAAGCCGCTGCCATCTTGCGGCAGTTGGTGGGAACCGTGGCCTACCTTCACGAGCATGGTGTCGTGCATCGAGATTTGAAGCCCGCCAACGTGCTGTTTGCCAACGAAAACCGAGATCCGGAATCGATCAAAATCTGCGACATGGGCTTTGCAAAGCAACTACGAGCGGATAATGGACTGCTGATGACACCGTGTTACACTGCCAATTTTGTCGCGCCGGAAGTGCTCAAAAGACAGGGCTATGACGCGGCTTGTGATATCTGGTCACTGGGTATAATTTTATATGTGATGTTGACAGGGAGATGTCCCTTTACTACGGGGCCACAGGACAGTCCGAGTTCTATTTTGGCTAGAGTTAGCTCAGGAAGGCTTGACTTCGAGGACGGCGTGTGGCAAAAGGTAATGGAGAAGATGAGATACATATTAATAAAATTATTATTATTTTTTTGTACGCAGGTGTCTCGAGAAGCAAAGGAGCTACTGACAAGTATGCTCCATGTTGCTCCTCAGAAACGACCTTCTGCTACTCAGTTGGTGCAGCATCCTTGGCTAACACCTGGTCGTCACCGCCCGGATATCTCAGATCCCATGGCGGTGCCGCATCCAGAAGCCAGCGGCGGTGGCAGACATCTACGTGAGGCTGTAGCCAATACGTTCCGTGCACTAGCGACTTCGCCCCAGACCGCGCATCTGGGTCCTGTGGCACAGTCAGAGCTCGCTCGCCGCCGTTTTAAAGACAAACAGCAGCATCTATAACCACTTCTGTGACCCCGCTCTCCCTTGTAGCTGTAGTTCAGTGAGATTTTTTTGTATACTAAAGTGAAAGCTTATGTAAAATTACTGTCGCCAGGTGATAATTAATGAATTTAGAGAGAAGAAGTCTGAGGAAAGAATGAAATCCACACTTCCATAATACCTCTCGTTGTCAATGAATTTCTCATAGAACAAATACATCATCTCTATCTTGAGAATTTTATTTTTTCATGGCGACTGTTTGTCTGTTTTTATGAATGTTGACAGTTTAGTATGCAAGGAAATTTAACTACGTAGTTCCAAAGTGCCATTGTGTCGTTGTTCTTGTTATTCAGTCAGTTCAGGTTCAGGTGGATGTGAGACTTTCGGCGTCGATGTATGCGTTCTCTTGCGGTTTGTGATTCTTCTCCATCATTCCTTTCTTTTTTATGTATTCTAAACTCTTCTCTTCTTTTAATCTTTTATATCTGTACCGAAATGGTTTATGTTGAAATTTTAAAGCATTTGAACATCTGTACTGATTTTATAGTTTATAGTTGTTGTCGTTAAAACCCAAATTCAGTGGCTTTTATTTATTTAAAAATCGAATATTGTACTTAGTTGAAACTAAATGTAAAGTTAATTCTTTAAAACTTATTTTGTCAAAGTAAAAATAGTCAATAATTATCATGATAAATTAGGATTGCCCTTGGCAAAATAAGTTTTATTTTAGATAAGAAATTAATTTCCTATTAGTGTAAAGCAATAGCAATTGAAATAAATTATCATACGTATTTTCAATGATAATGCGACCCAACTTGTACCAACCAGCGTAAACATGTTCGTATGATTCACCGTTACGTGTTAAAGTAGAATAGATTTTGTTTTTCTTGTAGCGCATATGCCATTGATTTTGGGTTTGAACGTAAAATATAGTGATTCTGTAACATTCAATGACGTTGCATTATAATTATTGCTTGTTTCAGTATTACCTTAATCATGTAATTAAATATGGTTAATTATCCCAGCTACTCAGAGTAGCTGGATCCCCACACATCACAAGTACAATCTTCCATGTCTAATTTATATTTTAGTGATTTTAAAAATGAATTTTAAGATTTTATTCAATGTATATATGAGATATTAAGAAATGTATAAAAGTAAAACTAATTATTTTTTGTAAAACGTTATTAATTGTGTATTTAGTTGCACATTTTCTTATACACTCTCTACAAAATATATAATAAATATAATACACTGTAAAAATATTAATAAAGTTGAAGATTGATTGAAAATGCGTTTATATTAGAAAAAAATACTTAAGGGATTACAGATTATCCAAACTATAATTTGCCGCTAGTACATTATCCCACTTATTCGGTCATGCGCACACCCAGCACGTGACTTATACGACATTTCCTGTTACAATACTAACTCACTTGTTCGAACAAGTCCGTTGGGTGATAATAGTAAGTACTGCATATAATCTGAAATCACGTTATTTTTACAATCCTTCGTTAAAACAAGTCGAAACTTGAATCTTAGTCACCCTAAAATAATACTCTTGGATTCGAGCTTCAGAAATTAGTTGGTGAAACGCTTTTATACTGTTAACAACAGAAGAACTCTCGCATTTAAGTTTCTAACTAGTCGCCAAACAAGTAAAAATGAGTGCACCCGTTCATGTAACTAATTCACCAATTCAAAGTGGTAAGTTTTTAAAAAAAGAATACTTTTGCATACATCTTAATTTACTTTTATCAGTTTTTCTGTTGTGATAAAAGGGTTATGTTAAATTTCCATTATGATCTGAACCCGCGAATTTCAAATTTTATTTTTAGTTTCAGAATGGAGAAAACGATCAAACCCAAACGATTATTCCGATAGTTCTATTCTTTCAAAAAGACAAAGATGCCAGTATTATTATATTTTGGCTAGTGAAAGTTCTATGTCGGAAGATGAAGGAAGCGAAAGTGTAGATAGTATCCAGGATCAGGAGACTGGTAGGACTTGTGTGCACGGAATATTGCACACTTGATACTGAATTTCGACAATTTTTAGACCTTTGTAAGGACACAACAGATACTGACACAAAGTCGGAGCAAAGTGATGACGATTATGACATGAAAGTCGAATATGAAATTGTCTCAAGTTCAGAACCAGAGGAGAATCCATTTGCAGATGGATCATCAAGTGGAGAGGTAAGCATTTGTTTTACTTTCACCATTTATTTTTAAAACAAAATTTAATGTGACTCCCCTTTTTTTTATAAAATCATCAGCAACTTTATGAATTATAAAATACAAACATGGTGAATTTATATTTCGATTGTTCATAAGAAGTACGCAATATTTAATTTACAAAATTTAAAAATCGGATCTTAAATTAAAACTTCTGACGTACCATATTTTCTAATCAAAATGAGAATATGAAATAAAATACCAAAAAAATGTTTTCAATCACTATACCATAAAAATTTTATTAATAAATTAACTATAGTAAAAATATACGTGTCATGCGAATTTCAATACTATATATATATATATATATATATATATATATATATATATATATATATATATATATATATTCTTCAAAAAGTGAATGTTCCCTTTCCTCTATTGTACCTTTATTTGAATGATTTTCTTCGTCCCGTATCCAAGAAATACCCTGTATACCGTCCGTGTTCTATTTAACCCATTCAGTATGAGGCGCGGACAGACATGTGACTTGGACAAGTGCTTGTAGGGCCCCACAAGATTGCCAAGTATACAGCTTGTGTAACTTGCCTGTGTTGCCAAAGCACTTTAAGCGTAAAATTAATAAATAAAATTGTAAAACTAGTTATTATTAATGAATATCATGTTGTTTTATTTTCTAACACATAATAGTATATTGTGTTATTAGGAGTAAAAGTGATACTTTGTGTGGCGAGCATGGAAGTTTGTACGACGAGCGAAGCGAGTCGGACAATTGCATGCGAGGCACACAAAGACACTTTTACTCCTAATAACACAATATACTATTTTTAAAACATTTTATATAAAAATAGAGCGATTAGTGATGCCATCTACGATACAAATATAATGAGTCAGAAAATAAAACAACATGATATTCATTAGAATCTATTGCTGAAAAAAATAGCTAGTCCGCAATCTTGAATCCGTGCGGAGAATGGTCCGCCATCTTACACTAGTCCATTTTTGATTAGTTTTTTGTTTGCGTTGACGTGTGCTATTTCGAAATTGCTCCTTAAACTTTTGTGTTTAAATACCTTTTCTGACCAATAAATACGACAGTTGCCCAGCTTCGTGAACAGTGTGGTGAACAGACACTCAGGCACAACACGCGGCTACGTGAGAAATATCAGGAGAGAATTCTACGTCACAAGTTTTACGCGCGAAGGATGTTAAATAAAATATTTTTGGATTATTCTTATTTGTTATCTATAATATGAATTCTTTTTCGTGATTAATGGAAGCGTTATGTTACTGTAGAATTGAAATAAATGTAGAAAATAAAATACAGTATTTTTTTTTTCTTTAAGTAATTGGGAACCGGTTTCGGATTTGACGAGGGCTGATAACGGACAATTTTCCGAAATCGGTTCCTAATTATAAATACAATAAATTTTTTACTGCACTCTATTTTCTACATTTATTCTTTTTCTTGAATTTTATTATAGTAGAATACCCAAAATACGAAATATATAATGTATGAATGATTATTTTTGAAGAGAAGAACTAATTATAATTTAAGTTCGTTATTTTCAGGACGCATTAATAGCTGCTGGGGCTGTAGCCGCAACCATTTCGAAGGAAAGCGACGTGGAGATCTGGGTAACGGACGGAGACGACGAAACAGATAGTGTCACATCAATCATAGAATCGCAGCTATTGAACTGCCAGGTTAGAACTTTGTAACCTGTGTGTTAATATACTGATATGAGTGCGAATGATATAGAGATTATAGACTAATAGTGTTGACTTCTGTAGTTATTATAGACGTAAAATATAATTTTCAGGTTTGAAAACAGAGACTTTATTTTGTTAATAATATTTTGAACCAGGAAATTATATTTACTTATAATTTGTATGTTTGTAAGATATGTATGTAGTTACTATTTGCATTTATTAAGCATTGTATTAATATAGACTTACAAAATATTGTAATTACAGGTGAAACAAGGAAATGAAATGTTAGTTACGACTATGTTATTTAAATATATGTTTATTTTCCAGAAATGCAAAAAATGTAAAATACGCGAAACGGTCAGTTGTTTCCCGCTGTGTTCCCATTGTTATCAGGTAAATAAAACTTTTTATTACTGGACATAGTTTTGTTTACCCAGTTTTTACTGTTTCTAGATCCGGAAGAACTGTTATCCACCGAGACCGCGACATCGGAAACCTAAATCTCAAGACTCACAATCAAGTTCCGGTTCCGTGACAGCTGAGGGGTTAAGTGCTTGTTTAAATGTCCTATCACAGGATTCTGGACTAGGTTCCAGTCAAGAGGTGCAGTCGAGTTCTAATCAGTTGCATACTCTTGCCTGGGACAAGGTCGTTGTTCCGGAAAACCTTATTGTAAGTGAAATGTATATCGGATCTTTGTTTTTCCTAAATTGCTCATCATCTAATTTTAAGTCATTATTGTACAAAGAATTTTAGAGATTAAAATTTTGCATTTTTGAGTTTACGCTTGGTGGCAGAGTAAACATAATTTAAAGATACCTCAAAATAGATCTTGTATTATTTAAAAAATGAGCGCCATGTTAATTATCGTACCATTGGTAATAGCAAGGGGTAGAGATGCATATTAAATCTTTCTGACAATCCCATTTGACGGATGAGAAAGAAATAAAACAATTTTATAATTACAACATACTAGATCAACAATTACAGTGACTTCGAAATGTAGTTATAGCTATTAACATACCTATATAGGATTGTTGTGGCTATCTTAACTGCCGCAGATGTCGGTTTAAAACATTTTAGGCTTCTTATGATTCATAACATCTGTGGTTTATTAAGTAGTTTATCGGTTTCAGAAAATTATGACTTTATTAATAAATATTATTTTTCTTGAAATTCTCATTAATGCTACTTTCAGAATACCATAATAAACAGAACAATTTTTTTGACATTAATGTCAATATAACAAATAATCAAATTATGTGATTTATTCCTCATGTTTATTATTTTAGAATAAAGTAAACCGTGTTAAGAACGATACACTAACGTTGTCTATAAGTATTAATGAAGAGGATTATACTTTCTTTTGATTTAATTTTCTTTTTGAAGACTTGGTGACATGTCAGTATGGCAATAATATTACCGTACAAATACAGTTATTAGTTAGTTACCAACCTACTTTTGTATATGTAAACAAGGGTTTAATATCCAGAAACCCGTAAATTTAATTTTTTGCCGTCAGACATTAAGCACGATTTTTTTTAGGGCTATCAGCCTGTAAAATTCCACTTTTACTGGCTAGGCAGTAAAAATATTTACATAACCGCTCAACGAACGCATAGCAACATAAGTTGATGGCGATAACTTTCAAAGTGGATATTAAAAATAATGATGAGAATTCAAAAAAGATACTCGACTGTGTTGGAATGGAGATGGAACAGGAAGTAACAATTCTTCGGACTTGGAGTCAACAATAAAATTTATTCAATGCCGACATTTCGCCTATACCATAATTTTCTTCAGGGCTAGAATGGTTCATTTGAAAAAAATAAACATGTGGATAACAGCAAAAACATTAAAAGACAAACATTTAAAAATATAAATAAATAGTTAAAAACCACAGATCACAGAGTGAAAATCGTCAAATATTTATAGATAATTTTTTTTTTATATTTGATTATTTTTAAGAATTTTTTTATTTATATTTTTAAATGTCCGTCTTTTCATGTATTTGCTGTTATCCACATGTTTATTTTCTTCAATTGAACCATTCTAGCCCTGAAGAAGGCTATGGTATAGTCGAAACGTTGGCATTGAATAAATCTTATTGTTCACTGCAAGTCTGCAGAATTGTTACTTCCTTTTCCATCTCCATTAAAAATAATCACTAAAATAATATTAATTCTAAAATGGACAAAAAATAAATTTACAAACATATTTGCTGTTACCTGCCCAAATTATCTTAGATGTACAATAATTACCATAAGGTTGGCAATACTACATTTGCGTGAAATCATCGTATAATGAATTACTTTAGTGCCGACTTGTGTGACGATTTGATAATAGTTATTTAACTAGGTACTAAAATATCAGATTTATAGCAGTGTTGAACACATTGACTGGTAGCACAAGCCTTGTTTTAACTAAAACGCTGTAGTAAGAAATGTCAAATTTCAATATTTAATTTCACCCTTCTGTTTAAAGAACGATTTTTTTTAAATATTTGTTTGTATACAATCTTTGCTCTGCTTTAAATACGTATTTTTATAAATTTGATATTTATTATTATTATTATTATATAATAAATAATGAAATGTGACATTTCTTAAAACAGCGTTTTAGTTAAAACAAGGCTTGTGCTACCAGCCAATGTATTCAACACGGCACCAATCATAGATTTACAGCAGAGGCTATCGTTACATTAAGCATTATAGTTCTTAGTTAAATAACTATTATTTGAAATTTGTTGTTTACATTAATTTTTTGGTTAGGAGATGGGCCAAACGCAATGAAGTCACACGAATAGTATCGGAGCAAGCCGAATGGAATGGAATAGAATAGAATAAGAAATAAAATTTGGTTATATCCTATTCTATTCCATTCTGTGCAAGTATAAATGGTTCCATGCATTTACATTGATTTATATTTTTATTCACTGTGTTATTCTGTTCTATTCTATGCAATCTATAAATCAGGCTTTGTTGCCCTTAATAGAAAATAAAATAAATATATCATTACGGAATGGGTGTACCAGTCTATACTGTATTTCAGATAAGAATAGACTTAGGAGTAAGATAGGGCTTACGTTTTCAGCTTTCTGATTGGTCTAAACGCAAATCAAGTTTACAATACCAATATGTAAAGCAGGTATATTATTTATTCCATTTTGACTTTATAATGTATTTAAGAACTTTAAGAAACTGTTTATTTACTAAATAATTTAAAATGACCAAATTTTGACATTAGGGGCTGTCAAGTATGTCATACACGAAACAAAAATAATTCATAAGTTAGTGTGTAAAACAGGTTGGCGCAGCAGCGCCACCAAGTCTATTATATAAAATACAGTATACTTAATAGCAAAAACAAACAAAAAAAAAATCAAAAAAATAAAGCAGTAAAACAAAAGACACAAAATCTGAAGTAAGCGATCATAATACATATAAAAAGTTAAATGCATGATACATCGATTTAAGAGGAGAATTTTAACTTGAAGTAATTGTAATGTAGCAGACTTACATAAAATGTTGATGTATTTCCTGGTATGGCAGTTAATTCAGTGTGTGTATGTGTTTTTTTAAATATTGTATTTATATTTACCAAATCTCTAAATTAAATTTAAACGTCCAACAAAGGAATAAATTAAAAAATGCAAAATTTAATAATACGGACTAAAAAACTGTTTTGCCATATTAAATATCTACAGGGTGTTAACGAACTTCCGTTTTTATTTTTAATGAACGATACTACAGGTCAAAACAAAGCTATAAATGTTAAAACAACTTGTAACGATACTTGTAAGATAAAAGAGAAAAAAGTATTTTTTAAAATTTTTAATGGGTCAAGAGATAGCCAAACGCGTTTTTACAACAAATCACCCTGCTATTGATTACTTCAATTAACTGTCAGATAGTTTGTTATCAGTTGACACAGGAGTTTTTTTAAAAAATTTATGTGTATGAAAAGTGAAAACCGCGACGGCTTGTCGGTCTAATATTGAAAACTTGTTGGCATCATTCTAATGGGATCCTTCACTATAAAAAAATAATAAAATATACACTTTATACTTAAAGTATTACTCAATAAATAGCGATTATGAAAAAAAAACAATTTTTTAATAATTTGCGAGATATTTGAGGTTTGTCACTGTGACGTCACATTAGTGTGGTGCTACCTTTCTCTCGCTGCCTAGTATAGCGCTTGTGCGAGAGAAAGACATAGCAATGGGTGTTTCACAGACATTGTTTACTTTCGTAAATTTCAGGTTATCTTTAGATGTCACTTTGACGTTTAATCTAATGTGATAATCAAAATGGCCGCGTTGGTGAAACGCTGACGTCACTGAGTAAGGGACGAGGCGGAGAAAATCAGCCGCGTTTTGAACAATGTCATTTTTAATTGCAATTTTTTTCAATATTAAAGATCGATTTGAAGAAAAATAAAATATACGGGTCTATTATTTTTTATTACTCTATTGATTAAAGATAAAAATGAAAAATCGTGCATGACCTCAAGGCTTTTTAATACTACGAATTGCTTCAAAATTAAAAGAACTCATTTAAAATAATAAAAAAATCAGAGTACAGGACCCCATTTATGGACCTGCATCTTTCTGCTGTAAAAACATGCATGGCATTTTTGGCCCATGTTATTAATACTCATAAATACAGAGTGATCAAAAATAACTGATTTAGTTGGCAATAAGAAAATTTACTTGAAATTGGCACGATTGGCACATAAATTTATTTCCGGCCGATGACCCTGTTGACAATGACATTTGAAAATTTTAAATTTGATTACATTTATAATTTTTTATTAAAATGGTCGTTGTTTCCCTTTTATTTCTTACATTACTCACAGAGCAATAATCTAAAGTATTTCAATCATTTGAAATCCTATTAGCTGTCAGGTCCCTGCTCTGATATAACCTATTTGTATTTATTAAAATGACACGTCCAATAGTATTTCCGTTTTTACCTGGTGTTGTGTAAACTGTGGAATAAAAAGATCCCCAGAATCGTGTCTAAGTCCGTAAACACCGTGTATGTTTGAATTGCTATAAATCCTTTTTAACGTTACTACACTCATTTCACGTAAGAAAATAGTAGATTGCGCTTGAGAGCCGACCGTTTTTACATGCATCAAATAAATAATTTAAATTCGTGACACCAAACTTTGTCAGTAATAAATATTTTTATCTGTAAAAATGTACAGCACCTGAATATTAATAATTACAACAAAACATGGTTAAGCATCTCTTAATTCTGTAGGTTTTATTTGATAACTGACAACTGCCAGGTGATATTTTTTTCGGTTTTGTGAACTAGGTTTGCTTTTGAATCAAAGGGCAAAATTTATATCCCTATCTAAACCAACGCTATTTTCTTACGTGAAACGAAGTATAACAAATAAATATTTACACCTTTTACCGATATTTACGACTCTACTATTTACATTATTTGAAAATAAGATTTTAATAAATGAGAATTAATGTATAAAGGTGATACGAATTAATGAAAAAAATTATTAGTTATACTTTATAACGTGCTATACTTGCATGTTGATATCATTAATATAAACTTTCCTCAAATTTTATCATAATATACATATAGCACGTACAAATTCTAGATATTACTAAACCGCAAAAAATCAGTACCGATTTTGAATTATCTTTTAATATACAAACAATTTAAAAATGAAATACATATGTTTAGCAAAACCATTTTTTAAAAAATATTTATAACTAGAGGTTTAAAGCAGCGCAAACAATAATGTTATATTTTATAGTCTTAACAACAAAAATGAGTGTAAAATTATTGAGTTTATTGTTTTAAATCTCTATTTGTTTATAGAAATCTAGCAATTCTATGTCTACCATGCCAACTACGTCTTCTCCGTTGTGTTCATCTGCTACCCTATCGTCTGAGCAAACTATGGAGGACTGGAAATCCGCGGCTAACGAAATGTGCATAATGTGTAACGCTAGGCCTAAGAATGGCATTTTCGTTCATAGCACAACCGCACATTTATGTTGCTGTTACAATTGTGCTGTGAAGTTCTGGACCAAGTCTAAGCGGTGCGCTTGGTGCAATCTTAAAGCCAAGAACGTTATCAAAGCTTTTCTGAAGTAGGCATTTAGCAGGTAAAAGTTAAATGTTCATGGTTTTTGGTAAGAAAGTACAAAATTAATCATTTTTCTCTTGAAATAAGACAAAAAAATCTTCTTAATTAAAATGTGTATTTTTATATAAATATCTGTGATGATACTCGTAATGAATACTTCTTGCATAAACTGCACAAACTTGTATATCTAAATAAGTTATTTATTAAAAATTGTGTATATCTTATGTTCTGTACATGTATTTAAATTTGTGCAGTAATTGTGTGCAAGTTACGATATATATTTAAAATACAAGCAATAGTGAACAGATATATCTAAAAATAAAATATATTTTGCATCAAAATTTATTCATATTTTCAGTTTTGAAAAAAAAAAATAGATAAAACTTTTTTTTAAATTATTGACTAAATGTTCTAATTGTTGTAAGTTATTAACAATTAGTCAGTCTGCAGTTAATTTGACCTTTTGACATTTTTTTTTTGTATTTGTATAGCGATGTATATTCCGTTTGTAATAATGAAAGAATTATATTTATTTTCTTGTTGACTATATAATATGATTACTTTTCTAAACCATTCCTTTTAGAATGTCCGTTTCTCCTACAGATTTGCCTTTTATATCATCCACAAATAGTTAATTACATAAGAAGTTAAGATCTGAATAATATTCGATAAAATTTGAAATTATAAACAAGAAGTGCTATAATAACGACATGCTCTGTGTATAGTTCCAGAACGTTATTTTAGGCAGTCAGACAGATACATTTCTTACATACTGTTTGTGCTATGCGAGCGTAACTAATTGTTTGCCGTAATTAACAAGTCAGTTCAACAAACTTACGAAATTTTAAATATATTCCAATAATTCTTTCGATAATTAGTTTAAAATGTCATCTTTAACAATTATTTATTATTTGGTTGTATTCTTTTTAAGACAAATAAAAAAAGTTTAACTAATAGTAGGTAACTAAATAAACACTGATATTGATAATGTTATCATGTATTTTACGTGTATTTATTTTCGTTTAAAAATTATTGAGAACGCTTGAATTCAGTTACGTTTTAAATTTAGCTTAGTTGCAGAATATATGCTTAAATACCACAAAAAATTAAATGATGTCATATTTCATGACAGGTGGTAACCGGTTCTGAAACAACAACATATCAAACGAACCGGGATGTTACTTTATTTTTTCCACGTCACAAAAAAATATAAATTCTTTTTATAACTATTTTTCAGGCAGTTTACCAACTAGAATGTTTTAAACAAGGGATAAATCTTCCAAAATACCGGAATAAAATTAGATTAGGGCCTATGAGTCATCGTCAGACCATTACGCATTGGAAATATGTATTCAGACGTCACAGCCTGCTAGCGCCGCCACTGGTTCATACTCGCCCTACCCATACTTTGTTTTCTGATTGGTTGTTACATCAAAAGAGGGGGATGAAAGCGCAATGCACTTCTACGCTGTTTTGACTGCCGTTCTTCGTCAATCGTTCGCCGGCGGTGGTAAAGTCAGTATCTGCAATTTTTGATTTGTGTGTACCTGTCTTCTTCACATTTTCTCAGTTTTTCTACGTTTATATCTACACTTCAAAATAAATATTTAAAGTAAGTTTATTTATTTTATAATATGAAAAGGTTGTTTATTTAGTTTATTTATTTAAAAGTTAATTTTTAATTCATAATTGAAATTGGGTGCGGTTTTGGACTTACCGGTGTTTGTGATAGCATCATCACTTTTCAACTTTTTATGTGACTGGTGCGTTACTACCTACTTAATTATATTCTGTATAAATGAATGTATTTTTATTGAGTTTTTAAGTTATAAATTAAATAAATGGATTTAAGCGAGGGATGCAACAATCCTTCGGGATACAGTCAGGGATGCATTGTGCAATACCGGCTAGACAGAGTCGCGCCGGAATTATCGATTGGTTGTTGAGACGCCTTCAAATGCACATTTCAATTAACGATCGCATTCGATTTTCGCAAGGGGTCGACGACTCGTTCATATGTGCAATTCGCAACATGAAATATACACATACTTCGTAAAATTAAATTATTCAAATGCATTCGTATCTCCCTTGACCGGATGTCGATGAAAAAACAGGGGGAACAGGAAAAGGAAACAGGTGATTGTGCGGAAAAATTTTTACCACATGATTTGAAAATTGTTAAAAAATTAATAAAGCGTCGGTGAGGATTTTTATAGCGTTTGTTGACCTTGCTATTGCAAAGTTTAGTGCTCTGTGCGGGCGTTTATACCTACGCCTGAACAAAAAAAATATATTTCACTTATCATTTGGTATTCGGAATGCACTTAGGCACTCATGTCCGGTGGCTCAACCAGTCATGTCAGTGGCGTCCTGCATACTTATCAGTCGGGATGGCTGCTGAGACCTTGAAAACTTTTGTCATAGAATATAAATTACCCCTGGGCAGAATTTCGTCCGTTTCGACGCCCCTACAAAGTCAAAAGCTCATCAGCCATCAGCTGACGCGCAAATACACCTATTTTATGAACAGCTGGCAATGACAGGAGAAATCAAAACTTTTTGTATATGTGTACGTGCGACCTACCTTCCAATCTTGACATCGCGCTATATTATATTCATTATTATTTGGCATAAGTGAAAGTTTTTTTGAATGAATCATCGCCAATTTTTCCAAACAATTGGTCATAATATTTAAATTTTCTTTTGTCTGTGATTATATGGTTTGTTTTATAACATTCAACTTGATAAAGATATAAAGCAAAAAGTGTATGTCGTCACGTATTTAATTTTTTTTAAGTTAAGTATTGAACATTTGGCCAGTTCATATTTCAGTCAGTAACTGTATTTAGCTATATGCGTACCGTATGGCGTTTTCATAAGGCCATTTATGGGCAACAGTTGTTGCGAGAGAGACAAGTGTGCTAGAAAAGAAAGAATTAAGTCATCAGATATACTTTGCATACATTAACAAGCGAAACCTCATTTCAAACATTTTTGTTCATTTAATTATTAATTTCCGTAGTTTAAATTTAATTATTAAACAAAACCATCGCAATGGAATTTATAAATAGGGTAATTTGCATTAGCGACTGTTTGTTTCATACCGCAATAACGAACTTACTGATAATTATTGCGTTTTGATAATAAATGAATCAAATGTTTTGTATTGGTTCGCTAGTTCAGTTCACTCACTTGTGACTAACCCGACCGCTGTGTTTATCTACTGTAACATTATATTATTAATTCAGATACATTTGCATTTCTTATAGCTTGAATGTAAGACATGTAATTCATCCCACATAAAATCATATAGGTTTCATACGTCGCCATGGGCGTTTAACTTTGGAATTACTAATTTTTAGTTGGTTTATTAGTTCAGTAACATAACCGTGTCATATTGCACATTAAATTGATAATTTATAATTGCAAATCAAGTACTATGTATGAAATATTTGCAATATTGCAACGTGTGTCATGAAATAAATATTGCATAGTATGATTAAATCATTTTATATAAAAAATAACAAAATTTGCGTCAAAGAAATCTTCTCAAATAAATATAACAGTTTTTATTTTAAAATGTTACTTAATTACAATAGTCGCTACTTTTCTTTTTTTAATCTCGTTAAAAATATAATAATAATTAGAAAACCGTTATACCAGATTTGAGAAACAGTTATTAAACTGCTTCTAAATGGAAGAAATCTTTTAACGACCAATTTCTCATTCGTGTGGATTGGATATCAGTATGAATCACCTAGTACCTAGTCAACTTTTGTCGCTATTTTATCTTATTTGTTGTTTACTAATAATACATAAACCTATTTATATTTATATATTGATAAGTAGGGAACATCCTGTGGCAGATATATGACTGCTAAAAATAACCCTCGAAAAGGGGAAATCCACCCCATATGTATTACTCATCGCTTAAGGCCTGACTGCATTTTGACAATGTTGACATAGGACGAAACAGGATAGTGTGTCAGTTTTAAAACAGAATATTCACTTCCTGCGACATAACTGGGTGTGGTAGTCGAGATTTATAAAGATTTTTTTTATCTTTCGCTAATAAATTGTAACAATCTTTTTTAATAATTAAAGTTTTCTTCGTAGTTTACTAAATTCATCAATTTACAAATATTTGTATTATAAAATGGTTTTCTTTTGAAATGGGGTCCTCCACTCTAATTTTTTTATTATTTTAAATGAAAGTTTAATGTTTAAGCAATTCGTACTATTAAAGTCATAATTGTTGTTAATTTAACTGCATTTGTTTTTTAATGAAACCTATAGCTATCTTTCTCGCACTAGTTTCTCTTGTAGACTGCGCGAGAAAAACAGCAGTAGTGTGACATAGAAATGATGCGTAAAATCTCAAATATTTCAAAAACTAACAATTTTTTTAAAATTTTCGTCTCAATCATGATTTTTTTCTTATCTACTTTCAATATAACTAACATATTACTCAATTTTCTGTTACGGTGGAGGACCACATTGCTGCTTCTTCTGATTGGTAATATCGATAATTTTATTGAAATATTTTCGTATAGTCCAATTTAAATTTGAAATTATTTGTAAAGTCATTATAAGTTATTTGTTTTCTGACTATTGTTATTTGTATAGGTATGTGTATCTACATACCTATTATTCATACATTATTTAATATTGTTATTAGTATTTGTAATCAGAACTACTACTGTATTTTTTTTACTGTGTTTGTATTTGTTAATCTAATGTTATGTAATTTGGAAAATCAATATATCCTGTGGAATAAATAGTCAAAATAAATATACATATAAATATTCAATATTTTGACTTAATTTAATAGAAATGATTGTGTAATAAATCAGCAACTTAAAAGTATTTCTACTACAATATTTTTGTTGCAGTAATAATTTGTAGGAAGAAAGTTAAAAATCAATAAAACTGTTGTTATTATAATAGTTTTAATTATTAAATTTTTCTGTCTCCGTTTAACATTTATTATTAATATTTATAATTGTTCTTTGCCTTTGCTAATTTTGATCCCTTTATTACATTACTAACATATATTCATTTACATACATAGTCTACAAAATGCTCATCATGTGTTTTTCTAAACCATATTTTTCTTATAGATGGCCGCCCCATCTCTGAAAGATTTACCCAAGGTCGCCGGTGACCTTAAAAGCGAATTAGAAGGATTCAAATCTGCATGCTTGAAGAGTGCGGAGACCCAAGAAAAGGTTGTCCTTCCTACGGCTGAAGGTAAATATAGAATCCTTTCTTCCCTAATTCTATCTTTAGAACATTTTTTTTTTCAAAAGCTGGGGTAGACACTTGCGAAATTGTACTCTATATATAAACTAGCATTCTTTTCTTCCTTTTGGAATATTCTAGACTAGATAGTTTGATTTCCTTTTAAAAGAAATGAAGTCATCAAATATGATTAGATAAGCAAATTCCTGTTTGGAATATACTTCCACTGAAAACTATCACGCCACTAAAATAAATACAAATAAAAAAAGTAATTTTGGATGTGACGCTGTAATTTTTAGTTTTTTTTTTATAATGAATGTTTTCTCTGTAAAATGAATCATCTTAGATGTGGCCCAGGAAAGGCAGCACAACGCTTTGATAGCAGGAGTAGAGAACTTCAAAACATCCACTTTAAAACGAACAGATACCAAAGAGAAGATAGTTCTCCCGAATGCTGAAGGTTAGAGAAAGAGCTTCGATGCAGTGAAGTTTTGAGAGTTGCGTTGCAGCGTTACGGGTTTCGCTGGTTGGTCTAGCAGTGTGGAACGCATAACGCTTGGCTAAACTCATCCACCACTAATTATGCGTTTGTTGATCTTGAAGCCTTAATTTTTATACAATTAATTAAGGTGTGGACGTTGAACTTACAGGTGGATCGACTGAATAATCAGCTTTATAATTTTTAATAATTTGCTGACTAACAAGAGTGTTCATTATTATTTTGTGATGATAAAATATTTTTATTATGTGAAATTACTTTGAACATAAAAGAATTATATTTTTTGTAATTACTTTTTCAGAACGCTTAAAACAATAGGGCGGTATTCAGATGAGGTTAAACCTTTGAAATTTAAAATGCATTTTTTTAATGGACCCTGTTTAAAATATGTTATAAAAACATGAAATTAGAGCGCGGAAAAGTTTGATTTTTTTTACATTGATTTCTTGGTATGTTCCGTAGTCATCATATTACACTGGCAATCCGCCGGAAGCCAATCTCTCCGCTTCGCTCCGTGTTGGCCCCCATCGATGCTTAATATAACACCCCTAACTTTTCAGGGACGATAAGTACTACATTAACCATGGTTTTAATTAGAATGAAAGAGGGACTGGAATTTAAAGTTGGAAAAAATTAGTTCTGTTGGACCCTATAACCCTCGTAAATATTTTAGTCAGATCATTTCCCAATTTTCCATTTTATTACTATTTGAAAATCAAATTAGTGGTTGTGCAGTCTGAGACCAAATATGAAACACTCTAACTGCCTTTACAAGTCTGTGAAATATTCGTTATTTTTTCAGTGTGACACGCGGGACAACTAATGAAATATTTTACTATAAAAACTCATCATATCATCACAAATCCGTACTTCCGCGCTCTCATTTTGGTTTATTTTATTGAATAAAAGACTACTGTATCGATTTATAGTCATTTAAATGCATTTTAAAGCATTAACTTAGCCTGTAATATTAGCCAAATAATACTAGAGCTGTTATATTTATTATATTATTTTAAATAATAATCTGTTTTCAGATGTGGCTGCTGAAAAGACGCAACAGACGTTAATTGCTGGCATTGAGAAATTCGACACTGCCAAACTAAAACACACACAAACTCAGGAAAAGAATCCATTACCGGACAAAGATGGTAACTAGTTTAACTACTTTATTTGCCTTGCAAAACAGAATGGTTTGTAAAGTGTGAATAATTTTAAATAATTGCTTGCTTTCCAAATTTTTTTATTTAGATTTTAATTCAATATTGCTGATTTAATATTTATTTGTGTTATTTATTATTTTCTTTATTAATAATTTTGCAAATTCTGTTGATTTTGCTTGTGAAACATGTTTATATTGCATTTCTGCACGTTTGTTGCTTGCATGCTCAGTGGTTCAACAAGAAAAGGTTCACCAGAATCTTCTGAATGGCGTGGAACACTTTGACAAATCTACTATGAAACACGCAATGACACAAGAAAAGAACTCTCTGCCCGATACAGATGGTAATGTATACAAAAATTGCTTGCTGACTAGCTTTTTCTCATGCATTAATAAATAGAATAAAAAGGTTATTTAAATGTAACCAGGAATTTATATATTAACAAATTTTAATAATACCATTGATTAAATAATATGGGGGCCACGGTAGAATAATTGAAAATAAGAAAATCAGGTAGGCCGTGGAAAACAAAGTTGCGCTATGATTTAAAACAGTTATTTGTCTGTCCAAGGTGTCTGTCTTACCCTTGGTCTTACCCCTAGTTTTATAAAGGGCAGAATAAATTTACTTATACTATAGTAAATTTATTTAAACTGACAAATTCGCATCAATTTTATTCATTTAATGACATTTGCAATATTCCTGTCAAAAGTTCGACGACGAGTTACTTTGGGAGTAAATTTATCTGTCGCTTCATAAAACTGCCCATTAGCTATTTTTAAAGTATTGTTGTGAGTGAAAATATGGAATTAACGAGAGGGCGCATTTTCTTACTCCCCTAATTTGGCAATAATATGAGCTGTATTTTTGAAATATTTTTGCTCAGCTCAGCTGATCAATAATGGTTCAGATAATTTTGAGTTTATTTCGCGGAGATGTAACATTGGTTAACTCAAAAAGAACAACAATTTACTGAATTTATCTGAAGACGAACTGAGGTTTTGACCAAAAAGTATACAGGATGATTTATGAAGAGTGTGCCAAAATAAAACCATATATTGGATGAGTCATATTGAGTAAAAATGTTATATGACGGTATGCCCAGAAAATTTTAAATGAGTTACATAATAGAAATAGATTTTTTATCTATTTCAAACTCATAAACATGGTTTAAAATAGATCAAAACAAATCTTTTTCTATTATGTAAGTCATTTCAAGTTTTTGACAAAATGTATTATAACATCGTTTGACTTGAAAATGGCTAACCAGGGCCGAAATGTCGCCCAAAATTATATTACCAACAATAAACAATTAAAAACAACGTATGAAGCTTCAATCCAAAAAGTAAAAATGTTATAATAGGTAAAAAAAATAGCGAAAAGAAAATCACATCCATGCTTTTCTCATATGAGACACCTCTGAATGAGATACAAAAACTAGTGTTGGCAAACAATATTTCCTTACTGCTAATGAAAGTTTCCAAAATAAATTCCCGGGAATATTACCAGAAAGTTTCTGCGGGAATTTTTTCCTTCTAGCATAACCTATTTCAAGTACTTTGATAACGTCCTTGTTGACAAATAAGTGTGCACGTGTGTCTGTTATTTGCAAAATGGGAAGAATAATATCGTTGGTTTGGCATTATTTTTATAAAATCATGTGTTGGCAAGAACAGGTAAATTTTGTCATGCAAAATATTTAGAAACGTAGTGTTTGCAAAAATGATAAAACATATTTTTAAATGCAAATCTTGCCCGAAGTCAGAAAAAATAAACTAAAATCAGATAAAAGTACTATATTTCCTAGAAAATCATCACAAAATATTGTAAATATATTTTGGTATATGTAAATTTAAATATTAAGAATAAATGAAACAATGCTTATTTAATTTATATAAAAAATAACAAAAAATTGTGTCGGTTAATTTTCTATTTTTTTACGCAAGCGTAGAAAATGTATGTATTTATTTAGAATAAATAAAAAAATCAATAAAAATCAAGCTTCAGATTTTGAGATATTTCAAAATTAATTTTCTTTTTGCGTTTCGTTTCATACTTAAAAAAATTTGATACATTTTTAAGATTTTTACCGAAAATAGAATAAATATACTTTCATGTTAATTAAATTAGAATAAATACTTAGTTTCATCGTTTAAACAATATAATCATTTAAAATATATCGTGTTCTGAATTACGTTTGAACGCGCGCCATTGGGGTCACATTATTCGATAAATTTCTTTTCTATCCTGAACTAATTTAACTGTGTAGGTAATATCTACTGTGTATTTAATGAAATTATAACGCTTTTTAATATATTCTAATAATATTTCATTGTAAGATATAAGTATTTGGTCCCAAAAGAAAGTAACGAGTACAATAATATTATATCAGTTTTGAAGAAGACCTAAAGGAAACTTTAACTTTCCGGAAAGTTTCCACTGAATTTACTGGGAATAATTCCCAAAAAATAAATTACCGGGAATTTGCCAACACTAACAAAAACAAAAGAAAGTATAAATATGCACCTAAATAAGTAGTATCCTCGAACCAAGTTTCAAAATTTTAGTGCAACTAGTACCAGAGTTATTAATAAAAATGTGGGATGTGGTGCACTTTCAAGGGACTGTAACTCTGTAACGAAAAGCTTCCGGTCTTATCTTCATATAACATTTTTTACTCAAAATGACCCCCAATATATTGTTTCATTTTGGTACTCTTCCTGAATCACTCTGTATATAACTAATATGCAACTTTGATTTATTAAAATGATGGGGTAGAAGAAGTTTTTGTTATAGGGGACTACTTTGAACATAAAATAAAATTCTGATATGAACCATATCTCTTATTCTGAATAATTCTAGCATTGCCCCACGTATATATAGGTAGATTGACAACGTTGGTTATAAAACAATTACCGTACTATAATAAAATCGTGTTATACTCGCGGCATTATTAATTCTAAAATTATTTTTAACAAAATACGCTTTAAATTATTTCATAACTTGATTAATATTTCAGATAAAAATTCAATCATTTAAATGAGGTACGATTTAATACGAATCTTATTACGGCTAAATAATCAAAGAAGGCAGCATAATACCTAGCGCTGAAATTTCGTTACACAAATGCTCATAATATTGTCAATCTATATATACGTATTAATTTATTCAGTGGTAATACTGGATAATTTGAATACTTCCTCCTTTTAGTTTTACTCGTTATTAATAAAGAAATGTGTGTTTAGTTATTGAACAGGAGAAGGGCCAGCAAAGGTTCATCTCCGGTATTGAAAATTTCGACACCAGCAAGCTGAAGCATACGGAAACGTGTGAAAAAAACCCCCTGCCAACGAAAGAAGCCATTGCTCAAGAAAAATGCGCTTGAATTCATTTTCAACCCCTCGGCTTACGAGTCCTTCCAACGAATATATCTACCTTTGTATTGCTATATTGTATTATTTTATACATTTGAATATTTGTTATATTTATACTGATGGAATAAACCCGGCATTGCCGTACAATGCTTTTTATATGATATTTTTCAATTTGATACCAAACTAACAGTGAAGTAAACATTTGTACTTATTTTGTATAACTGAACTATGTAGTGAATTACTTCACAATAAAATGTAATTATTTGTACGATTTTGTTTGTTATTTAGAAATCTGATTTTGTTTATTTTGATATTTAAATATACCCACTCTACGCTTTAAACAAACACATCTCCTTGATTACACAGTTCATATCTCAAATGTATGTAACTGACAGATAAATGTCACTGTCAAAGAACTAATCATTTCAAATTATTTATAACAACGTTTTAAAAAGAAAATAGTAAATAGAACCGTAGTTATATGGAATGGAACTTAATACAGTTTCCAGCATAAGTAAATATGTAAGTATATATATTTGAATTAATAAAAATTAAATGGCGGGAGGTATAGTGTTGGCCACATCAGATTTTTTATCATAGTATGTGGAGTGTATGTCAGGTTTTATTCTATTGGGCGCATATAGGTCGGCGATTTTTAAAATTTAAAAAATTTGTTTCGGCCTACATGTACAGCCGTATACTCCTTTCGCTGAGACAAGAAAATGTGGAACTAGTTCAGAGATTGGTCAAAAGAGGATAATTTTGGAGACAAACCAATAGAATAACTTTTTCTGTTCAAGAATTAGTTCCACATTGTCTTGTCTTAGCTAATGGTCGCTAACTTACGAACATTAATTTCTGCCGGATAGTGGCGGTTAGTTTTATGCAATTTCCTGCTCTCCTGTTCATTTTACTGTAAAAACTATCGAGTGCAAAGTTCAGAATTATAATTTGCAGAATGTTTCTAGTTTCTTCACAATTTTTAAAAGTTATTTTCAAATTGTGAAGGAACTGGAAAGATTTAAAAAATGCGAAAACAGTTTTGTATGCAACTTTTAATTCTGAAAAACTTTGCAGTGTGCAATTTTTGCGTAAAATAAAAATGAAAGCAAATTGCATAAAACTAAAATCCCATGTTCACCCCTAACCACCACCAGCCTGTAAAGAAGGTACGAGAGTACGAGATGGAAAAATTAATCTAGAAATACCAATATTTAATTTTTGTTTAATTTCCAACTAATATATTGGTGGTAGCCGGCTATAAAAAGGCATTTACTACGCTATTCAAGCTCCGATATTGGAAGTATGAATAGAAAAAGGGGAAGGAGAAGACCGAGGAAAATATATGAAGGAAGAACAGGACAACGCGGAAAGTTGGAAGAAATGAAAAAAAGATCAAATTGAGAAAAATAAATCCCACTCCAGATTATGGGTATGGGTACCAGGGGTATAGATATAAAAAAGGATATTTGTTACATTTTCACAACTGATGGAATATTGCCGTATAATGCTTTTTATATCAATATTTTTCAGTTTGATACCAAATAATAGTGAAGTAAACATTTGTACTTATTTTTGTAATATAACTGTGTAGTGAATTACTTTACAATGAAACGTAATTTTTGTTAATTATAAACCAGATTTTGTTTATTTTGACATTCAAATATTCCCGCTTTGTTTTGTTTTGATCCACGTGTAGGGCCCTATCGCTAGTCTGTGATTGGATGGTTCATTAGCCGGCGCATATTTGTACAAACTTCGTGCGCAGATCACAACAACAAGAAACTTGTCGGCGGTAAGATAGCAAGCACTTGTGAGTTTGAAATATGTCTAAATAAAGCTAAATTATCTAATGATTTAACAAGTTTTTATTATTTATATTCAAGCTTGCTTTATTCAGTGTCGAATCTAGTAGTATCAACAGGTAAAACTACAATACTATTCATCATACATCTGACCGTACTCCATTGATGTAGTGTTGCGATATATATTTCTCTACTTTTCATGTATTTAACCGAATATTTTATATATTACTTAATTTTAATTATTTGATAGTTAAGTAGATTACGCAAGATCAATTTCGTTGTATTTTGACTGGCGATTATACTTGTACTTATTTTTAAAAACCTTCGTTGTTTAGTTCCTCACTGGACATCGTTTCTGAATCATGGATTACAGGCCAAAGAAAAGTTTAGATATTTGGTTAAATGATAAAGGATTTTATAGGAAACATGTACCAATGGATGAAACATGCTTTTTCCGAGCAATTTCAGATCAGGTAGAAAATATCTTGTCTTTCTGCATTATAGTAATGAAATTTTAACCGCTAATATGTATGTAGGTATATAATACTCAAATTTATCATGAAGATCTCCGAAAAAAGTGCATAGAATATGCACAAAATAACCAACATTTGTTCGAAGATTTACTGGCTTCTAAACAATTTGAGGAACATTTACACAATTTGAAAAATCATTGTGTTGTTTGCGGAAATATTGAAATACAAATTATGTCTAAAATGCTCGAGTAAGTTTTGTTTTTCATATATAAGTTTTGTATTTGATGCATTATCTTATAGGCGAGATTTCATAATTATTGACTCTGAAAATTTTAAAATACAAAATGCAACACATAACAATTTTAAAAAAGTTATAACTTTATGCAGAATGAGAGATAATCACTATGATTCTGTAATACCAAAGAATGAAATAGATACTGCGGGATTTTGTCAATGTAAGTTATATTTATCATTTTTTATAGCTTTATTTACAAATGTTTTTAGCCATAATTTATAAATTATTATATGAAGATATATTTGGATTTGAAAAAGTGGACGACATCGTAACAAAAATGTTGTACCCGGACGATGTAACTCCGCCCGAAAATAGTAATTTGTTTGATGCATTTCTCCCTGCTGAACTTGATAAAAGTAAGGATGAGGATGATATCCAAACGAATCCTCCTTTTCCGTATAAAGTTGCAAAAGCTTTAGATCCTAAACAATATCGGAACATTGAATTTGATGCTTGGAATCAAACCAGGAAAGGTAAAATAATATTATTTGATTATTTAACATAAGTAAACAATAAATTTATAGAACTCCGTTTAAAAGACTGGTATATGGGCGGGGACGATTTTAAAGTCGGTACAAAGTGCCTTTTTCTAATAGATAGTAACTCATATGAGTGTTATATACAGGAGTTATGCTATCAGGGCAAAGAAAATATATGTTTGATTTATGTTGTGGCATGGGCTTCAAAAGAAATGGTTAAAAGAGAGGAATTAATGCCAATGCCTGATGCTAAACCTTGGCCATTACCGTACGCAATATCTAAAAACATTGAAAACTCTGTAGAAACGATTACTGCGATGACTGAAGGTACATATTAATTAGAATTTATATTTTAAATTAATACAAATTTTTGCTCACTAAAGTCCTACTATATTTGTCATATGTTTTTAGATATGAGAATCTCTTACAAGAGACGCAAAAATGTACGGCGTTTTATGAATACTCGTACTTTTAATAATTCTAATATGTTGTGTAATGATACCAACAATAATAAAAATGAAGTATCTTCTTTGGAGGGTTGTGCCCTAATTGCTTCGCCAGTTCCATATATAGAAGAAAATTTAAATTCTCCACTTAATAAAGAAAATTCCAATATTATACCGTATGAAGAAACCATACTATCATATGAAAATAACATTGTACCTTATGAGTCCAACAATAATAGTAAGGAATATATTTAATATCATTATTTCCTGTTACGACTTTTTATTTTGCTAGGTGAATCAAATAATGAACAATTTTCTAATGTGTTACCGCCGTATTCTTCACCGTATGATACTTACAATCCTCAAATGTCTGTAGCTGCTCAGTACAATGCGATGATTCAAGAGGAACGCAATAATACTAAAGTCACTACTGTTTACAGCAAATTCGTTGAAAGTATGTAATGTTTATCTGACTATTTTTTGAATGCAGATAAATTCAAAAGGATGATTTTTTAAATGTTTTTTTTTAGAAACCTACAGTAACAACAACATAGCAATGCCAAATTTGAATAATCCTACCCCGCCTCCTTCTCCAGGTTTTCCCATTTATACCTCCGACCCATATCAAATGCCGGTGGTGCCTGGAAATTATCCAGAACAGCTCTCAATAATGCCAGCACCGATTTATCCAGTTAATCAACCCGTACAACCTGTACCTGTTCTTTATTCCGATGGCAATATCGTGGGACCAATTATGCCAGTACCATCGCCGGCGCCGGCTATTTCTCCTCAAGTAACCCTAGCACCTATATTCAGTGCTCCGATTTTATCTAATTACTGCTGGACTTGTAATTGGTAAGATTTTTTTTACTATACCATTGAAAACTATAAGAGACCTCGGTTAAAAGGAACATGTGTTACGAGTTGCGCCTTGGGAGGCTATATTAGATCTGCATTTGTTTTGTCAAAAATTCTTACAGGCTAATAGCTAATGACGACAAGCTGATTTTGATCGAATTTTTTTCTATCAAATAACAAACAATTGGTAATAAAAATACTTATTTTTTTCTCTTTTGATTGGTATAATAAAGGATGTTGTGTTTTAAACTTGTTTTGTGGCCTTCGAAATTTGGAATTTCAATATTATCAAATATACTTAAAAAATGGATGGAAAAATATAAAGTTGGAAGTTTTACCATTCAATTTTACGGAATTTCATAAATAGACGTGTTTTTTTTTTTATAATAAGGTCCTATTTCTTGTTTTTTTTAAGTATACTATATTCAGGGATTTGTTAACTACAAATCTTAATCTTAAGAATATTTTTAATGGAACTCATATTTAATTTAATGTTAAATAGTTATTTGTAAAAATTGAAAGTAACTTTTTGCAGACTGAAGGCAAGGATTGCCGCCTGAGCGTAGCGAGGGCTGTAACTACTTGAGGTCTATAAAAATAATTTCAACAAGCGATATATGCAGAGAGCTTTGGTCTGCAAAAATTCACTTTCTGTAAACAATTCACATTCGAAAAGCGTATTTTTTTATCGATCGTAAAAAATAATTTTTAACTCTTTATCGGGTCTATTCTGTAACACGATTTAAGGCAGTTATCAGAGTCAAGATCAGTGTCATGAAAAATGAAACAATAATTTATGTTTGTTGTTTCTGACAAGATTTGACATTTCTTTTGATTTTATTATTATTATAATTTGTGATTAATTTTATTCTTCTAGATTAATGCCCATATACATCTCGTAATGTTTCAAAACGGCTCGTTATAATTTTTGATAAATAAAATCAAACGTGACATACTAAATTTCGATTTTCAGTGTTGACTGTTTTTACTGGATAAAAATTATAGCGTACCGTTTAAAATTTTACGAGTGTTTATGAATATGGGCATAAGTCTATTATAATAAATCAAAAGAAATGTATAATCTGTCAGGTATGTCAGAGTCAGAAAGCTAACATAAATTATGTTAACTTTATAACTTTTTATTTAATATGATTATATGTGAAATATGATATATATTTGTACATAGAATAATGAACAAAAATACAAAAGAAATATTCGTCCTCTCTATACGAGTGATCGTTCTTAAGTACCCTTCCACGGCGGTCCTGCTCGCTCACGTCATCATCAGCTAGCTACTCCTCGTCAGCAGAATTAAAGATATATAAACAAAGTATGTTATATAAAAAAAGTATGTTTCTCTGCCGATCTAGAGTAGGCGTAGCTAGACATTTCCGTAAGCCGCTTACAATTATTGTTTCATTTTTCTTGGCACTCTGATAATTGCCTTAAATTGTGTATTTTGTTTTGCTTTTAACTCGTACAGGGTGTCTCATTTTCGATGTTTTTTTAAGGTATCTCGGGTAATATTAATGATAGAGCGAAACCGTTTGCACATTGCAGGGTCAACTTTTCGAGAAAAGTTTAGTAGTCACCACAGGAATTTTCGATCTTCTTTTGTTTCTGAGCTACAGGCAAAAACTCGTTTTTCGCTCATTTTGAAAATATCTCATATCTTATTTATTATGATAGTTAGAGAAAAAATGTTTTTACAAAAATTTTACCGTTTTTTAAATAGAATAAAATGGCGTTATTAGATTTTTTGAAAACTTAATAATTCTCGAGATATAACACAAACTTATGATTTTTTAAATGGGAACCAATATTGGAAATAGTCTCATTATTTTGCTTATTTTATAAGCTTTTCAATGATATATAACAAGTCTACATTCTTTTGTTTTAAACATTAATAAAAGACGAATTATTAATTTATTGGGGTGAAAATATTGGAAATTATTAAGAAACAAATGAAAAAATCTATTCCAGATCATCATTCGCATTCGTATTTGTTTCAGTTTTACTCATTTTTTCAATTTATTTACTTCAAAAGCATATTAAACCATATTGTTCGGATCGTGTCAAAGCCAACTGTAACGTCGATAAATAGTAATTTAACTAACCCGAAAATAATTGGTTAGAATAATTTTGAGAACAAAATTAATAGATATTGAATCAAAATAAACAAATGGTGATTTGTAATAAATTTTTTCATTTGTTTCTTAATAATTTCCAATATTTTCAACTCAATAAATTAATAATTCGTCTTTTATTAATGTTTAAAACAAAAGAATGTAGACTTGTTATATATCATTGAAAAGCTTATAAAATAAGCAAAAGGACGAGCCTATTTTCAACATAGGTTCCCATTGAAAAAATAATAAGTTTGTGTTATATCTCGAGAATTATTGAGTTTTAAAAAAATATAATTACGCCATTTTATTCTATTTAAGAACCGGTAAAATTTTTATAAAAACATTTTTTCTCTAACTAAAATAATAAATGAGATATGATATATTTTTAAAATGAGCGAAAAACGAGTTTTTGCCTGTAGCTCAGAAACAAAAGAAGATCGAAAATTCCTGTGGTGACTATTAAGCTTTTCTCGAAAAGTTGACCCTGCAATGTGCAAACGGTTTCGCTCTATCATTAATATTACCCGAGATACCTTAAAAAAACATCGAAAATGAGACAGCCTGTACATAAAAACAGTTGAATAAGAAATTTGGTACTCAATCGGTGCAGCTTTTCATTCTGAATATTTTTCTTTATTATACTTTTTTTCCCAATTAATAGGTAAAAACATAGCCAAATCAAAATTTTAACATTGAATTTCCTACGTTTGGAAAAAAGTAGACACCCGGTGTATCAACATACTTGATGTGTTATTTTTTTAACCAGTTGTTAAAAATTAACCGCTGAGTTACAGAATAAACCCGTATTACGTTTTTTTTCTTATTTGTTTTATTCCTTAAAATATTCGATTCTGCATTATTTTTTATTTCCATTATTATAGACTAAACATTTTTAAATCATTATTAAAATATTTATAGTTAATATTGAGTTAGATTAAAAATACATCGAAAATGTTACAACTGTACTCCCATACAATACCCCATTGTCTTGTGCATGTTTCCGATCATCAGTTTCGGGCCGAAGATTATATCACGAATAATGCTTAGTTTATTTCTCCATATCTACTCTAATATTCAAATTTATTACTAGAATTTTCTTCTCAAAACGCTATCATTTATATATTTTTTAGCAGTGACAATTATTTGTCAATTTATTGTATAAAATTCAATGATCTTGACATGAATCACAAATAAATAATATTTAAATGTATTTTTCCAAGAAAACTACTTAGAGCTTCAAGGAAAGTGCCATTTCTCGTATGTTGATTCACTTGAAAGAAAATCCATTGGGTTTTTTCCATTTTAATATAGAGTAGGAATTCGTTTTCACAATTTTCTGATCTGTAGAACTTGAGTTATGCCGTTATGCCTATTTTACATTGAGCAGTAGTTCAGATTGCAACTGCAAGTATTCAAAACTATATTTTTTAAGCATGTATTTAATGACTGCTGGTGAATAAATGCAAAAGTAATTTCAGCATTGAAACGTAATTTTTAATGTTAATGTCAATATAAGCCGTGTTCCTTCGGACTGTGATTCGCAATCTAAATGATAAAAGTGATTATGATTAAGAAGAATAATGTTTTTACGTCTCCTATTCGTATCCCCACTTTCTTATTTTGTGATCACTAGACAACCTTCCCCTTTCCCTTCTGAATCAACCATTTTAAGTGATTCATCCGGATTCAGTTCAAAGCAAATTTAAAAATGGCTTTTTGAGAGTAGAAATTCATCAATGTTATGGGAAATATGTTTTTCCTGCAAAAGAAAATAAAGACTTATTTATAAAATAGGTTAGTTTGCATTGGTCTGCATATGATATTTGACGCTAGATGGTGTTTATATTGTTTTCTTGATTTATTTTTTAGATCATGATTCAAAAGTATCACGATTAGACCAATCAGGATTCACAAAATCACAATCACAACCCAAAGGAACATGGCTATAATCAAATTATAATGCATAACCATGACTACTATTTTAACTAAAACCAACAGAAAATATAAGTTGGCAAAATTTTAAAAAAATTACCAAGTTGCGCGTGCAGGAATTAAAACATGCGCTATTTTCGTGTAATAGTGCGTAGTGTAATACGAAAATTGCACGAGCAATATATAGCCGCAATCTATAGAACATATCAGAAATTTAAAGTTCAAGTTAAGTCATTCGTATTATAATATGATTTTTCTATAAAAATATTTATTTTATAAATTGTTTGTTTAAGTATATTATAAAAATTCTAAATTCCGCGCCTTCACGGGAAGGCGGAATTTTTTTAGTCCACTTAAAAAAAATATAGGATAGCCGGTACTCGGATACCCTAAAGAAATATGACCGAACGTTACAGAAAAGGAAGTCGCTTTTAATAAAAATTGTTAATGAATATTAAAAAATATGGTCAATAATCCATAATATGTAATAAATATTTTTTTATTATACACCTCTCAAAAAATAGTCCTAAACTGTTGCTAATAGCGAGTTTCATATTGAAAAATTAGAATTTCTATAATTTATTTATTTTACTCGGCTCAGTAACAAAAAATACCCAGCCATTCCATGAATTGTCTAAAATCATGGAGGTAGGAATAAATATGGAGGGTGTATTGCAAAGATTTACATTCGCTAGTGAAGCACTTCCCCCTTTACAATGTGTAACTTTGTCAGCTGAAGTTACAAGGTTGTTGGTGGCAATTGTACACAGTTGACCCTTGAACTATAATATGTAAGTTTTCTTGAAATAATATTAAATCCTTAATTTAACAGGGTAATTATTTTCAGATTTTTTGTAACATGGTGATTTGTGATTTCAAATATTTAATTTTATATTTGCCCCACATAGGAACTTACAGTACCTGTGTCCGTCCCCACTGTGTTTTACTCCCCTTGCCCATAGTTCAAGTTTACTTCTTTCCATATTTATTCCTACCTGCATGTCTAAAATGGACCCAGTAAATGGAGAATTTTTTTATGTAAACAGCACATTTTATTTTTTTGGATCTTTTTGGTTTATTTTTGTAGGTACAGTCGATATTATTGTAATACTTCGCCGGAGCAATATTTTCCTTCCATGGTCCCAACATCGTGCTGTCCAGCGTTGCCAGCTCCTGCACCTCCAATACAGGATAACGTCTGCTACGACTACGAGCCGCAATATCCCGCCACTCCTAGTTCTCCTCACTATTTGATGTGGCACAACGAGGAAACTTACTAGTCGGCAAGTGCCTTTAATTTTTTTATATAGTTGTGATTTTAAATTAGAAAAGGAAATGTAATTATTTATATTCACTGGGTGAATACTAAAATAATTATTTTCGTATATAACACGATTTATAATTGCAGCTTTATTAAGTACAAACTTTTTTTATCTTCTAATTCTAAATGAAAAATTTCATTTTGTGTATATTTTGGACTCAAAAATACTAAAATGTTTTCGATAATGTAGTGTAGAATTACGAAGCAAAGATGTAGTTCCATACTAATTATAATTTTTGATATCTTCAATTTTGAAGCATATTGATTGTTGAAAAGTATTTAATACTTTCTTTTTTGTTTTTATAGTTTTATACTTGTTATAAAACATGACGCAATTGCATTTCAGTGCAGTACAAATTGATTTATTATTTTATAAGATGACTGCCATTTTGTGCTTATAAGTTTAATTATTTAGGAATAATTCCTGTTATGTTCATCGATATAATATCGTTTATTTAAAATTTTATGGTTTATAAAGCGTTTTTGATTCAGAACATTTTATTTTTTTATTAAGAACCCTTTTTTCCCTTACATATACAAATTAGAATCAGTTTTAAACATTGGAGTAAAACTAAATGGTTTTTCTGTGGGAATGTTAAGCTTCTTCAATAATTTTAAAATTGGTTCTGCTGTTGTTGAATCCAATGGTCTTGAATCGGAGTAACAAATGTACAAAGATGCAGATTTCCCAAAATGCTGGCAATATGATAAAACTGAAATTTAAATTATAATTAGAAACGTTTGTACGTAGGACCAAAAGACTTAATCTTACCTCCTGCGGATATACCGGTGACCAAATTCGGTGCATCTAATTTTGGCGCAAATATTTCTCCCACTTCTCCATTTGACAAAGATTTTATAAAACAGTTCGGTAGTTCCTCTGAATTGTTTTTGTGAAACATAGCCGCTGAATTAGATGTGATAGTAATAATTCTTTTCGCGACTTCTATCCATGGTGCAAGTTTCTCTGTTATCACTCCCGGGATAATATCTTTTCCTTCTTCGCATAAGACCAAGTAATTGTTTCCTTTTAATTTGTAAATACTTATTGCTGGAAGAGGAAGCATACAAACCGGTGCATCGTTTTTTAAAAGGCAACTTCGGCCTAGTACTACTAATTTTTTTGTTTCAATAATTAATAGATTAGTAATTTCTTTTGGTGTAGTTGTCTCGCCTTGCCAGTCTATTGTTTCACTGAAATTGCATTTGTTTGGTTAAAAATTAGTAAGAAATACAGGTTAGTTTTACCTATCATCTGTAAATTGTTCATATTCGTCTTCATCATCCCACAGAACTCTGCTAGAAGGAATAACTAATTCACCAAATAGTACCATAATAATTTATTTAATGTAAATATATCATATATTTTCAATTTTCTCTTGATATGATTGTTCGAATTTGAAATGTCATGTCATTCACTAGTTTATAAAAATTTCACTAGATGTCTTTAGTATACAGAAAAATGAAAATCGTTTAAATTTATTTCTAAATCACCAAATCTTTATTGAAACATGGAAATCTACATGTATTAGTCAGTATCAATGTTAATCTTCATAAAATTTTCGCGGTACCATCTTAATTCATCAATACTTTCTTTAATATCTTCTAAAGATCTGTGCAAGAATTGTTTTTTTGGTGATGATTTATAAACTTCAGGATTCCATCTCCGACAAAGTTCTTTTACTGTTGATACATCTATTATTCTATAATGGAGGTAATTTTCAACGCTTGGCATATATTTTTTTAGGAATAATCTATCCATATAGACACTATTTCCTGCTAGGGGGCTCAATCCTGGCTGGGTGTACTCTTGAATAAAATTTAATAATGTTTTCTGAGCATCTGTTAAAGAAATAGTTGAGTTTTTGCATGCTTCTGTTAACCCAGTCTGAAAATAAATATGTTATTTTAAATAAGGATTGTTAAAAAATCCACTTTTTTAAATTTTGTCCAGGACAGTGGACAAAATTTTGTTTAACCGTCGAAAATGGCCAAAATAATAAGTTTATATTTGTCTTATCAACACAAAAACATTCCTGTTCATACATATTAGTAACGTTGTGTTTCTGAAACAAGATTTTTTTGGTTTTCTACCTTTTTATGTTTATAAAATATATTTAAATTATTAAAATTAACTAGTATTTGACTATGGAATGTTAAATACAAGTTTTGAAAATGTAGAGACTGCTTCAGTAAATGAAAATTAATTCTTTTAATATATTTTTTGTGTGTGCGTATTAGTGACTGTATATTATTTGTGTTTTTCTGATAGTATTCTTTTGTTGTAATACGAACATTTGTATCTTATTAAGAAAATTAATTCACGATATTTTTTAGTTTTTGATCATTGACCGTCCAAAATCATTTTTGTTCAGGACGGTTAAAACCGGGGCGTTAAAACCACTGTATCCAAAACTCTACAACCCTGCATTTTCGTAAATACATTAAATTATATTATTTTAATACTTTTCCATGTTGGTTTATACACCATTCATGCATGTTATCGAGTACATGTGTTGGCTGATTTATGACTATATCAGGGCCTTCTGCTACAATATTTAATTTTCCGTCTGTTACAATACATGCTACTTCCATTATATAGCAAGTTTCTATATCTAGGCCAGTCATCTGAAATTAATTTGGTCTTACATACTAATAATTTTATAATTATGCTATTATACTTCAAGGTCCATCCAAACTATTCTCTCTGCTTCTGCATCTTTTGTTACTGGTATTGGTGTTGTACAATAATTTTGTACTGCTAGAAAATAACAAAATAGTTTCGCATGGTCCACGCATGGTCCTTTATTTTAATGCTGATTATTACCATTTTTGTAACTCGTAGAAAGCATTTCAGCTTGCTGAAAGAATGATTTGCATATTTGTTTCAACATTGCACTTGATAATTTTGAATTTTGTGATTTTTTATATACAAATTCATACCTATTCTAAAGTACTTTATTCGAGGTTAGTTATATGTCACATGTGTTGAAGTGCGTGAGATGAAAATTCACAATATGTTTCGAATTTAATATTAACTTATAAATTAAGCACAATGATGTAATATAATTTGTATTTTAATATAAAGTGATATATAAGTATTGTATACATTTTATATAAAAAAAATATTGAATACAAATACCGTGAAATTATTTTAAAATAAAGTACTTTTGAACATACCAGAAGTGTATTTAGATAAGTAAATGACAGATTTCTAATCGTCATGTTTTCTGTAAAAAAGTTAATATAAATCATCAACAATGTGAAAATAATATGTTATAAAGAGAAGAAATATAAAATCTGAAGAATGACCATTCCGACGAAGCATATTTTATTTAAATCTAATGGATCAACAACAACAGCAACCTATAAATACTTCTTCCTAGCAGTTTTCTTAATTCTCATCGTTTTTATTATAACTACACTGTTAATCTTTGTTCTCTCAATTACATTTGACAACAAAAATAGATATGAAAAAGTTTCTCTGACGAATTTACGCTCTCTACCAGAAGTTGTAATCGAAGATAAAATACTCTTGGCTAGTCCAAGACAAGCTAAATGCACGTACTGGAACTGCTTTAATGTTTACAACTGTGGACAAAATGGTAACGATAGGATTTCTATATACGTATATCCTTTGAAGAAGTACGTAGATGTTCGGGGAATGCCAGCGACTGATATTATTTCCCAAGAGTTTTATTCAGTGTTAGAAACAATAATTTCATCAAAGTACTATACTCCTGATCCAACTAAGGCTTGTTTATATGTACCACCGATTGATACGTTGAATCAAATACGTTTTATATCAAACATTACTTCACAGGCACTCAACACATTAAAATAGTAAGTAAAGTAACTAAATTCTATTCACATTCTTAATGACATTTACGACGTTTTTCAATTCTCCACGTAATAAATTTTCTCTTTATCAATACAAATACATATATTCATACACTTGAGATGACATAGATAATGTTAACTCATAACTGTATAATACATGTAATTATTTTAAGCTGGAATGATGGCGAAAATCATTTGTTATTTAATATGATTCCGGGCGAGACACCTCTCTATTCAACTGTAATGGATTTAAATGTAGGAAAGGCTATAATTGCGGGGGCTGGATTTGATACTTGGAGTTATCGAGTTGGTTTTGATGTTTCTTTACCAGTTTTTAGCCCGTTAGCTAAACAAGCAGAAGCTAAAGACGTCTATAACGTTAGGTAATAATGTTTATTTTGTAGCAATAACAAAATGATATAATAGTAACAAAACTTTATTTTTAGATCATGGTTAGTTATATCAACTCAAATTAACATTGACGCCGATTATAAAGAAGAATTACGATCAATTGCCCAAAGTCATAATGAAGTTTTAATTCTTGACGCTTGTTCAAAACCTTTAAATTTAAGTGTTCGTTGTGCCGCTGGAACAAAACAACAATACTCTTACCCAGATATTCTCCGTAAAAGCACATTTTGCCTTGTGATTCGAGGAGCCCGATTAGCTCAGCCATTATTATTAGAAGCCATGGCAGCAAACTGTATTCCAGTTATTATAGCCGACAGTCTAGTCATGCCGTTTTACAGCGTTTTGGATTGGAAACTGGCCGCTATATTCATCATGGAAGAAAATATTTCGGAATTGATGGATGTCTTAAAAGGCGTTTCCGATGAACACGTTGTGGAGATGCAAAACCAAGTCAAATGGATGTACGAAAGGTACTTTTCCAGCATGGAGAAAATTACAAAGACAACTTTAGATATTATACAAGACAGGGTGTATCCTCAGTGGGCGAAAGTCTACGAGGATTGGAACGTAGCAGCTCAAGAAATACGAAATAGTAATCCTCTATTCCTGCCATTAACTGCCCCTAGATCGCAGGGCTTCACTGCGGTTATCTTAACTTACGATAGACTGGATAGTTTGTTTATTCTAGTAGAAAAACTGGCAAAAGTTCCTAGCTTGATGAAAGTGTTGGTTATTTGGAATAACCAGAGAAAAATACCTCCCACAGATTCTGCATGGCCCAAGATTAACAAACCAATAAAAGTTATACGAACAAAGGCGAATAAGTTGTCCAATAGGTTTTATCCCTATGAAGAAATTGAAACGGAGGCCATATTAACGATAGATGACGATATTGTTATGTTGACTGCAGATGAACTGGAATTTGGGTAAGAAATGTTAAATATTAATGCTTTATATTCATATTTTTATTATTTCCTTATCTATTTTTGTTGAAATCGTATCTGGCCTGATTTTATGTATTAATAATGTCAATATTTACTTTGCAAGTGAGCAAACAGTGACGCAATTTTTCACGGAAGTGGTTTTTTTAGTTGAGTCTGATTTTACATTGTTTACTATTTCATGGTTTTCCTCAATGTTTGTACAGATACGAAGTCTGGAGAGAATTTCCAGATAGAATCGTAGGGTTTCCTTCCAGGACGCACATTTGGGATAATGTGACGCAAACATGGCGGTATGAATCCGAGTGGACGAATGAAATTTCTATGGTGCTAACTGGTGCAGCTTTTCATCATAAATACTGGAGTTATATGTACACTACAGCCTTGCCCGCCGAGGTAAGATATGAAATCTTAATTTAAATATTTGATGATATTCATTTACACTTTAGTAGGAAAAAAATCATTTGCTAGTAATTTCACTTATTAACAGAAATATTTTTTAAAAAAAGTTTCTTATTTGAAATTTCAAATGATTTTAAGATGTCGTATTTTATATAAGATTCTTATAAGAATGGGTCTGGTTTACTATTTAGCGCTTTGGCATAGTAAACAAAACGTCGTGAATTTAAATTCATTGGTCTATTAATTATTGATTTTGGTTATACAGTATAACATATTGAAAACTTTTTATGATTAATCTGAAAAAAATTATCCTACTTATATAAAACTTTTTGGATGTCATGAAACTACTAAAAAATGCCCAGATATAATTACAGTAATTTATTGTTAAAATAATGATTCTGTTTTTAGCTTCAAGTAAAATACATTTAATTTAAATAATATACAAAAATGTTATTTAGAAATTTAATTTAAAACTCAGATTTAAAAATTCCTTATTGTAACTGTACAAGTTATAATACAAATTTTAATTAGCATAAACTAATCATTGTTTTCTATTATTCGTAATATGAAGATATTATACACAATTCGCCATCAGCTCAATATCTGCTAATTTTAAAATTAAAAGTATTTTAGTTGAAACTGAAGGATGAATACAGAGAATTTATTTTAACGCGCAACATATGGGCAATCACTTCCATGGTTACTACACACTACTGTCAAAAAATGACAGCAATGTAATATTTGTCCATTTTAAAATGCAACATACAAAAATTTGTAGTTATGTATTTTCAATACTAATTTACAATAAATTAGCCTACATACTATTAATAAAAAATCAAAACTTTAATGTAGCACATCTTAACAAACTTTGGCTTACAAAAAATAATAATTTGAATGTAATAAATGTTCAAGAATACCTCCATTCACACTGATGCAATATCCTAGTCGCTCGTAGAAAGAATTGATACCATTTGTGATGTGTTCTGGACGTATCTCCTGTGCTGCAATACTATTTATAATGTTGCATTTTAAAATGGACAAATATTACATTGCTGTCATTTTTTGACAGTAGTGTGTAACCATGGAAGTGAGAAATCATATGTTGCGTTTTAAAATAAATTCTCTGTATATTAAAAAAGTTAACAACTGACAATCTGTAAATGTAAACGTTGATTTAGACTAAACAATAATTTTAAATATAATTTTCGTTGAAATCATAGATAATTTAAATGAAATACAAACATTTTAATTTAACGAAAAACAATAATTGACAATCTATACAATTTTTAAAATGAGCTTCAATATTTTTAAATAACATCTTTATTGGGACTATTTGGTGTATAATAGAATAGGGATCCCCAATCTACGGCTCGTGAAAGGTTTATGTCCGGCCCGCGGTAATTCTTGAACTGATATTGATACTTATTAGTGCAATTTCTTTGTAAATTTTGATTAATATTCAAAACTACAATTATTTAAAAATCAGTATGTTCGAAAGAATTTTTTTCATTTTCTATTCTGGAATAATTTTTTGAAAATTTTTGTTGTTACAATTTTTTTATTGTACTCAACGTACAAATAGTTATTTATGTAACAAGTGGGTAAAGAATATAATTTACTTACGAGTTGCGTACAATTTTTTTTTTATGTTTGCAATAAAAGTGAAAAAGTGTCATAGCGTTTCATTATATCACTCCGCAGCATTAAAAAAGTGCACTTTTTTCACACTTTCATGTATTAAAAAAGACACGCTTTATAAACCCACTTTAATGAAAAAAGTGTACCTTTTTAACAGACGTAAAAAGTATATTATTGTAGGAAGAATTTGCGGGTCAACTTAAAGGTTTTAAAAATAATTCACAAATATTTCAGCTTTTTTCCTTTTGAGGATTAACGATGTTGCCAAGCATTTACAATTAGAACTCCTTAATTTTCAAGCTAATATGTTGAAGTTGCTATTTAAAAATGAAAATTCGATAACCGAAAATAAAAAATTGTAATTTTTGGTAGTACACATATTATGCAAAAAAATTATAATATAAGTTTATTTACATTTATCATCCAATAGGATTTCCAATAAGAATTAATATCTAGCCCGCCATATATTTTAAAATTTCATATGTGGTCCGTTTCTCAAAAAGGTTCAAAACCATTGTTATAGAAGATATATCTGCGCGTTTAAAAAAGATTCAAGAATTAAAAAAAATATATGATTAATAAAAAAAAGTTTTCCATTAATCCAAAATTAATCATACTGTATAAGCCCAACCTCAAATGTGACTTCTGCTGTAAATTTTAATCTTCCCTAGATTCGAGAGTGGGTGGACGACCATATGAACTGCGAAGACATCGCCATGAATTTCCTCGTTGCAAATCTCACCAATAAACCTCCCATTAAGGTAGCTCCACGAAAGAAATTTAAATGCCCCGAATGCACCAACACGGAAATGCTCTCCGCGGATCTGTCCCACATGGCGGAGCGCTCCCAGTGCGTGGATCGCTTTGCCAGAGTGTACGGCTGCATGCCGCTCAAGTCGGTGGAGTTCCGAGCCGACCCTGTCTTGTACAAAGACGCCTTCCCCGAGAAACTAAAGAGGTTCAACGAAATCGGCAGCTTGTAACGATTTTCCTTGCATTCCTATCGCGGTTATAAGACAAATTGAGAGTAAATGGGTGAATGTTTGCACGTCTGATGTAAGTATAGTAAAAATTGTGGAATTTGTAAATATAAGACTATTTCTTACTGATGCCATATTTTTAAATAATTTGATGCACAAATTTTAACATATTTATATCAGATTTTGTCGTTGTGAAAGTAAGCGATTGGAATTATTTGTCTAGTAATCGTGTTTTGTTTTGATTTTTTTAAAACTATTTATTAATTTTGGATCGCGGACTAATTTCTCTTATTTTATTTATTGGAATCGTAAAATGCCATAACTTATTGTGATTCTATGAGGGTTTCAATTTTTAAATTAGTTTAATTAACTTTTTTAAGTTACCTAAATTATTCGTATTACCTATTGTTATATTTTATTAACTGAGCGGTTAAATGTTGTACAGTTGAGTAAATGGTTTTATATATTTAAAAAATAATTTTTATTGTAGTAATAGTGTATAAAGAGTGGTGCTGTTGGATGAAGATAATGTAAATATACATGTTTATATTTAACTTTTAAAAAATACAGACATAATTTAATACATATTTATTACATGTTGCTTACTGGAATCCAATACCAGACAGTATTTTTTTTAAAATAGTAACTCGGATAATACAGAATATAAATTGTTCCGTAATTAAAAGTTGAAACATTTCCCATTTCTCGTATATAAAAATTTAATTAAAATATTTTTTTAATTTTATAGGTGAAACGTGACTTGATGTACAAAAATGAGTTTATAGATCAACAGTTTTCGTGCTTCTGCAACTGTTGGTTCAGTTGTATTAAAATATAAGTGAGCGTATAATTTAAAGCAGGTGATTTATCGTTCAGGTGTCAGGGGACCTTTGGTCCAGAGATCTGTTTTTTATCCGCGAGTTTTGTAAAAATGCCCTCGTACAAAAAAAGTAGAATCGAGTGAGTCACCGTACGCTGCAAACAGGTTACGATTATGTATTCCGCGGTGGGCTGGCGGCGGCGGCGGCGGGGTTACTTGACCCTACAAGAACACATTGTTTCTCAACGCAACGCACTCCGCACTCGCTAACTGGAGTAAAAACTCGTCTCTGTCGCAGATCGCGGTGTTCTCACGCGACACGCCGTCTACAGTCGACACATGCCCACATAAGGCTTTACTGTCACCACTGCAAGCGTTTTTCTGCTTCCGAGAACCTGTAACAGTGCCCGATGCACCTGGAGCCCTACGTCTGCCCACGGCGCCTATCTACGCCGCATGCAAAGCGGCACGCGCTGCTTGTAGCGCCCAGGCCTAGAGCGGAAGCCCTGATACCTGCCTCGTGGTGATGGCCCGCTTCGGCATTAGTACTTCCGGTAGGAAGTTCCGTTATGCGCGGGCGTGGAAGTGTTTAAACACTGACAGTTAGGCAGGTTGGCGGTACAACTACAGAAGGAGGGATTTCAGTTCACCATCTAAGGACAACATTGCCGTAAAAGGCAACGAGTGTTTCTAAATATGGCATTGGGCAGTCCCAGCCGCGTGTATTCCTACCCACTTTTTCACATTTCATTGCCGCCCCGCGGGAAATTTGTTAGCGCTGGCGCTTATAGACCCCCAGGATCAGGTTTCGTGCCTTTACTTCAAGAATAATCCTCTGATTTGTTTACATATTGTATTTGGAACTATTTCATGTATGGTAGATGAAGTGCAACTCTCGTTTAGGTCAGGTTACGTATTGCGTTCTAGTTGAACTCATCGAAATACGTCTAGTAGGATATTTAGTGTTAAGGAAAGGGAAAAGTATTGTAGACGTATGTCTTGGTTGCGCTTGCGCGTTATGAAAGTAAGTAAGTATTGGCCGCGCACGCCGACTGGGCGGGTCTCGGTCTCGTCAGTCGCTGTAGGAGAGGTGAGAGTGTGGTACGCACATCGTGTTTAGGCCTGTTCCGTCTGTCTTGTCGTCATCGTCAGCTGTTCGCTGTGTGTGTGCCGTGTCGTGTGGCAGTGTTATTGTTTGTTTTTGGTTCTGGTGCATGTGATTTACGATTGAGGGTTTAGTGATGGACGCGCCGGGCAGCCGTGACTCGCGCTTCAGCCTGGGCTATGGCATGAGTATGCTGTCGGGGGAGGCACCGGCAGATTTGTATGGTCACGGGCCGGGGGTGTCGTTGGGGCGACCGGGCCCCAGCTTACAGCAGCATTGCGCGTCGCGGCAACTCAAGGCCGACATGTGCTATGAGGTGCCTACAAGCCAGGGCTTGGGCCTGGACGCCTGCGCCGTGCCCGACGTCCAAGATGACTCCTACAGCAATCTGCAAGCCAAGAAATCGCCGCCTTCCAACGGTAAGAAAACCAAAGGCCGTGTTAAGATCAAGATGGAGTACATAGAAAACAAGCTACGTAGGTACACCACCTTCTCCAAAAGGAAGACAGGAATCATGAAAAAGGTGAGAAAATTATGTTGTCAACATTGTATTATTCATTTCAAAAGAAACACTTGCATTCAACATGTTCAGTTCAGTTGATTTTGTTTGACAGTTATGCTCTAACCTCTTTTCTGCTGTCATATGTATCTGTTCGTTCGTCGCGTTCATTTGACCAGTGGCGTCGCGATACAATTTTAACTAACCAACAAATAGTTAATAACAGTCATTGTACCTGTTGCTATTGTTATTATTGTAGTCATTTATTTTTATTATTAAATTGAGTGCAATAATGAGTGTTTCATTGTTGCATTAATGTTGACAAGGAGAACATGATTTATTCATATTGCGTACCATGTTATGGTTTATCGAGTTAATGTTTATTAATTTCAATGTTAAAGTCTCATATATGTTATTGTAATGACATATATTGCAGTTCATGGACTCCTATGTTTATGTACTGTAAAAAGATCAAATGAGAAATGAGAACAATATTACAAAGTAGATCCTTTGTTTATTTTAATTATGATATGATATCGTTTATTTAAGCGGAGGCGATTAAAATATCTCGAATTTAAAAATTATAAGAAAACTATTTAATTAATAATTATAAAATTATTTTCCAGTCTTTTATTTTGTAATACAATGATTTTTAATAATTTAGTTTGCAGTAAAAATATAATTAAATATAAAATAGAGTAAATAAATATACGATATATTATAAAATACGTTTTAAGGAAAATTAAAAGAAATATCGAATTAAAAAAAGACTAATAAATGCTTTGTTATTTGTGTTTAAATTGTTTCCACATTATTCTATATTTTTTTATAATATAATGAATATACAAATACATATTAAATAATAATTATAAATAAGAGTATTATAAATCACATTTTATCATACGTATACTAAAGAAAGAAAATAATTTAACTTAAAAATATAATATTTTTATTTTAATTATTGAAAATAAATGTGAAACTAAAAACCAAAACTTTTCGATAATAAAAATGAATAATAAGTATAACCGTGTAGGAGCTGACACAATTAAAGAAATTAATAGTTTTATTTTATGATTTTCAAAATTATCCTTAGAAAAATGTATATTCGTTGTCGCCGCCACTGGTGTGGCACGTGTAGTTGCGCGCGCACTCTCTCTCTCTAGCAGCTGGTGCGGGTGCGTCGCCGTGCGGGCCGTCGCGACGCTGGGGCCCCCCGGCGCTCTGCCTCCAGTCGTGTCACCGGGGAAACCGCCCCTCTGCTGGGCGTCGGCACGCGCGGGTCACGTCGACGCCGTCTAGCCCCACACACATTCACACGTGACCATACGGTAGACACGGCTACCGCCAAGCAACTTCGAACATTGAATAGTTTTGAAGCTTCCGAGGCATGGAGGAAATAAAGGTGGAGAAAACGAATATTTTATTTGGAAAGAGTGGATGAAGATGGTAGAATGAAATATATAAGTTAATAAATAAGCCGAACTAAGACGTACCTATTGTTTTGTAATTTCGATCTATATTTTTAAGGTTCTAAATTTTCATATATAAATGCCATTGAAATGTTGGAGAAATTACTACAATGTTAAAATTTGTCATTAATTTAGTTAAATTCATATAATAATGAGTGTAAAATGGATCATTTAAGTTTAAATCCAGACCTAATTATGAATCGTGCGCTTTTTATTAAATTATTTAAGAATGTTGCCGATTGGCTAGTGTTTAGCTTTCTTTACACCTAAACACCAAATAAATAATCCATTTTGATGTTTAGACTTTTTTGACATGATTTTTTTAACAACTTATTTACATGTAACTTTATATAAGTGATATTTCCAAGCGGTCCTTGTAAAAACAAAATGTGTAATAATGGTTGAGATTAAAGTTCAATAATTTAAATTTGTCGTAATTTCTAGTTTTTTGAATGCTGTAAAATCAGACTTTCAAATTACTCCTGTTAATTTTAATACAAAATACTATGCCTTATGCCAGTATAGGTATCTGCTTTTGAATATGTAACGTATTAACTGTTGAGATAATTTTCGAGTTTTATTAATATGATTATCATGAAACATGAGTAATTAATTGATTTACAAATGGCAAAGATTTTTTAGAAGAATTTTATTCTAAAATGAGATATATTCAGAAAAAAAAACATAATTTTAGACAATAATTTTAAATTGTTATAGTCTATTTTTAAACCAAAAGGAGTAAATTCAAAATTATTTACATTTAACTCTCTTTTTGTAGTATACCTGAAACAAAAACTAATTATATTGTACCGATTTGTTGAGATTAGTTCCATAATTTAAATTTAGAGTAATTTTTTTGTATGGAGTAAATATAACTCCCAATCGAGCTCCCAACTTTACTCCTCTTAGTTAATAATTATTGAATAGAATGATATATTTTTTTAAATAAATATCTGAACATTTTAAAATTTATTTTTATATTGCTCGTACAAAGGAAATATCCGTTTCCGTTGTACAGTAGAATTCTTTTAGTTTAAATAATATTTACACTTATTTATAATTGTTCCCAAATAATACTTCTTCTATTTTTACATACGATTGTTCTCGATATGTTGTCACTTACATGCTTTTAAAGATTAAGCTATACAATTTATTGAAATTTGTGTAAATACAGGATTGATGCAACTAAAAATATAAACGTTAAAAGACGTAAAATTTCGAGGATAATAAAATTCCAAAAATTTAGAAGTGATTTTATTTTCACTTAAATATAAATAAATTTGAATTATTTTTTTCGATTCCATCAAGATCAAACTCCTGCCCTTTCTGAGTATTAAGGATAACACTTTAAAATACAATCAAATATGTTACAAAGCAGATTGGCAAACCCAGCAATGGGTAATATGCCGTGATGATATATTTTTTTATACATATATGAGCTAACAATCTAGCCAATTTAATTTTTAATAAAATGAAAGTAAATTAATCGACAAATGTAATTTGGTACCGTATTAGTAGGTTAAGAAAAGCCGTACCTATAGGTATTTAAAATTTTAGAATTTTTCTGTGACTGAAAATTGCCCGGTAATTTATCAAAATGGAAAATTTCCGAATCGAAAATTATCCTCACCTGCACTAATACATAATAATGTAATTTGTTAAACAATTACAAAATAATTCTTTTAAACATGTTGAGAATATTATGAAAATCACGAGACATTTCTTATTACGTTTCCTAGGTATTTTCTTTTGCATAAAATAGACCCTCTCTGCATCCATTTTTATGACAGTTGTTTTTCTTGAATACATATCAATAAATGAAATATTTCATCGCAAGAGATGTATGTAATCCAACATTTTACTGAGACTCACATATGGTCGTAAAGTAGGAAAAATGTGTTGCAATCTTGACAGAACTGTAAGGCAGGGGATTGCGTGATGATGTATTCATATTTTATTCAAGAAATAACACAGTTTAAGGGGCGATTTAAGTGTTAAACTCTTGATTCAATCTTAATTGATTGATCATGCAACAAGCGGTAATAAGTATGGAAATGAAATATGTCTTATTTAAATACTACATTCAACATGAATTCCCTTTTCTCTTAAGTGGAGCATGGGGCTGGCTTGCCACTTGTTTCAATGACTATTTCATTTGTAGTACTGTAGATGTGTAGATTATCTTTATTTCGTTCTTGAACTAAGAGGAGTGAATCTAGAAGTCATTTTCATATACAGTCGTACAGAACACAAAAAAAAATATTTACAACAAAATATATGTATATATATATATATATATATATATATATATATATATATATATATATATATATATATATATATATATATATATATATAAATAAATAAATAAATAAATAATTTGTTAACGGAAATGATGTCAAATTGGAAAATTTATTTGTGTTTGGGTGTAAATATGGCTCAGTTTCAGCCAATCAAAAGAGTAGATCGTACTTACTTTTGAATTTATTCCTTTTACGAGGGAGGGTCAGCAAGTTCGCGGAATGAAAGGGTTTTTGGAGAAGTGTGGGTACTTATTTACTTACTGTTCATTTTTTTAAATGTCAAATATTCTGAGATCATATCAAATATTAACATATTTGCGAAATAAGTATTTACAAAAACTGCAAGTATGGAGAAAATTGAATTTCCGGCTATAATTAGGTTTCCTGTATTCCGCACAAGGCAAGGAAAGTCCCCTCAGATCACTTTTGAAGAAATGCTAGAAATTTACAGGGACTCTTTCCCGCGGAGAACTATGATTTGGAAGTGGCATAATCTTTATAAAAAAGAGGAGACTTGACTATTGAACACGGTTTTCGTCCGGAACGGCTCGTTGAGACCACTTCGTGAGAAATTATCAAAAAAATTATAAATATTACAGTGGAAGATGCTCGGCTGAAAAGAAGTAGTTTACAGAATTGATTGGTGTCTCATGTGAACATTCATTTTGAATATCCTTCAACACCTAGGGTTAACAAAAGTGAGTGTAAGGTGGGTGCCGAGAATGTCCATGCTGCTCAAAAGCGACAGCGCCTGTTTTTGGACTTATACAGAGATAATAAAATAAAATTTTGACTCGGATTGTCACTTAAGATAAACCTTCGGTTCATCAATGAGCCTGAGGCCTAAGTCCAGGGAGGTCCAATATATGCTGTAGTATAGGACCTCACTGCCTGAGTCGAAGCATGTAATCTCCTAAAAAGTCAAAGATGTCATCGGCTGGGAAAATCATGCATGGCTATGGCTACTGTTTTATGAGATACTTATTTTATTCTGCTATTTGATTACTAAGATAAAGGTGTTTCAATAACTATGGGCAGTAGTCCGCGGATGTGCTGAAACAATTAACAGAAGCCGTAAAGGAAAAAAGGAAGAGGAAAGTAGATCAAAGCAAAGGTTTGCTCGAGGGTTTGCTGCTTTTACACGAGAACGTACCCGCGCTGTGGCTGCTATGTCGTATAAAGTTTAATATTTATTTATGATTACAATATAACTCGTATTACCAATGAGGATAATAAAACAACGTTTACTTTGCAAACAAAAAAAATTCGAACATATCAGAATGTGAACATTGACTCACTGAGCGTTTTTTCAATACTATTGCATCTATTTGATATTTCTTTTTTTCTAATTTTACTTTTTATTTAATTCGTAAAAGTTACTCGCAAATAAGTATACGCACTCCCTACAAGTGACGCCAGGGCATGTTCGTGAAGTGCTGAATATTTTTCTTTTGGCAAATAAAATTTATATAATTATTATTTTTTCAATTTGCGCATCTGATAGTAACTATATACATTTTATTTGCAAGTTCACAGGCAACGTGTTAATGTCATCCGAGAGTGGAATAGCAAATCAAATATGTATACTGAAATTCATTTGGTGTTTTATCGAAATCTTAAAATCTATTCTCAAAGCAAAGTCCTATGATAAAATAACAATGTATTTAACTATTTACATGGATTTGTTCAAAGAGTGTTTTAAAATGAATTGTTATTGTTCTTAATTCGGGCTTCAATTTTATTTCAAAAGCCGTCACTATTTGAAACTTATCATTTATTAGTTGATTTCAGGGATGTAAAATTACCGTAATTTATTTTGGTAAATTACCGTGTAATTTAAAATAAATATATCATCACGGCATATTACCCAATGCTCTTTCATAGTTGAAGTGGTCGAATGGGCGATGGACATCTAATATTTCGTGACTGTTTACAATAGACCTTGACGGCTATTTAGGTACCGTTATTGTTAAGTTAAGAAAAAACCATCCGGAGGACCATCCCGTATCCCGTGTACTCATGTGCGAGTACATCGTGTACATTCCAATATGCATTGACACCGCACAATCATGGATAAAGTAAATGCGCGTAAACAACTTGTGTATAGAGGTAATTGTTCAATTTTTTGGCAAACTCGATAGTTTACGATAATCAAAATTTCGTAATTTATGGTAGGTAATTTATTTGCTAATTTAACAGGTAATTTACGCTTTTACATGCCTGGTTGATGTTTTGTTTCCAAATTAGATAAAATGTCCTTTTTGACCTTTTTGAGACCAGAAATAATTCCTACAGCCGTGTCTAAAGTACAACTTTACGCACTCTTTACAGTATGTAAAGAGTCACTTTTCAAGCACTTGTGCCTGAAAAGTACTTTTGCAGCACTAGTACAGGAAAGGTAAATAGGCAACATACACAATCGGTTAATTTACGTGTCAAGTAGATAATTAGACAATAAATAATAATGAAATTATATATATATATATATATATATATATATATATATATATATATATATATATATATATATATATATATACGTGTAATAATTTTTATTAACAGATTGAGAACTAACTTAATTCTTAATAATATTGTTATATTTTTAACACGAGTTCTAACCTAATCTAATTTTTAATATTAATATTAAATGCATATTTATAGAAGACTAATCTACTTGTCTCTTGAGTGCCTTTCGAATGTTTAAGTTACATTTTGTACAATATTATGAGAAAGAGCACTAACAGTATTTGAAGATGCCTCTACACTCAGTATCATTGGAAACAGCACTAACATTTCGATTGTAGGAAGAATATTGTACGGCACGTGTGTAAAATAGTGTTTTTTTGTCTCGTACTATAAACATCGTACTCGACCAAAAAAGTACTACTTTATACACTTGTTGCATAAATAACTATTATTTCACTTGTCAAATTATAGAAAAGTATACATAACGCGGGCCACAAGAATGAGTCTATGTAATTTGTTAATGCTCATCCAGTCGTAAATAAATTTTCCATCTTGACGTTTAATCATTTTGATATAATTACTGTTAACAATTTATTCATATGTTTTTTTTTTGTTTTCAGAGTCATAAATAAATATTTCCCATAAAATAATAATCGTGCGGTATCGTTGAGATGGAACGATTTTTTTAAATACTGTAAATCTGTCTTTTGAATTCACATAGTATAATTTAAAAATAGCAGTCTATATTATTCTGTTAAACCTTATAAAATATTCTAAACGTGACCATCTGTGTTTTATATCGTACTGAAAATAACTGATATCAACAATGGCGGCGGCTTAAATCCCCACGTCGGCGCCTATGGCCAAATTCATCACCGAAAGTCATCACTCATCGCAAACAGACTCAGCAGGGATCTGACTCTGACATACATAGCGTTACATGCTGATCAAATCCGCTAATATTAAAACATGTGCCTATATGAATTTTCATGCCACAGTCTGTCTCTACATACTAACGTTATCTTCCGATTTTCGGTAATAGGGGACGTAAAAATACCTTTTACGTGAACACATGATAAGAAATTTTCGAATGATAAAGATCTTGACATACCTTTTTACTTAAAATGCTTTGTATGAACTATTGTAGTTGTGTTGTGTTGTCTGTCAATGTGGATATAGAAAAACCGGAAAAAAGCTTAAAAGACAGCATATTATTATTATTATTATTTCATACACTAAATTACTTCTAAATTATGGTTTAACTTTAAGTAAATTCCACATACATAGAAGTCGTAGCTTAAGTAAATTCATATTGGCGCAAAAATCATTCTTTGTGAAATATGTATTTTAAATACATTACTTTTATAATATTATTTATAATCATTTATAATAGAATATTATGTATATTCGATTTGAAAATGATACATTTTCCGGAGAAATTAATGCTAAGGTCGGTACTACTTTATCTTACCGAAGTAGTCCCGAAAGTTAGAATCTTGTAAAATCTGTAGTAAAAGTGTGTGTTGCTATAGAATATTTTGTGCGTTCGATTTGAAAATGATACATTTTCCGGAGAAATTAATGCGAAGGTCGGTACTACTTTATTTTATCGAAGTAGTCCCGAAAGTTAGAATCTTGTAAAATCTGTAGAAAAAGTGTGTGTTGCTATAGAATATTCTGTGCATTCGATTTGAAAATGATACATTTTCCGGAGAAATTAATGCGAAAGTAGGTACTACTTTATCTTACCGAAGTATAGTCCCGAAAGTTAGAATTTTGTAAAATCTGTAGAAAAAGTGTGTGTTGCTATAGAATATTCTGTGCATTCGATTTGAAAATAATACATTTTCCGGAGAAATTAATGCGAAGGTAGGTACTACTTTATCTTACCGAAGTAGTCCCGAAAGTTAGAATCTTGTAAAATCTAGAAAAGTGTGTGTTGCTATAGAATATTCTATGCATTTGATTTGAAAATTATATATTTAGTAGTAGAAGTAAAAATGCCATTTTATTGGATTAGGTAAGTAATTTTATAAAATTCACAGGTTAGTTCTGAAAACCACTGAATTCATTAAACTGACTTTCTGATCGTAGTGAGTAGCTACTAGCATTACATATTTATTAAGAAGTTGAATAATTACTGAAAACTGAAATGAGACAGGCAAAAATACACACTTAAATGAAAACAAAAAATGTAAAAATTTGTTACCCTAACAACCCAAAGTATGATATTTTGCAGGAATACGCTATAATGTACCTTGTTCAACCTTAAACTTGTTTGACACGGTCATAAATTGTTATAAAAATTTGCCAACAAATTATAATTTTTAATAAATTATGACCGTCTTAGATACGCAATATGTTTCATTTGTGTTATAATAATTACGTTCATAATTACTGTTTGTTACCAAATTTTATAAAAATTTATGATCGAGTTAAACCAAGCTTTAAAATAAGACTTAGGTATATAACCACTTTTATTACTAATAAAAATGAATAATATCTTTATTTCGGTAGTGGGGTCTAAAAATAAGGCTTTACCTTGCAAAAAGATCATTTTTTTTATATTGTCTTTGTTATTTAAATATCTTTTATGATCCTATGTGAATATATGGTCAAAAATATGGTTTGAGTGTATTAAAAATTAAAATTGATCATTTCAATCACCATCTGCACACTTTTCATGTTTAATCATCTCCATTGCTATTGTGATGAATTCAAATGGCAGATGATAAATACATAATATCTTCTCTGTGCAGTTGAACACAGATTGAATTTAAACTCTTGAGTATGCAAGTAGAAAAATTGTGATATCCGCAAATATCTACCAGAATATCACTATAGAAATACATTATATTAAAACCGCAAAACCTTCGAATATTTTTTTACATATTTTAGTTAATTTATATGTGTTTTGGCACGTACAGGATTTATTAAAATAACAATGGCCACAAATCTTGTTTTAAAACGCTGTTTAGAAAAAAATAATAATAAGTAATGTAACACAAATTTATCAAAACATTATTTTAAAGTAGAACATAATATGTATTCGAACAAATATTTTGAAAAAAAATCGTTCTTTCGACATATGGGTGAAATTAAATATTGAAATTTGTTGTTATTCAAAACAGTGTTTTAAAACAAGGTTTTTGATACCGGCCAATATGTTTTATATTTATTGGTCCTACCATAAATTTAAAGATATCGATCTTCGTGCACTTCCGCTTGTGTCGCCATCTTGGAAAAATGACGCGAAAATCAGTTAGATCTTGTTGTTCGATTGGATAATAGCGGATAATTAATAGAATAGTTAAAACGGATAGAGTATAGGTTCAAACAGAAAAAAATGCAATATTGACAGCAATATAATTCATTTAGCATTACATTTCGTTGCAATATTGTCAATTTAAGACGTGTTTAATATTTAAGTTACGTTGGTGCAACCGGTCATTAAAGAAACAAACAGACTATTCTATTGAAAACTATGGATTCGTACGATGCTTCATTCTAAAATAAAGTGACCAAATCTCATCGAAGTCAACGATGGACACTGGAAATTAGACAAAAAAATTTGGTGAGGCCAACACAATACCTCCCGCTATTTGGCTATTTACCGCCCGAGTCACAAAAAAGATAAAGCTAATCCTTATTTTTGGATTAGCGAATTTTACTCTAATTTTAGCAGTTTATTTCTTAAAATATAATCTAATCTAATCCAAGTAACTACCTTTCTTGATAATAAAATGAAGATTAAATTTTAAATACCGGGATAGAATAGAGTTCACTAATCCAAAAATAAGATTTAGCTTAAACTTTTTTGCGAATCGTTAATTTTTATTAATTTAAATACATACCTACGTATTTACTTATGCTGGAAACTGTATTGATTTCCTTTCCTATTGTTTTATTTACATTTTTCTTTTTAAAACGTTACTATTATTAATTTGAAATGATTAGTTCTTTGATAGTGACATTTCTCTCTGTCGGTTACATACATTTGAATAACTGCGTAACCAAGAAGTTTAGTTTGTTTAAAGCGTAGCCTCCGGGATTTAAATTATAGATAATTTTATAACTTTGTTGTCAGCAATTGCCATTATTGATTTTGGTTCACGTACGATATCGGTAGTTAACAATCCATAATATATGTAGAAAAAGTATTAATGCAAATCTGTACAAAATTTAATAATCTTTAATTTTTATAATAATATTAATCTCGAAAAACTAACATTTTTCGAAGAAATACTATGTTGAGCTTCAAGTAGTGTCATTTCCTGTTATCCGATTTACACTGAAATCTAATGGGCTCTTTCCATAATAGAAAAAAATTCGAAATACAAGGTTTCAAAATTTACCGAGGGTAACGGGAGGTAAAAAGTACCATGTACCATATTTTTTTATATTTGTATAATCAGCCTTACCTTAACACTAATAATGAGACGATTTGCTCCATTGCGAAGAGCATTTATTGGTGTATCGCCATTTGAGAAAAATTTATATAGGTCACTAGATAAGTAGATATAGACGAAAATATAAATTTTACAGTTTTTTATTTTTCCGAATTTACATTACATTTTTTATATTCTTTCATTGAAAAGAGATTTATTTTAGCTTTCCATCGATATGGCACTCATCTGTGTTCATTTGTTTTAAATAACAATAATGATTAAACTTATAGATTAAACATATTGGTTAATGAAATTAAAGAAAATAATTTTCATATTTTTAAGTATATTTTCTTCATTCTCATTAATACTTTTCACATAACTAATACCTACTTATTGAAACATTTTTCAAATTTCGTTTTATGACACTTATCAATGCTGGACAAGCCATGCAAATGCTGGACGGATGGTTACTTTATTCTAAAGACGGAAGGTGGTATTAGTGATAAATCCTAAAATGTATATTTTCCAATCGATTACAGATAAAAAGATATATTTACCATTTTATTAAATCCATTCACTCGAAATGGGTTATAATGCCTCATGTTGATGATGGTACTAAGAAATAAAATTGCACAGGCACTGTAAATAAGAATAAGATTAGCGAACTAAACCATATTGTTCTAAACGTAAACATGCTTTTTGTTTAGACTGTTTTGCCATCAGCTACGAATAAGAATTTCTGTTTATAAATTTTGTATATTTGTGTTTGAGGAATAAAATTTAATTTGAGAATTTAGTCCAATATCTTTATAGTACCAAAACACAACAGCAAATTATTAAAATTTAAATCCAACGTTCATAAACTATTGAAATTAAATTTAAAATAGTTATTTGTGTACATATATTATACACACTATTTTTCTAATTCTGGAAGATAAGCAAAAAAATAAAAATAAGGAAATAAAGAATTATTTTCTTTAAATAATTTAATATTTATTATCAATTTTTGTATTTGTGATGCGTATCTATGACAACAACAAACATTATATACAACATTCATAAGTAAAATTCGTTGCTAGCAAAGTTTTGCAGGACTAATGTTGCAAAGAATCGCTTTCAGCATGAAAAACAAAACAGAAAATTGTATTTTCAGAGCAGGAGTAAGAAAAAATATTTTTTCTACAACTGTCAAAAAAAGTTGATGTTTGTGTATTGATATCAGTATTGCGAAATATACCATTATTTCATTAATAGCGTAACCATAACAACGCGTATTACACACACTGTGCAAGTGCACATTATTTCATACACTGGGTGTCGAGCTGGGTGTATTATTTCGTGCACTGCGTGCATTATTTCGTGCACTAGGTGCATTATTTCGTGCCCTGTGAACATTATTTCACGTACATTTCCAAAATAAAACTTAAAACTTACATTTTAAATTGTGGAAATGCTGTTAACGTTAATAAATGTGTATAATTTAATCAATTTTTTATTAAACTTGTGTAAAAATTCAAACTAAAATGTGTCAAAAAATGGCAAGATGTCAATAGAGGTAAAATAAATAAATATATCATCACGGCATATTACCCATTGCTGGGTGTGCCAATCTTTGTACACAGATTTCGTTATTGATGCTGACCAGATGACATTTGTACCGTGCGGGCGTTTACCAGCGTCACCTCACGGGGACTCAATGCTGGCGTGGAGAGTGCACCAATAGAGGTATTTTTTAAAATAATTATTCCTACCTGTTTTCTAAAAATTAAATCAAGGGTAGAATAATTATGTGTATCACTAGTCTAGAAACTGCACTTTTGCGAGTGCGAGTATATTTTGACAGGCCGAGCCAGAGGCACGGTCTTTAAATACGAGCACGAGCACTCACAAAGCAGCTTCTGGACGTGTAATACACAAGAAATTTTGTGCCGACTTCTCCTTAAATTTATGAAATGAGTCTGATTTATTGTCCAAATATGAAATACTAGGGATTTTTAATGTTAGTAACATCAGAAGATTTGAATTTATATTTGAACCTTAACAATCAACAAATATATTTTTTTATTGATTCACTTAGCAATTCAAAATATATTTACATACATTTAGCTTAATATGTGTTCATTTAAGTCACATTTAACAATTCAGTATTAAAAGTTATAAAATTTTTGCTAATTCTTGTGTTGAAAATAGTCCTAAATTGACAAATCACCAGAACAGTAATGCCAATTTTTTTACCGACTTTGTAAATAAGTGTTTCCGGACGATTTGGAGTTATGTAATACTACATATAGATATACCGCACGGAGGCACAAAAAATATTGTGTGCACCTTGTACCCGAAATATGTTTAGTGCCGTCGAGCGATTTTTTGCCGTCTCTTTAGCCGAGACTTACATTCTCGTAAACATATACCTACTTTGCACACATGGTACACAAATGACTATTTTTATAAAAATTATAACAAAAAGTTGTCATGAAAAGGTTAATAATAAGTGCACAATTTGTTTATTATTTGATTATTGCTTTATTTACATATTGGCATCGTAGTTTAGTAATATTTGAAATATTTTTTATAAATTACATTCTTTTGTTTGTTTATTGACAATATCCGTATCATTTGGTTAACAGAATCTAAAATTTTGATACATTATCTAAGGTATGTATTCTATTTCCATAAAAACATGATAAATTTTTGTATACCTATACATACATACTTTCATTAATCCAACTATTTGTAGTTACTTAGTAATATTCTTTATTCATATTTCTTTGCTTCCGATGTAAGTAATAAGTTTTATAAACAAATTCATATCAGCATGTACAAATATTTGTTTATCGATAAGTTATTTAATCATCCTAATTTTTATTCGTATGTCTTAGATGTTTGTGTTTAGTATTTGAATTTATATGATATTACTCATCAAATATAATATGAGTATATTTTACGTGCACATATATTAAGTTTTATAAATGCCTATCAATAACTATTAATATTTTTAACGACGACATTAATTTTGCGTACAAACAATATATAATTAAACTTAAAATTTAAATGAAAGCTCGTGCGGTCGTTACAGAGTGACTAATTGAAATAATTACTATTTAAATGTTTTATAAAAACATAAAAAGGATCAATATTTTCACTTAAGCCACGCAATCAAATCAAACCAGAGTGAGAGAGAATTAATTGACATTACCATGAACTTAAAACATCGAGTTTAGTCCCTATTTTGTTGGAAATTAGATCATCACTTTAAATAATTAAAAATATTTATCTGTTATATATTTTTGTATTTTAATGTGATTATTAATAATATTATTGAGATAACGACTGATATTTTCACTATCAATTTAAAATATTCTTTATTAAAGCTCCCTAAGAATCAAACTGCCATATCATATGGCTGCAAAATAATCTAATGTACCTAAACAAAAAATACATTAATAATTTTATTCTTCATTCAGTATTTAATAGATATACGGCAAATCAAAAAGTAACTTAAAATTATTTGTTAAGTTTTATACAGGGTGTTAATGAATACTTGTTGCAAGTTTAAAGGGTTTGTAGAGGATGCAAAATTGACTAACTTTTACTAATAAACATCCCGAAATGCACCAATTTCGAGCTACAGGCTCTTAAAAGATTATTGCATGTGGCCTGTCAATTTAGTTATTAGTTTTGTTTATTTTAACTTTTAGCACTGGATAGGGGATTCCACTTTTTTATAATATCATCTGAACGTATAAGTAAAACTAAGAATGTCGGTGAAAATCCGGTGAAAAATTCCTATTAATAAGCGAGTTATAGTCTTCCGAAATTTGAAAATATAGATGTGACGTCACGTATATAAGTTTTTATATCAAACTATTTTCTTCATGGAGCTAAATGTTCTTGAAATATATGCTATTTCCAAATTATATTTATAAAAAATAAATGAATATTATTATACTGTACAAGTCGACAAGATTTATAATTGGAAATGTATTTAAGTTTAATGCAAAATATTTATATTCAAATAAAAACTGTTTGAGAATTGCACTACTGGACTGATAGCCACGCCTCCGCTAATTGAATTTCTCTACTTCCATTGGTAGTAGGTTTCGCCCCTAACTCGGTATTCGTTATATATTTATAGGTGGTCTTCGAGTTGCCAATCAAAATAATATATATGGATTTCATATGAGTGACGAGCTGCTAAAATAAAAACCCCCTTATATCCGAAGTATTTCAATTATATCATTTTATTTCTTTATTAATATTCATTATTACGCATATACTTTCACTATTTTTTACTAATTTCTCTTAATTCGATTGAGCTGTAATACCCTATTGAAGATGTATTATAAAGGAGCGTACTATGTATGTTCACGATTACGCTAACCCTGTCTCCAGACATTCCTAGATGAATATTCGTTAATTTGACAATTATTTGTTGTTGAATTTTCTCGTACGAACGAACGTTTGCTAGGAACTGTGTAACCACACATTTCCCTGTAGCATTCAGTCAACAAAAATCGGAAAATGTTTGTAAGGTGACCTTGTGCATCTATAAAATTGATGTCGCGGAATATTTATTATGTTTTAGGTGACTGGTGGTGATTCGGATGGTCCGGGTTCGATTCCGACTCAAACTTGAAAACTATTTCTATACTCTGTTTCATGCAACCCATTCAGCAGATCTCGCTCGCATCAGCGCCAATTTTAAGTAGTCGAAATTACATTGGATAAACTTATCTCATGTCTCCAATTTCAGCCAATCAAATAGGTCAAAACTATGCTCTTCAATACTGAATGGCTTAAATGAAACAAGAAAGGGGATTACAGCTCAATCGAATTAAGAGAAATTAGTAAAAAATAGTGAAAGTATATGCTTAATAATGAATATTAATAAAGAAATAAAATGATATAATTGAAATACTTTGGAAATAAGGGAGTTTTTGTTTTAGCCGCTCGTCACTCATATGAAATCCATATATATTATTTTGATTGGCGACTCAAAGACCACCTATAAATATATAACAAATACCGAGTTAGGGGGTGGAGTCTACTACCAATGGAAGTAGACAAATTCAAATAGCGGACACGTGGCTACCAGTCCAGTACTGCAATGCTCAAACAGTTTTTATTTGAATATAAATTTCTTTCATTAAACTTAATAATTTTGATTCACTTGCAATTATAAAGCATGCAGACGTGTGCAGTGAAAAAGAATTGCAGTATAGCTAAGTTATCAGAACGCTGTAAGAAATGCATCGATACAGATAATAAGTGGACTGTAATTGTAATTTCTCTACTTTTGTTACAAAAGACATCTTCTATTTTATTCATTGTAATATTTAACATAGTCGCTTGTATTTATATAGTTAAAAGTAAAAATAAAGACTAAACAGCGAAAAATAGTTATTTACGTTTATACTCGTTTGTCCTGACAGTGTTCTACAGGACGAGTAGGCAAAGTACAAGCCGCAGTCGAGTATTATAAGCCTGTGAATCCCGATATTATTATACATGTTTTTTTATACTATTTTTTTCTATTGAGGTAATTTTATAATTACATTTTTCTAAAAAGGACTTGTCAAAAGTATGTCTGTGTTTTTTTTTTGTTAGTTATGTTGGTAGCACTTACCGCTAACAAATGAAATTTCATATTTCGATAGTTTGTGTATTGTGTGATTCTGACTGCTTCTTTACATTGAAACTTTGTATCAAGCATTATATAATTATGGAAGAGAAAAACCAATACTTACAAATGTACTGCACCGGTTTATTGATGAACCACCTTATTTGACATATCTTGTAATAAAGGTGAATTTATCAAATAACGAATCGGGATCGCTGGTTCGTGTTAGTTATTATCATAAATAAAACTCTTTAAATAATGAAATACTTTAATGAACAATTTATTGATCTACACTTTTACATTCCACCATTTTGTTAACACATCCACTGCTCACTTGCAGACATAACAGCAACAGCTGTTCTTTCATTCTTCAATACAAAACATATGTTGTATATGTATATGTCACTTATGTCTAAATCATATTTAAAAATTTAATATTCGACAGTCCGCCTCGACGTGGAACTGGAAATCATGGATCGTAAAATTTTCATATTTACTTGCACGTAGCCACAAATTGAATTGACAGCGTCAACATTTCAAGTAACGTACACCATTACATTTCAAAACCTGCGTGATATAACAATACAATCAGCTGAAAATTGCAATCTTACCATAAAATTAAATTGTAATAAATAAAACTTACCGTTTAAATTGTTTTGATAAAGTAAATCTGAGCGCATTGTTTCTTGTTTCATAATTTTTTAGTTGAGAGATATTAACTCCACCTCGAACTCCACATATTCTTCTTTCTGTACTAACACAGATATACCTATAAATTCTGTTCTTTCTAGTCCTATCATCTAGAGAAAAGATAAAAATCATAAAATAGAAGTAATGTTTCAACATAAACAACTTACCATTTTGAGGTTATATGTAATTCATCTGTCATGACTACCACCTCTAGAATACGAAAGGCGCCAAAAACAGTACTTTTATAGATCTTCTAAACGTCGTGTTTTCAGTGATAAACAGTGCTTTTATAGACTCATAAGAACACCGAAATAGAAAAAAATAACTTGTGCTTAACAATTGCGTGGTGCGTGGATAATACGCAGTTTAATAAAATAATTAATAAAAAAAACTACGTGGTATATTATATATAGTTCAAGTTTTGATTACCACTAACCACTTGTATTCAATGCAGTATTATTGGGTTTACCTCCGTCATTTCTCATTTCGTTACTTTCTGCGTTTATATACTTTAAATGGATTCCGTAATTCAAAAAGGCGATAAAGGGTTCAAAATAGTAAGAATTTGGAATAGAGTAAATGTGGAATGTAGATATAGGTAGAGATGAGGAAATTGTGGTATTTTAAAAATTAATAACTTTGATAGTCTTTAACATTGACTTTTAATATTACTATTATTAATATTTATAACGAATAACGAATGATTATCATTTAGGTGCGAGATATTGCTCGGTTTTTAGTTTTATTAATTATGGGCAATTAATTCGTGTTCACTATACATCAAGGGTTAACAATCATTTCTACTTTTGTTGCCTTTTCAATTTAAACCGTTAAAGTACAAAAAGTTGTTTAAAAAATCTGGTGTGGCCAACTCAATACCTCCCGCCATTACAGCCCAGTCTCAAAAAAGATTAAGTCAATCCTTATTTTTGGATTAGCGAATTTTACTCTAATTTTGACAGTTTATATCTTAAAATATAGTCTAATCTAATCCAAATTACTACCTTTTTTTACCCCTCAACAGGATTAAATCCCAATTACAGAGTGGGTTCACATTCACACACATCCGTGCCTTAGTGGGATTCGAACCCAGAGCCCCGAGGGCACTCATAACATGAGGCGTTGCTCTAACCACCGGAGCTATAATAAAATGAAGGTTAAATTTTAAATACCGGGATAGAATAGAATTCACTAATCCAAAAATGAGGATTAGCTTAAACATTTTTTGAATCGTTAATTTTTATTAATCTAAATTCATACCTACATGTTTACTTATGCTGAATCGAATTCCTTTTCTATTGTTCTATTTACTTTTAAAACGTTACTAATATTATTTTGAAATGATTAGTTCTTTGATAGTGTCATTTATCTGTCAGTTACATACATATGAATAACTGCGTTTTATTTGATTAAAGCGTATAGGCTCTGGGATTTAAATTATAGATAATTTTATAAATTTATCCATAAAATATATAGAAAAAGTATTAATGCAAATCTATAGAAAATTTAATAATCTTTAAATTTTATAATAACATTAATTCCGAAAAAATAACATTTAAAGGTATTTTTCGAAGAAAAACTATTTTGAGCTTTTAGTAAAGTGCCATTTCCGGTTATCCGATTTTCACCAAAATCTAATGGGCTCTTTCCAATACAGAAAAAGTTCGAAATACAAGGTTTCAAAATTATCCGATACACACAGGCATCATCGTGAAAATGTTAAAATTGGATTCTAGGAACCTTAAAACGTGGTCATTTACCAAAATCTCGATATGCGATTTTTAGCACGATCCCTATACCTCCCTTACCAAGGGTAGCGGGAGGTAAAAAAATGGAAAATTATTATTTTTAAGTAATAATTAATAATAATCAATAATTTATATTTTATACTTAATGGAAACTTTAGTATTTTAATGAACCTAAATTTTCCATTATTTATAAATTATTAATTATTGATTATTATTAATTATTACTTAAAAATAATAATTTTTAATTTTTTTAAAAAACAACTTTTCGTACTTTAATTGTTTAAAATTGAAATTATACACCCATATTTAATAAAACTGAAGACCGAGTAATATTTAACAGTTCGATAAATGATAATCATTTTTTATTAGGTGGCTATATTTAGGTGTTAAATAGTCAATTGTTATTTGCTGTAGATGTAGAACTACTAATCCAAATATGAAAGACAGAGGCTTCACACTTTTTTAAATAAATAGCTTTTTTGTGTAACCCTAATTTTGCCGGTATGTGTGTATTATTAATATTTATTTTACACGCTTTTTGATACATTATATTATAAGCGGTGAAATTATATGGGGATGAGACAGTTTTTTAATTATTTATATTATTACACTTTTTATGCGCCGGCGATGAAGGTGAGATAATGAAAGACACACACAACAACCATGCCTTCCCCGGGATTCGAACCCAAGACCCTTGGAGAGTAAAGGGACAGCGCTACCGCTACTCTGCCTGGATCGGGTATTACGAAGTTCCTCGGAGTAGGTACGGAGTGACTCCATGGTGTGACTAGAACCCCAAACTCAATCAAAATATCCAAACCGAGTAAAACTCCAAACTGAATGAAAACTCTAATGAATGAAAAAATGGACTTTTAATATAAATAACCCTATGACGAATTCCGGAAAAGTCCATTACTCGTTAGTTTTTCACATTTTTATAGTTTTTACAATCGTTATCATGGTTACGAGTCATTTTATCCAATAATCTATGAGTTTACTACGTAATAATATCAAATTATGATGTTTTCATGAAGTTATTTCATTGAATTTGTAAAAAATTTCCATTTAACTGTTATAATTACTGACTTTAGAATAATGTATGGCGCTTGATTAAAAAGTGTATTATTTCATTCTTAGGAATTCGATGAACACGAGAACACGTCTACAGTTCATGTCAAATTTTCCTATTCTGAAGTAAGACAACACTTTGTAATGTTGCATAAATCACTATTATATAAAGTATATATTTTTAAATATTAAATTACGGTTATCTTTGGCTCGCCCTGTTAATAATATATCATCATATCTTACACCAATAATAATACAACTTCGTTCTTAGGAGAAATTATACTTAATATTATAATAGATGATATATTTTAGTCGTGACCAATTTTTATCAAAAAAATTAACGTTGTCAAGTAAAAAATATCTACAATTTTTTTGGATAGACAGATTGGGCCAGATTTCAATTAAAGTATTAAATATTTACATCAACAGAGATTGTAGTAGATTTAGAAGGAAATTAACATTGAAAAAAGTAAACATACAATCAATATTTCATCAAAGTCATGCACGCAAATAAAATCTGTAATTATTCAAAAACAAATGCGTGTGTTGCCGTTTTTAATAATTCATACAAATTCATGGTATGGTCATTCTTTAAATATGCTTGTAACGAGTTCGCCGTGTTCGTAAAAAATAAACAAAAATACTGAGAATGATTGTATTAGTCAGAGAGTACAGTAATAATTAGTTCATATTACCACGACGCGATCTTAATGACGATTTTTTGAGAGCGCGAAGTAGGATAAAATTTACATTTTGTAGGTGAAACGGTTGCTTATTGGTAACATATTGAAATTAAGTAGGCTTTAGAGATTTCAATCTACACAAAAATAGTTTTTATGGGGATTCATTTGAGTCTAATTTCTGAATTAATTAGACGATTAGAAATGAAGAATTAGTAATGACTTATTTTTGATTGGGTTTTTATTATGCTCTTATTATAAATGTTGTAAACATTATTATATAATGTCAATTTCATTACAGTAATTTGTCATTAATGGAAACAATTTTGACAAGGATAATTGATAAATTAATTCGAGAAGTATTAATAATAATATATGACGCTTTCTGCATATTACAATTGCATATATTTAAATAAGTTTAATCCATTCCATTTACATTTGCGTTTCTAATATACCAGGTGTCTACTTTTTTATGGACCATAGGGTATACAATGGTAAAATTTTTATGTGGCTGTTCATTCTGCCCTATTAACTTTAGTACTAAAGTGTTAACACAAAAAATGTTCAGAATTAAAAACTGCATCAAATGAGCCTAAATTTATGGATATAATATAGGTTCTTATCATGAGATAAATGTAAAATGAAATATCCGTCTAAGCTTTTTATAGAATACCATGCAAGACAAAACATACAATTCAAAAAAATAGTCTTATTGTTTTATGTTTATTACTTGATATTTAGTTGTTAATTTTGTTCCATTGAGTTGTTTCTGCGATAGTAAATTAAAATTATTATAAAACTTTATGACAGATATCATCTGCCAAACATAAGCAAACTGTTTAACATTTTGTGCTGTTATGCCCATGGTACTCTGTAAATAGCTAAAATTATTAATTTTATTTTACCTCTCTTTCGCAAACGAAACTATAATTCTGCATTTTTTTTTTATTTACACTTTAGGTCTAAAATTAATAGCAGAATTTACAGCCATATGAAAATTTTACCATTATTTCTTATATGGTCCACACAAAAGTAAACACCCGAAATATTTATATGTTGATAATTTTGTTACTTTTTGACATTTGTGTAGATTTGTATTTATTTATAGCGCAACTTCCGTAATACGAGTATTATACATAGTGTAACAAAAATAAGTACATTAAATTTAACCAGTTACAGAACTCGTCGAGAGCAACAATATTTCTTTAGTAACTATTAATAAAAAATTCAATTTATTTTTTGGAAAAATATTCTTCCAATTTTGAGACCTATACAAGATGTAACAGAAATAAGTACATTAAATGGAAGAACTCGTCGAGAGCAACAATATCTCTTTGTAATTCATTTTTGAAATCTGTTTTTAGTGATTTTTGAATATTATTATCATATTGGTGAGTGGTTTATTTTTATATTATATTGTTTAAATTGTAATTTAGAATATTTTTAATAGCTGATTTTATCTCCGAAACATTCGATTCAAGACAAATAAAAAAATATTTGTTCAAATAATTGTCAATTGTCTTCAATGATTTTTGGTAGATAATGAAATTTTTGGCAAAACAAAAAAAAAAGTTACTAAGAAATATTGTTGCTCTCCGTGAGTTGTGTCACTGGTTAAATTTAATGTACTTATTTCTGATACAGCCTGGTTAGTACTACTTTCATTGTCAAATATTGTACTTTAGTCAAAAAAATTAAAGCAATAAAAACAAATTAAAGTGGAAATAACACTTATAACGTTTTAACTTGTATCATAAAACAATTCCCGTATATTTCTAAAATAAAATGAAATTGAAAATATCAAACTCAGGTAATTACTTAAATAAATAAATATATCATCACGTCTTATTACCCATTGCTGATATTAAATTAAACCAGTGCTCGGTCATACATTATTGTTAGCTACATAGGTACTCATAAAAGATTTTTGTGAAAAATTCATGTACCTCAATGGGAATTGCTAGACATAAGAAGGTCCTGGATTCAAGTCTCAGTGAAGTCCATGAATTTTTCATAAAAATCTTTCTTCGTACGTACATAGGTATATAAAAGTGTACAATATGTACTTGAATGAAAAGTCGAAATCAAAACTGATAATCTTTTCACTGATATGAACTAGGTGCATTCTAATGACCAGGACAAAATTTATTTTCCTATCAACAAATGCTATATTCTTAAGTGAAACGCACTATAGTGAATCTGAAACAAATGTAAGTTTTCCGAAAAGAACGCATGGAATTTCAGTATCACGTTTTCAGCATTTTTCAAACAAGATTTTTCTGCTGTAGCCCACAAAAATAAGAATTACAAAATGTATTCTAAATTTTTGACATATTATCTTCTACTTGGGCGGCTATGCATGGAATTTTTAAGCGGTCATGACATGCTTTCATGAAACAAAATAAAAAAACAAAAATCTTATGTTTTTAATTATTATCTCCACTCATTTACATTGTGAGAACGTTTTTTACCTTCCGTCACCTTTAGGTAAGGAAGGTATTGTATTTGGTCAAAAAATTCGATGATGAGTTTTTAATCAATAAGCACGTTTTAGGGTCCCTAGAATACGAATTTACTATTTTTACGATTATGTCTGTATGTGTGTGTGTGTGTGTGTGTGTGTGTGTGTGTGTGTGTGTGTGTGTGTGTGTGTGTGTGTGTGTGTGTGTGTGTGTGTGTGTGTGTGTGTGTGTGTGTGTGTGTGTGTGTGTGTGTGTGTGTGTGTGTGTGTGTGTGTGTGTGTGTGTGTGTGTGTGTGTGTGTGTGTGTGTGTGTGTGTGTGTGTGTGTGTGTGTGTGTGTGTGTGTGTGTGTGTGTGTGTGTGTGTGTGTGTGTGTGTGTGTGTGTGTGTGTGTGTGTGTGTGTGTGTGTGTGTGTGTGTGTGTGTGTGTGTGTGTGTGTGTGTGTGTGTGTGTGTGTGTGTGTGTGTGTGTGTGTGTGTGTGTGTGTGTGTGTGTGTGTGTGTGTGTGTGTGTGTGTGTGTGTGTGTGTGTGTGTGTGTGTGTGTGTGTGTGTGTGTGTGTGTGTGTGTGTGTGTGTGTGTGTGTGTGTGTGTGTGTGTGTGTGTGTGTGTGTGTGTGTGTGTGTGTGTGTGTGTGTGTGTGTGTGTGTGTGTGTGTGTGTGTGTGTGTGTGTGTGTGTGTGTGTGTGTGTGTGTGTGTGTGTGTGTGTGTGTGTGTGTGTGTGTGTGTGTGTGTGTGTGTGTGTGTGTGTGTGTGTGTGTGTGTGTGTGTGTGTGTGTGTGTGTGTGTGTGTGTGTGTGTGTGTGTGTGTGTGTGTGTGTGTGTGTGTGTGTGTGTGTGTGTGTGTGTGTGTGTGTGTGTGTGTGTGTGTGTGTGTGTGTGTGTGTGTGTGTGTGTGTGTGTGTGTGTGTGTGTGTGTGTGTGTGTGTGTGTGTGTGTGTGTGTGTGTGTGTGTGTGTGTGTGTGTGTGTGTGTGTGTGTGTGTGTGTGTGTGTGTGTGTGTGTGTGTGTGTGTGTGTGTGTGTGTGTGTGTGTGTGTGTGTGTGTGTGTGTGTGTGTGTGTGTGTGTGTGTGTGTGTGTGTGTGTGTGTGTGTGTGTGTGTGTGTGTGTGTGTGTGTGTGTGTGTGTGTGTGTGTGTGTGTGTGTGTGTGTGTGTGTGTGTGTGTGTGTGTGTGTGTGTGTGTGTGTGTGTGTGTGTGTGTGTGTGTGTGTGTGTGTGTGTGTGTGTGTGTGTGTGTGTGTGTGTGTGTGTGTGTGTGTGTGTGTGTGTGTGTGTGTGTGTGTGTGTGTGTGTGTGTGTGTGTGTGTGTGTGTGTGTGTGTGTGTGTGTGTGTGTGTGTGTGTGTGTGTGTGTGTGTGTGTGTGTGTGTGTGTGTGTGTGTGTGTGTGTGTGTGTGTGTGTGTGTGTGTGTGTGTGTGTGTGTGTGTGTGTGTGTGTGTGTGTGTGTGTGTGTGTGTGTGTGTGTGTGTGTGTGTGTGTGTGTGTGTGTGTGTGTGTGTGTGTGTGTGTGTGTGTGTGTGTGTGTGTGTGTGTGTGTGTGTGTGTGTGTGTGTGTGTGTGTGTGTGTGTGTGTGTGTGTGTGTGTGTGTGTGTGTGTGTGTGTGTGTGTGTGTGTGTGTGTGTGTGTGTGTGTGTGTGTGTGTGTGTGTGTGTGTGTGTGTGTGTGTGGATGTGTGTGTGTGTGTGGATGTGTGTGTGTGGATGTGTGTGTGTGTGTGTGTGTGTGTGTGGATGTGTGTGTGTGTGTGTGTGTAACAAAATTTTCGTCTGCGATAACTCTAATACTACAGTTACAAAAATTATAATTTTTTCGTATACTTCTTCGTTACATCCATATGAAGAGCTGATTAGATTTTGGTTACAATTGGTCAACCGGAAGTACCATCATTTGAAGATTTTAACAGTTTTTCTTGAAAAAACTATGTTAAATATCATTTTTTCACATTTGATGTTATTATAAATATCAAAGAATATTTTATTCTCTATACGATTTGACTGCATTTTATACTTAATATTAAATGGATATAGTTAAAAAAATTTAAAGAAATTAAATTTCATGAAGTAGCCATAGCTATGGAAACAGCTACTATATTAAAAAAATTCTGATTGAAAGATGTCAGTGTCAAGTGAAATTGACATAGTGTGTTTGTCTTATAATTTTAGTGGAAATATAGGATCTTTTGCTTTCTGTATGGAATTTGTATAAAATACATACAACTGCTTTAAGGTAATGTACAAGAAATAATAATAATAATAATATATCTATTATTTCTGCAGATACATTACACTGTATATAGAAAACGTCACAAAATAATAATTTTCTGTATGAAATTTGCATAAAATACATGCAACTGCCGGAAGGTAATGTACAAGAAATAGAATATTTAATTTAGCAAGGAACTTTCCGTATGAAATTTGTACAAAATACATAGAACTGACGGAAGGTAATGTGCTGGCCACATCAGATTTTTTATGTACGATTGCAGAAAAAGCACTATTTCGGCAGTAGCGGTAGGTGGGTACCTACTTCAAGATGTCAGAAGATATGGGGCATAGTATTATTCATATTGTAGGGCCCGGTAATTTCATCTCTTGGTAACTTAACTGTCAGTTAAAAGAAAAAATAAAGCGTCGATATGTGAGTCTAACTCAGTGGTTAATTGTTAAAAAAATTCACCAATCAAATATGTTGACATAACAAAAATTTGGATTTTTAGTTGTTAAAAACTAACTAAATTTTGCAGAGGAGGCACGTCATCAAACATTACAAAATGAAAAAAAAAAAAACTGTAGCAATGGCCGTGTGATTTGTATGTTTAGCAAAACGAAGAAAATAAATACGATTTTTTGCACACTATAAGAAAAGTACATTTTAATTAAATTTAGAATTATTTTAAAGTCGAACATAATGTTTTTCACGCATTTTTAATTTAAGTAAAATAATTGTAGTTCATTTTTTCACCAATGGTTGGCATTACTGGATTTGAAAATTTATACGTTCACATGACATGCATTGTCGATTGTCGAAGTGGTGTTCTGTCATTCGTATGACAGTAATGTTTATAGGTTATGTTCATATTGAACAAAAATCGTGACTGATATTAATGGATAAAAGGAGACAGTTGCAACAAATATTACTGATTTTTATGGATTAAGAAGGTAATTCCAAGTAGAACTGGACAAAAGCGGTATTTGCTTCATTTACCTTCTTTATTTTAAGATTGAAAAAATTAGCATCGCACTTAAATACAATTATGCAACACACATTACATTTTTTTAAATGAAATTAGTATACTATGTAAACCTAGTAATTTCGTGACGTCATTATCTAGTTACACAGTTTGATGACGTGCCTCCTCTGCATAAATATTTTTACTATAACTAATTTTTCAATGCGATATTTTTCTTATAACAAACTGACAGTTAACAGACAGTTTAATCAGAGATGAAAATACCGGTCCTATACTCCATTCGCTGAAATGAGAGAATGTGAAACTAATTCTTGAACAGAAACAAGTTATTGTATTGCTACGGCTCCAAAATTATTCTTTTTTGACCAAAAGAATGAGTTGTCTCTTGTCTCTGTTCAAGAATTAGTTCCACATTCTCTCGTTTCAGCGTACGGAGTATAGGACAATATAAAAAACATAGAAATTTTATTGAAACAATAATTTTGACTCTCCTACATATTTATATTCGGTATCAGGGAATTCTTATTAAACCATGATATATTTATAAATCTTTGAGATAGCAGCTGGTTATTGTTCTCAAAAATACAAATTATAATTCACCAAATTCTATCAAGTACAAATTTGTCATTCTTGAAATATTGAATAATGGAACGAACAAAATATTATTTTTATTATTTGACTCACACATTTCCTTATTTCCTATTCATATTTTGGGTCCATTCACCTTTCGTAGGAGTTCTCTTTTCCCGCATTTTATTTCTTCATTTTCTTGATATTCCCGACTTGGGTTAACCTAAATTTGCATAGTTATCCCTGCGTTTATGTCTATGGATCCCATTGAGTTGAGAGTTTGTGTTTTGGGGGCGGAATCCCTCGTTGAAGTCGCACCTGTGCGCGGCGGCGGAGCGCAAAGGCGCCTCTGCTGCTGGACACGGGGTCACGCACTAGCAGCCGTACTTCCTAAACCAAGAGAGAAGACAGCCGGTCGGAAGAGTCTGCAAGACCTCATGTGAGGATGAATGCCCTTTTCGCACTATAAAAACTTTCTTTATGGGTTCTTAATAAAAGATATTGATTTGTTCTATCAAAATGTTGGTTTTAGTTACGAATTTTGATTGGATTTGAAGTTTGTGAGAAGGAAATGAGGAAATTGAAGACAGTTGTGGTTTAGGAAATGTTTTGCAGTAGGGTCTGGGTTCAAAGTGAGAAGTAATGCCCCTTTTATACATTATATTTTAATTGTTCAATTAATTTTCTTCATGGGTTTAGTTACCTACAATTTTTTTCGTAAAGGTTTTATGAAAATGAATGATCAAAAATTAAGAATAGATCAGGTTTAGGAGTTATTAATGTGGTTTCGTATTTACATTTTTTGCAGTAAACTTTGTTTTGTTCAATTCTTATAAATAATATCTACTACTCGTATTTACAATATTCGTATTGTTTAGTTTATGATTTAAATAGTAATTCTAATATAAATATGGCCAATAATTTAAATCGCACAATAAAATATCGTAATTCAGTGGTTTCGTATTCATTAAAAAAAATTAAGTTCCTTTAAGTTATGATAACCTGGGGGTTAAAAAACAAGTAAAGTGTACATTGGAATAGGATAAATTTCTTCTTCTTATCCCACATAGGAGTTGTTTAAGTATAAATAAACAAATGATGAAATTTTAAATATTTTTAACGTTTTTACAATGAGCTTTTATTTAACTTCGCTTGTTTGTTACTTACTTGTAGTTGGTTTGTTATTGTCAAATATTGTAATCCAATATTGACCTACTTCCAGATACCTCGCAGATACATATTCGATGCTCGATGGAATGAAACTTTGCACAAATATGTACGTAGTTTCGGTGACAATAAGAATGTAATATTTTCATGATAAATTCGTTTTTAGAAACATTTTTTTACCTCTCGCTAAGAGAGGTATTGGATTCATGCTAAAAATCGCATATCCAGATTTTAGCGAATAAGCACGTTTTAAGGTCCCTAGAATCTGATTATAGCATTTCTACGATGATGTCCGTATGTGTGTGTGTGGATGTTGGATCCACGATTTCTCAAATACTATAAGACTTAAGACATTCTTAACTACGGATTCCGCAATCTAACAATAATGGGAAGAGTTGATTAAGTTTTGGTAACAATTGGACAATCATCTAAATATTATTTATCGAAAATTTATGTAAATACTTATATTAAAGAACGTTAAATTCTTTATTCGATAAATATAAATTCATTATTATATCTTCTATAGATTTAGAGATAAAGAAATGCATATAAAATAATTTGATGTAAAAATTCACAGATCAAACTACTTCAAGGCAAGAAATTCAAATGTTTGTAATTGACACATAAATGTCACTGTCAAAAATATTTTTATGCCACTGTCAAAAATATTTGTACATCATTATGTAGATTATGAAAATAAAAAAAAGTCAACAACGAAAAAGAAGATAAAAAGAATATAAAAGGAATTTGCAAAAAATGACAAATATAAAGAAAAAGAAAAGGAAAGTAGAAAAAAATTTCAGGATATTGAATATAAAGAAAATGGATGTATTGTACCTAATTTACATTAAAATATCCCATAGATTTTGCAAATATATGTGAGAATTATTTTGTAGTGAGACATGAATATATGTATTTGTAATTAAAAATATTTTTCGTTTTATTCGTACAACCAGGTAAAATATCTGGCGAGAGGTTATGTGCTGGCCACATCAGATTTTTTTAAATAAGTTTATAAGTATAAGTTAAATAAGTTTTACGTTGTTTACTACAATAATTGATAAAATACAGTGTACTGTTCACCCTAAATTCACTATTTTGACACTAATAGTAATTATGCGCTAACAAGTCTGTTTAAAACGTCCACTTAAATTTATTTCCACAGTAAATTTAATGCAATGAACAAATAGAACGCGATTTTTTGTCAGCAATGATTTAAATATAAGGAATATGGAAATTGATTCGAGTTTGTTTATTTTATTAAATATAAATAGGTACCTATACCAGAAAAACTTTTATATACATATAAATATATGTAATCCATATTTACGCCCACGCTTTTATTTACCGATGCAGAAAGCAATTTATGAAAAACGTGTTTTAACTTTTTTTATTTATTTATTTATTATAATGTTATTAACATTACCTTGATAAAATATCAGTAGAAGGAAAATTAAAACATGTGCTAATATCATTGTTTCCATATCGTGGTTCATATGGTATATAAAAAAATATACATAATTTAGCAAAAAAATATTTTCCATTGTAGATATTTACTTAACACGGCTAAAACAAGAATTGTAATGTTGTGCAACTCATAAAACCCACTGTATTTTTTTAATAGTCATTAAAAATAACTCATTAAAACCTACAAATTATTAATTATTGGATTAATTAAAAAATAAAACTTTCCTTTGAAACTTCATAGAAAAATAGATAAATAAGAGACAACAACGAAGTCACAAAATTAAATTAAAGGTTAAACGGTTTTACATAGTCCGCTTTTTTATTGATTCGTATTTTAATCATACATACTTCCTTAAATATATATAAATTTTAATTAATATTTGGTTTTTTGCGTTCAATCTACTTTTTCATTTGGACCACACTTATCTAAAAAAAGAAAAAATCCTCTATGAAAGAACAAAAGTTTGCAAAGAATAACAATTAAGTATGGAAAAAATAGCAAGCCCCAAAAACCGTCTAGCGTTAGGCATTTTATATAGAAAATTTTTCAAACTTTCATCAAATTTTTGTCTTACGTTATTTTTACTTCTTTTCATTTGTTTTCTTATATTTAAAATTTTTATAACTTAACAATGTTGTATAATTAAATATTGTAATATTTATTGATGTCATTAGAAGACAAAATCGATAGCCATAATAGTAATTTGTTTATCAAGACTGTAAAAGTAACATTTTTTGGCTGAATCCGTAATTTGCTGCCGAGGCGAGCAAATTAAATGAAGCTAAAAAGAACTTTTTAATCGAGGTGCACAAATATTTTAGGCGACTATCAGAAAGTTATAAATTTTTATTTAAAAATATATTTTACTGTCGAAATATATTATAACCCAAAAATGAAAATAAACCAACTAAGTACAATGAACAATAGCGATAACGATTTTTCCTATACTTCGCCTGAAAATTGATGAAGCTGCAAGTTCTTTTTTAAAACTCATTGCTAGATCGTAACCCCTACAGAAACAGGTGAAAATCTTTAACTCGTAAGGCAAGCATATTGTATTTTTGTATTGGTTTTTATTTTAAAGAAATGCAATACTATATAATATAGTTACAGAGGATAAAATACAACTAGATAGAGTAATAGAGTGTAGTACAATATGTTTATAAAATTCAGTAATTCAGTCTTCTCTGAATTGTGTCGCCTGGCGTGGGATATAGTCTTTCCTTGAGTTGCTGAATGTTGAATTCTATTTTCATGTGTAGTATCTACTCTGTATGTAGTCTAATATAAGCAGAAAACCTTTAAGAATGTAACATTTGGCCTGACTCCAAATTGTTTGATTTTTACGTTTTACAGGAAACTGTCTCTGTATTTCATTGTAATTTGACTAATAACGTAATGTGACTAGGGTTTTCCTCGCCACAGTAGATAATATGACTGCGTAAATACTTTAATTCATAACTTCTGAAAGTTTGACGTTAATACGATCTGAACTGAACATTTATGCTTGTGTTTCACCAGCTTTTCCTGTGAAATGTTTTTTTGATGTTAGATACATATCATACATATGTTCAAAAGTTGTAACCTTTTGAATGATATGACTCCATATTGCTTATGTTTATTATCATCAGTGAACAGATAGGGAACGTGAAACAATAATAATTGTAGATTGTAGTTTAATAATTGTCCACTATTTGTCATATTTTCAGTGTGAAAACAACACATATGTTATAAATAAAATTTAGATACCAGGAACTGTTTCTAATAGATATAATCTTTTAAGTTGAATATTAATGATATTTTATTGATGTCGGTTTTATATTTAAATTATGTCGGTTGCTTTATTCATTTTAAAACAAGAATTGTAGAAAGAAGAAAGTAGTATATGTATATTTATTGTATTTTTTAATATATTTTTCCTTGTATATAGATTGAGAATTAAGTTTAAAAATTAAAAATCTTTTTTCGCAATATTGCGTTTTGATAATAATTTATTTTCCTAGAAGAGCAAAGTACATCAATCTATAATATACCTATTATAAATTACTTGTATTAGAAACACTACTGGCTTAACATAAATAATGTTTTTCATTAATTAATCATTTGATTTAATTTATGATTTAAATTATGATTAAAATCAAGTAATGTGTTTATTAAAATGAATGATTAAAAAATAATAATAACGAGGGTTTTTCCAAAATTATTAAATATTTAAATTATACAGTTTATTATTTTATTTCATCAGTTTATATAGGTATTTGCGGATATTATTGTCTATAAAATGTTTTATTGCCGCCCCTAAAATGGTGGTAAGTGATTAAAAAAAGGTGCCTACTGAAAGGTGAAATTTGGAATCCTGCTTATTAATTTCTTTGTTAATTTGATCAGAAACTGTTAATTTCACAAATTTTATCTGATTTAACAAAAATTTAGTTAAACCTTATATAAAATGAAGGGTTTATTAAAGATATACGAGCCCAAACTCATATTAGTTGGGCCGGTTAACATTTTCAACAAATAAATTATAAAACCTACGCAAATGGTGACAAATTTCTACAAATTTCTTTCGACTAGTTTAAAATATAGATTTTAAACTTACAAAAATTGAATTTGTTATTTAAGTATTCTGTCATTTATATTGGGTTACGTCGCCTTTATTAGTAATATCAGCTTTAATTCTTTTAGGCGTTTGGATCCCTAAGTCCTGTGAATATTGTCGCATGTCTTGAAAAGGATGTTTTTCTATACGCACTGAATATTTACGAAGTTGCTTTTCGTTGTGCTAAAAGTACAGGGTTTCGGTAGAAGCTAAATCTGGACTAGAAGATGACTCTTCAAATACAGGCCGAATTATTCGGCCCACATTTTTTTTAAGACTATATTTAAAGTAGTTGAAAGAATTTTGTAGAATTTTCTAACCATTTGTGTAGATTTTATAATTTGTTGAAAATGTAAACCGGCCCAACTAGTATGAGTTTGGGCTAGTTTGTTTCTTTTTTCAAATTGTTTATGTTTGAGTTTTAAATGACAGTTTATTTAAAAGGTATGATATATGCGATATTAATGTAAACAGCGTAGTAAATAACAGCAGAAGTAAAAAATCTGATGTGGCCAGCACATTACCTTCCGTCAGTTCTATGTATTTAATATAAATGTCATACAGAAAGTTCCTTGGAAAAGATTCTATTTCTTGTACATTACCTGAAGGCAGTTGTATGTATTTTATACAAATTCCATACAGAAAGTTTCGAGCAAAAGATCCTATATTTCCAGTAAAATTATAACACAAACATACTGTCAACTTCTCTTGAAACAGACACCTTTCAATCAAAATTTTATTAATATAACAGTTGTTTCCAGAGTTATATACAGACATCATCGTAAAAATAGTAAAATCGTATTCTAGGGACCCTAAAACGTGCTTATTCATCAAAAACTCACCACCGAATTTTTTGACCAAAGACAATATCTTCCTTACCTAAAGGTGATGGAAGGTAAAAAGAATAATTATTATAACACACATTTGTATTAAAAAATTATTAAACTATTCTTTTCAATAGGCACTTTAATTTACATATTTGCAGGATCGGGGTTGCACGAATTCGTTTTATTAATCACTACTTCCGTTTTAGGGGATACTATACGAATTATACTCCAATGAATATTATGGGATCTCGTGGTCGCGTGTCTGGTCGCGAATCTGGGGAACCGGGTTCGATCCCGACCGACGCCAAATATTTCAAATTTTAAATGGCACAAAATTTACCCCTGTGGTGCACTCTCCACGCCAGCAATGAGTGCCCGTGAGGTGACGCCTGGTAAACGCCCGCACGGTACAAATATGTCATCAGCATTACCGATATCTGCGTACAAAGCAGATTGGCACACCCAGCAAAGGGTAATATGCCGTGATGATATATTTATTTATTTATTTATTTATTTATGAATATTAAATTAACTTATTTTTTATTAATACGCGCCTGACGTATGCAACACAGTTTTACACTTTTCTAGTTTCACGATAGTTTTTTGAAACATATTTTTTATACCAAAATTGCTTCGATTTTGAGGGCTTTGTTTCTTTTATGTTTTCATTTGGTGGTACATAATATGGGAAAGTTTATTCGCGTTATAATTGTCATGTTTAATATTTTTATAGAATTTCTATAATTTGGATGTAATACGTTTAAAATAAATTTTTCTCCACAATATCAAATTTTTACCAAATATGATAAAACCATATGAATTTATATATTTATAAAATAATACGTAATACCTGAATTTGTCAGGTAATATCTGAAATTCGTTAAATTACCTCCTTGAGTATGCTATATTCTCTTCGCGAGTTACATGTTGATAATATGTCTTGGACTGTGTAATGAGCAGTATGCATGTTTATGGACAAAGCAATTACACTCAAAATATGTGTGAAAAGCGTGATGTAGAATATATACAGTGAGTGCGCTGCCACCGAGCTTCTATAGTTCTTCCACGAATGTAGATTGTCTATGTTAACTTTTTATGTTAAATTACTAAACTTTTATTGTTTTATTAGTCACAATATTACTACCTACTTGGTTTCAGACAAGAATGGATCATAGATTAGAATAAAACGTAAACTGAATTCACAATAGCGAAACCATTGCCAACTGTCAGCAATTAAATAAAATCGGCGGTAATAACTGATAATTAACCACCTTTTTCATTTTGGCTTTGTAATTTTTAAAGATATAATGTACATTTTTACATATAAAAAATGCGTATAATCGATTTGAAATAACGAGAAAACTAATTCTCAAATAGAGACAAATCATTCTATTAGTCAGAAGAGGATAATTTTCGAGGCGAATCAATAGAATGACTTGTCTCTGTTCGCGAATTAGTTCAAAAGTCTCTCTCTATCGGAAATGGATATAGTCAACGTCACTTACTACCTTTAATTGAAACGAACTGTAGATTACGTGTAAAAGCAGTCTATCCGTCGTTTCAGTTAAGAATATGGTAGATGGGCTTGAGCGTTTTTACATGCATTGTAATTTATAATGAATATTAAGAATTACAAAGAGAAAATTTAAAAAAATGGTTAATAACTGTCGATTTTATTTACCAACTTATAGTTGACAGTTGACCATTTTTCGCTATTTTAATTTCGGTTTGTATTCTTAATGTTAAATACTGTACAGGAAGTCTTAAAAATACCGCCTGTGCTTTTGGGATTTGAATCAGGGGGCTAAAACAAATCGAAAATTAAGATTGGAAAATTATATGATTGTCTTTCGTTATTAATTTATTAATATCAACAAATATTAACATTTGGGCAATCTATTTGAACACATTTTTTAACAACATAAATATGTGATATGTTAAAAAATATCTTATTTTCTAATACTATCTATTCGTTTTTGAAATGTTAATATGTATTTTTTTTATCAATAACTTGATACCGAAGGACATAAACAGAAAATTTTCCACTCTTAATTTTGCATTTATTTTACTCGCTGAAAGAAATTCTAATAGCATCAACTTCACGTTTGGGAGACTCTGTAGTAGGTATCATTAGAATATTTCCCTCGATTTGCGGTATTTTACCTCCAAATATTATTTATCCATGTATTATCAAATTTATAAATAACTTTTTTTTGATAGACTACTATCAGATTATTATAGTTTAATATTAGGTACGTTCTATCGGTGTCAGAAATATTCCTACTAGAATAAGAATATTCTTAAAGCAATAGAACGCTCAGTAGCAAATAACTGACAGTGCTGTCAAGTAAAAAAAAAAAAATACAATAGGACAGTGGCAGTGGCTATGTGTTATTGTTAGTTAACAACTAAAGATAACTTTGTATGTTTATTTTGGATCTTTGAAATGTTGTTATGCAAATATTGCAGAGATTATAATTATATAAAAATATATTAAATAATAAAAACGTAAAAGAGCACAGTCTACTCTAAACATTCACAAATGTGACAGAAATGTACGCGCGCTAGTCGGCTAGTAAAATTATGAATTTATCTCCACTCTATATATCTTCCTACCAACGCTTCCAACTCTGAAGTTGGAATGATTCGTAGGAATATTTCGATTTTTTTTAACGCAAAAGAACGACCATTGATGTTCTACTAGATGAAGTAGGAAGATTTCTGACACCAATAGAACGTACTTATTGATATATGAAGTCAACATAGACAATACGTCATTCAAATTAAAATTGGAAAATAGAAGTTCGGTATTTTGATGTCCTGTATACTATCTTTCTATTTTGAATATCGTGGTGAAAAGTATGATGTTATAGAAGTTTTGTGTTATTGTCTGTTACAGGCGTACGAGTTATCAACTCTAACTGGTACTCAAGTAATGCTCCTCGTAGCTTCTGAAACCGGGCACGTGTATACCTTCGCCACCCGTAAACTCCAGCCCATGATCACTTCGGAGGCGGGCAAAGCATTGATCCAAACGTGCCTGAACAGCCCCGACCCTCCGGCGAGCAGTTCAGCCGGCGGGGACCAGAGGATGTCCGCGACCGGCTTCGAGGAGACGGAGCTGACGTACAACATCAGCGACGAGGACAGCAAGGTTAGGCAGTTGGTGTACGGCGGCGGCATGCAGCAAGGCTACCTGCAGCACCATCACCAGGGGCAGCACCACCACGAGCACCACATGCAGGGCTCGCCGCACCACTACTCGCCGTCGCCGCTGCCGCCGCCAGGATACCCACACGCCCAATCCCAGCATATGGGACATCCGCAGCGGTAGTCACACATACTCCTAGAGTAACACATTGAGTATTGAGTGATGTCTTTACTCAGTAATAAGTATACATGTGCCTTCTTCACTGAACGGTGGACTAACAAAATAGCAATATCTTAAAAGGAGTTACATTTGAAAAACATACAATGTTGTCACATTTAAATATGATACAAGGCATGGAGAACGATTTATACATTAAAGTGGTACTATCATTGAACATTTACGACAAATTGAAATGAAAGTTAAATACGTTATTTTTCATCAGTTATTACATACATATGCAAAATTCTGAAAAGGTTTACTATCTGTGAGCTTAGATATTTAATGGTAAAATAGAGCAAAACTTCATTAGCATAATAATAAATATATCCCGCTCGAAAAAATTTTTCTTAATAATTCATATAATGAACGACAGTTCATGTGACAGTTTATAAATGAAAAATTACATCACTAGGCATTTACGAAAATTCTACTGGTAGATACCGCATATACCGATTGCGTTCGAAAACACGAGTGGTTAATAGTTACCGTGTTCGAAAATTGTACCATATCTACCAGATCCATCTACCGGATCCATGATTTGTGGATCGAGTAATTCAGCCGGTAAATGCGGTAAATGAAGAATCTAACCTCAAAAAGTTGTTATGTCAAGCGAAGCGCGCGCATTAAAGGTGAAAATGTGTTCAATGTGGGAATCGGAAGTAGGACTGTGCTTAGTTTGTTAATCACGCAAATTTCAAATCTGTTTTAATCTTTCAAATGTCTTTCATAGGTTATAAATCTACCCGGTTTGCCACTTGCGTTCTTAAAATATCGATTCCGGTAACTGTAACCTGGTAAACAGCTGTTTACCGATATATACCGATAACAGTTCACTGGTAGAATTTTCGAAAATGCCTACTTTTGTAGTAATTCTCTTCGAAAATTGGAGAATTTGTGATTTTCGATGAAATTTTCGCCCTTATTAGAAAGAACTTGAATATGCTTAATATATTTTTATATGATATGTATTTACAACAATTTAATTTTTTTAATAACCCGAAACTATTAAAAATTTAGAATATCAAATTTCTTTTTTTAACGAAATTTCTGTATGTGACTGTCATGATGGTACAACCTTAAATATGAACCCCTTTCCATAATAGTTCGTCCTAGAGCAAAAATTAATTTTCATATTTAATTTAATTATAGCTAAAAAATAAATTTTATTCTCATGTTCATAAATTTAATAAGGAATAATCATTTTACTAATTCAATATAGAGTGTGTCTTATAACATATGTTAATGAAACGTATTTTAATTTAAAACTTCGACGTATTTAGGATGAGCTATTATTATGACAAGAAACTCATATGGTACAAGGCTTGGAGAACAATCATACATTAAAAATATCTATACTTCGATTCAGAAAAGAATGGATCATAGGTTTAGTTAGGGGAATGATTTCTGCCCTTTGATAAGTTCTTAATTGTCAACTGTAATCTAGAGTGGGGCCTATTCTGTAACTCAGTTGTTAATATTTAACCACTGGTTAATCAATATCTATTGGATAAAATTTTTAACCAGTGGTTAAAAATTAACCATTGACTTACAGAATAGACTCGAATAAACGTTAATAACTTAAAATTAACCATATTTTTGCAATTATTAATGTACAGGTAGCACCATATGCTTCATTCTTAACTGAAATAAAGTAGAGATAGATGAGTTTTTACTGTTTCAGAATACAAAATGGTTCTCCCAATAGATTCTGTGTCAAATGCTATTTATGTAAGCTGATTTTTTTCAAGATTGAAAGTATCATATTCCCGCATAATTGATCGCTAGAAAATTGAGCGCGGAAAATTGATCACAATGAAAATTTATCGCCGGTAAATTGATAGCCGGAAAATTTGTTTGGTAGAAAATTGTTCCCCAGAAAGTTGATAGCGAAGAAAATTGATCACAAGGAAAATAGATCGTAATAAAAATTGATCTCAGAAAAATTTATTTCAAGAAAAATTGTTTTTGAAAGATATTGATCTCGAGAAATCAGTGGCAATTAAAATAATTGCGGAAAATGTATTACATGGGAAATTAATAGCAATTGTAAAATTTAATACATACTTATAAGAAAATGAATGGCATAATAAATCACAATAATTGTTATATAAAAGTAGTCATTTTCTCTCACATTTTTAAAAGTATGAATTAATAGAAAATTAATTTAAAAAAAAACTGTTTCAGAATACAAAATGGTTCTCCCAATAGATTCAGTGTCAAATGCTATTTATGTAAGCTGATTTTTTTTCAAGATTGAAAGTACCATATTCCCGCATCGCTAGAAAATTGAGCGCGGAAAATTGATCACAATGAAAATTTATCGTCGGTAAATTGATAGCCGGAAAATTTTTTTCGTAGAAAATTGTTCCCCAGAAAGTTGATAGCGAAGAAAATTGATCACAAGGAAAATAGATCGTAATAAAAATTGATCTCAGGAAAATTTATTTCAAGAAAATTGATTTTGAAAAGTATTGATCTCGAAAAATCAGTGGCAATTAAAATAATTGCGGAAAATGTATTACATGGGAAGTTAATAGCAATTGTAAAATTGAATACTTAATTATAAGAAAATGAATGTTATAATAAATCACAATAATTGTTATATAAAAGAAAATAGCCATTTTCTCTCACATTTTTAAAAGTATAAATTAGTAGAAAATTAATATTTAAAAAATTATTCAATGCAAAAAACTAAGTAAGTTTTTAAAATAAATTTATATAAATACGGTATAAAAATGTAAATAAAAATATATAATACAAACATAAACTATAACATAATGTAAACCATATTTATACTACGTATTTAGGTAGAATTATTGTTAAATAACTCGATAAAGCTTTGTTTACTTGTACGATCTAATACCATTGAGATCCATTTATTGATTATCAATTTTACATGCGAAGCAACTTTCTGGAATATCAATTTTTCCGCGATTAATTTGCCAGCAATATATTTTGATAGGGAGCTATTTATAGTCGACCAATTTTCCCTACGATCAATGTTCTTGTGATCAAATTTCCTCACGTTCATTTTTCCGTGATCATTTCAGTTTTCTTGCGATGTACATTGTCTACTTAATTTTTTCGTAAGCGTTGTATGTTTTTCAAATTTAATGATAAATATACCAAGAACTGTGATATTTATCTAATCGCAAATTCATAATAAATATAACATAGATTTACTTGTAAATAGTTGCAAAAGAATAAAATAATAAAACTAGAGTTTTGCGAATTATTTAAATATCGCTGGTTTTGATAAGTGCAATTATATCTTCCAAGTATATAAGGGATAAATAAAAAGGTAAGATTTACTTGGATACAACGATACAAGTGCCAAATGAATTCATACATTGTTAGTCCACCCATGTAGAGTATACGGATAAACAAAGAATCATGTACATACATCATCACACTCCATAATGGAGTATAATATCTCACACATGACGTACTTCTAAAGTAGGTACTTATCTAGGTATAAATAATTCACATACGATATAAATGTATCTATTTTTTAATTTAATTAATTTTGTACAAAGTACTTTTAATGAATGTTATTGTTTCTTAATATTGTTGTGTTGCGGACTGAGGTTGAAGCAAGAGGAAACGATAGTTAGATAAAGATAGAGCTAATCAAATAGAGATAACACAATCGAGTGATCGGCAGCGTGCAACCAAGTTCATGTCTGTTCTACGATTCTGTCTAGTCACACTTTATTTACTATAGTGGCGCAGTGCTATCATAGATCGGAATATACTATACTGCACCAGTACTAAATAAATACAAATAATATAATACACTGTTCACTTTCGCAATAACACTCTAGACATGCGAGTTAAAGATTATCACTCAAAGTAACCTATAAATACAAGAGAAACCTTGAATTTCAATTTAAAGTTTTATTTGACAACTAATTTGGAACATTTCACTAACAAGAAATATATAAAAATTGTAACAAAAATGGAATACAATAAAACAAATTTATAAAAACAACGCTAGAATAGAGCTTTTCAAATAAAAGATATACAGGATGTTTCTTGGATATGGGACACCCCAATTATTTTCTTTATTATTGGAAATAAAAGAAAACCATCAAATAAATTTATTATAGATGAAGGGGGACATTCACTTTTTGAAGAAAATAATTTTTTTAACCAGTGGTTCTCAAATTATAATAAAGATATATTTTTTAAATGAGATGATATATATTTTTTGGCCCATTCGATACAGTATTTTTTTTCTGAATTCAACCATGTATACATTTTATATCCTCACATTACAAAAATATTGAGAAAAATGAAAATGTAATTTAAATAAATTTTATTTTTATAGTTATTTTCCAGTAGGCTATACCGGGTGTCTTAGGCCGACCGACACATGGGCGATTAACATGTAAAATTAGTTAATTGTGAATAGTATCTCCCCAGTGCAAGATATTAAGATGAAATTTTGCATGCTTATCCGGGGATACTATTTCTATGGATTTCAATTCAAATCAGTCAATTTACAAGTGTAATATTAGAATAAATTAAGAAAAATTGTAGAAGTACCATGAATGTTATTCATATCTTGAAAATAATAGTATCTAAGCAACAGCTCTGATAGAGTCGGGGTAACGAGCGCGCTTCACAATTTAGAGAGTCGGGTTCGAAACCAACCGACAGCAATATTTATTTTTTAATTTTTTCTTTTCAAAATAATTTTTATTATTAGTATGTTTTTAATCTTTTATTAATATTTAATTTAATAAAGTGGATACATTGTACGTAACAAGATTTATTTATTTAAAAAATATTTTATTATTTGCTTTATTGGTTTATTAATATTTTTTAAATAAATAAATCTTGTTACGTACAATGTACCCACTTTATTAAATTAAATATTAATAAAAGATTAAAAACATATTAATAATAAAAATTATTTTGAAAAGAAAAAATTAAAAAATAAATATTGCTGTCGGTTGGTTTCGAACCCGACTCTCTAAATTGTGAAGCGCGCTCGTTACCCCGACTCTATCAGAGCTGTTGCTTAGATACTATTATTTTCAAGATATGAATAACATTCATGGTACTTCTACAATTTTTCTTAATTTATTCTAATATTACACTTGTAAATTGACTGATTTGAATTGAAATCCATAGAAATAGTATCCCCGGATAAGCATGCAAAATTTCATCTTAATATCTTGCACTGGGGAGATACTATTCACAATTAACTAATTTTACATGTTAATCGCCCATGTGTCGGTCGGCCTAAGACACCCGGTATATGAAAAACAAACTGCTATCTGTCAATTTGAATTATTTAGTGCATAATTCCTATTCTTGTATGTATAAAGATATAAACAAATATTTATGTTTCGTTTTAAATTAGTTCAATTTTTTCGTGCATACCCTACTGGAAAATAACCTTAAAAATAAAATTTATTTAAATTTCAATTGCATTTTTCTCAGTATTTTTGTAATGTAAGGATATAAAATGATAACATGGGTAAATTCAGAAAAACATACACTATTGAATGAGCCTAAAATATATATATATATATATATATATATATATATATATATATATATATATATATAACATCACATTTAAAAAATAAAACTTTATGTTTATAGTTTAAGAACCACTGGTTAAAAAAATTCTTTTCTCAATAAATGAATGTCCCCCTTCATCTACTACAACTTTTATTTGAATGATTTTCTTGTATTTCCAATTATAAAGAAAATAATCGGGGTGTTGCGTATCCGAGAAACACCCTGTATACCTTATTACATTTAAGCCATTCAGTATTGTAGAGAATAGGGCACAGTTTTGAACTCTCTGATTGGCTGAAATTGGAGACAAATTTCGGATACTTAAAACTGACGCTGATGTCAGCGCCATCTGCCGAATGGCTTAAATGGAATAGAGTGTAGAAAATCCGCGCATATTAAGCCAAAAAATAGCGGGAGTTATGGTTACGTGCTTGTCTTCTGAGATCCAAGGTGTTTGTATTTTCAAAATGCAGTCCTAAAATACTGAGAATGACTTTAAAATAAAATTTTCACCGAGGATTATTTTAGTGACGGCAATATTTTTTGACGTTTCGTTTAACATAGAATGAGATCTTATAAATTGAAAAGGTGTATTATTGAGAATAAGACGATTGGTTCATATTTTTTAGAATTTTATTTTAAATTTGTGCAAAGTAGTTCCTTTCAACAATAATATAAATCATCATTCTTTGCTACCACTTTTTATAAAAATAATCATGAATTGCAGTACTAATCTCTTGTTCAGACTAAAATTTATCAATTTTTTTTTTTAGAAAAAAATAGCCAAAAGTTGTTCATTGCCAAATCAGATAAAAAATAACTGTTTAAAATGAGAGTGCAAATTTTGTTTTCCACAGCCTACCTGACTTTCTTAATCTTGATCTCTTAAAACAGGTGTAAATAAAATACTGTCATTGTCTTGTTCCACATGGAGTTGTTGTAGGCTCCATTATTATATGCTAAACAGATGTAATAATCAAAAATTTACCTTATGGACGTCATTAAATTGGGAAAATAATTAAAGAGTGTGATACTTTAACCGGTAATCTTGTTTTACTTCTTCCATTTTTGTTTTATTTGGTTAAGTATGTAACAGGCTTTACATGCACCTGTCCTTTTCTTTTAACTTTACTTATATGGTTAATTTCAAAATATTGTTATTTTTAAATATGTTATTTATAGCATTTTTATTCTGTTTTATTTGTGTTGGAAAGTTATTAATTATTTATTTAGTACTGGTGATTAAGTAGCAACTAGGTGTAGGTATTATTATATGATTTTATGTTGTAATGCTTTTCATACAGTCTAGAATGATTGAATAGCTTGGACAGGGGAAAGAGAGTCCCGTTTAAAGGGAACTAAGTATAGTACAAACAGATGGTACGATTGTGGTGAGTCCGGACCTGTGCGCTGTCCAGAGCCGTCTTCCGCCCGCGCGCTGCCGGTCTAGGGCTATGCCCCACATGTGATACTGATTTGTAATAAACACACAGATTTTGCACGAAACTTGTCATCTACCTGAATGCCTGAACCCACTACCCACCTACATATTCCAAAGTGCCTTGCGGTCGACTTTTTCAAGCAAGGGGTATGTGACCACGACAAGACATTTTTTAAAGTTAAAAACAAAGACAATTACTTTTCTATTTAAAATATTATTAATTCTTTCTATTATCAGAAAGAAATAATATACATATAGTAATAATTAAAAAATAATAATTTTAAAAAATTTAATTTTATTACAATTTGTTTTACATTTAAGGATATATTTATTTAAAATATAATAATAATGAACTTTATATACCTATTTTATTTATTATATTGTTTCTACAATTTAATTTATAAATTGTTCTATGGTACAACCATTATTAAAAAATAAATATTTTTTATAATGTTGATACATTATTTTGTGAATATATTTTCATTTCCATTTTTTTAGCGTTGTGAATTGTAAAAGTTACTACTTTCGAATCTAAAAATATATATTATCATAATTTATTGAAATTGGTGTGCATTGTAGAGTTGTCACACACAAAAATATAACAGATGTAATGATATATTTATAACATGATTTTTTTGATTGATTAATTTTTCATAAAATATTTGAAATTCTTAACCCACTGTTTCTACTATAATACCGAATATAATTTGGTACAAATTTTATTAAAACGCTACGCTGTTATATGTATGTTGAAATATAGTTTGGTTACATACCCCATTGTTTTGTATTGTGTCGTAGATTCGATGGTCATCTTTAGTGCGTAATTCTAATTGGAAGATAATATGTGCTGACCCCTAAACGTCCCGAAATATAAAAACTGCGTAGGAAATGTTATTTTGAAGCAGGTCTTTGAACCGACAATGTGTTCATAATTACAACAATCAGATTGTTGTGCAAATTCTGGTAATGTCAGTATTTTTATAAGTTATTGAGCAGAAGTAAACGATTTATTTATTATATCTTAACGATTTGTTGAATAAAATTGTATAAAGAAATGGAACATGCATGTTAATTTGTCCTTAATAAACAACGGGTGTATCATAAGTAATTTGGTCGACAAAAAATCACATAATAACGAAATAAACGGAGAAAATTGACTGTCTGGGTCGTACGTGGGCCGGATTGTGGGTGTTTCACTGCCCAGAACCGTATCCGAACATTTCTATCAACAGATATAAACATGACTCAAACACTTGTGCTACAATTTATTGGATATAATTCATAATTCACTCATAATAACTGGAATAGGTAAATAAATATATTTGCATATTTTAATAACAATTTTATAATATAAAATAACGATAAAACTACTATAAAAACAAATGTTTGTTCAAAATATTTATTTATATGTAATCATCAAATTGCGATTTTCGATCTTACCAAATTCATTTATCGGCTAATAAGTTCGAAAATCGCTTATTTGATGGAAATGGCGGGAGATGTAAAGGAAGTGGAAGTTTAATTTGCCAACTTCCGGTTCGAAGCTGTCAATTTGGGATCGGGATTTTGGTAGGGGAAGGTAGAGCCAGTGGCGTACTCAGAATAAACAAAACAACAACAATTCGCGGCTTTATTACTAACGAGTTGATTGTATGCAAAGTGCGTACAACAAATGACTACATGCAAATCGCAGTAGGCTATGCGTCACCACAGCCGCTGCGTCGCTTGTTTAACAATCGACAAATCATTAATTAACGAAGACGGTGATTAGAGAAGACGTGACCGGCGAGTGAATTCTTGTCCACTGTATTTGGAAGTGTTGCGCGGCCTTTAAGCACCAGGCACGGCCTAACACCGTATTTTTTCTTTTTAATTTACTTATTGTTAATTTTGCAAACATACGTACAATTAATTCTCTAAAAACAACATACATTAAATTAAATACGAGTACATATTGGTTCATTTTATATTACAAATTATTATTAAGGCTTATGGTAATTTGAACATTAAATATTATGGCCCATATCGTACAAACTCTATTGAAATATATATCAATTCGAACACCTGGAAAAATATCATACAATACATAAAATTAATTTTTATATTGCTTAAAATTGCTTATATCAATACTGAAATTATAAACATTTATTTACAATAAATTTATTTTTGTATTATACTTAAATACAGATTAAATAATCTGCTTGCTTAAATAATTAAAATATATTTAAGAGCTTGTAGTATGAGTTCACATTTCTTAATTGTTATTCTATTGTTACTGCAAAATATATTTTTCTTATATTTTTGATTACATACTTTCTTCATTTTTCTAATTCTTTACTTTTTTGGAGCAACTGTAGAATACCAATGTTACAATTTCATAACAATCGTAACATATGTGTCCTAAAATTACAAAATTACATTGCTTAATCAAAAACATATTACAAAAAACTGCAAGATCTGATTTCAGCTCTTCCTACACAAACCTACGACATTCTCAAATGTCAATTAATAATTCAAGGCATAATTATTCCGCCTGCAACGTTAATAACCTAAACGTGATAACAATTACGCAATAAGTTGAAGTTGACGCACGCACTCTGGATTCCTCTTCCTTTTCCGGCCAAGTTCCGGGTGACTCCGTGACAAACACTGCACCTGAAACTGGCGAAACATGTCACTAGAAATTTTTTCCATAGAAAACGCATAGATCATGACAATAAAAATTGATTACAACATTCGAATTTACTAATTACTACATTGAATATATGGATTTATTGTTTGATACTTTTTTTGTTTTAATTTTTTGACAACTGTTGTGTGCGATGTTCGTTTTTTATGTAGAATAACAATAACAACGGCATAAATTTGTTTAAAAAAGGTAACGAAAAAAAATCGTGTTAAAGTGTGAAATTTGAAACTGAAAACAAATAAAATCTAAACAATTTCCTTATTTGTTAGTGCCATCTTAAAACATATTTATCATGCATATAGTACAAATATTCTTCACGGTAATAATGTTGTTTACAAATTAAAATATGCAATTTTCTCAAAGTTTTTTCTCAGAAAAACGTTATCTTAAATGTTACGAATGTTGTTCCAAATTTTGGAATGTAGATATTTGTTTTCATGAATATTCAAATGAGTTTATTGTTATATGGACATAGAAATTAACATGTCAACATAAAAATTCGGCAATTATAAGATGAAAAATTTGTTTATCTATAAAAGAAAAGCAGCAGAATAATTTAGCACAATAGGTATGTTAACAATATTATGTTTTAGTAAGAGTAGTTTATTATGCGTGAAAAGTATAAAATTATCTTTCGCATCGAATATAATTTTTAAATAGGTATATATATATATATATATATATATATATATATATATATATATATATATATATATATATATATATATATATATATGCATTAAATGACTGAAATAAAATTCATACGGTATAATGAAATTATAATTTCAAATAAGTGAACATATAGATTATATAAATTTTTAGCACAATAGTTCGGTGAATATTTAAACTATTAGTAATTACTTTTTACGAATAAACACGCATCAATAATCTCTACATCTCTTCCGAAATCTTATATGATCCCATCAGCGTTTGACCTTTCCCGTTTTCTGTTTTGTTTACCTGGGTGTAAATAACATAATGAAACTGAACGATGATTATAATAAATTATCAAAGTGTTGTCAATAATTTTATTATAAACCTATGAAATAATAAAAATTTAAATTTACACATTGTATATTCTTATTCATATAAAAATGTTGCATATTATAAATCGAACAACCCCATGTTTTTAAAAGTTTGGATTATCTAGGTTCTATACTGTATTACCCACGTCTGAGTATGCCAGTCTGCTTTTATTCGCAAATTTCGGTAATGATGATACATCTGCATTAGAGGGGTCGTTAAAAATTTGCATTGCCTCCCCTAAAACGGTAGTAATTGATTAAAAAGAAAAGATCTGTGCATCCCCAAGTCTGTAAATTAATAGGAATCTGTGCCTATTGAAAAGAAATGTTTAATAATCTGTTGAAGTGTAATACATTTTTTTATTTTTTTACTTGTGCTATTATTTATTAGACTTTTTGCACTAATATCTATTGTTTTATATAAATTGACATTTCGTACTCTTAAACAATATGAAAAAAATCTAATGTGAACACCACACGACTTCCTTGTACGCAAGACCAATATGAAGTATAGCTCCAATTATAAAATTGCACATATTTGACGTAATTTGACATTAACATCTATTTTTTATTTTTTTGTTATTTTTTGTCCTAATCCATAGCAGGCTTCATTACAAAAATTCAAAAAGTATATAAGTTTTAAATTTACATATCTCGCTTATACAAAGGGCTAATTTAATAATACTTGATGTGCTGACGCAGAATTTAATTCTCTAAAACTCTTATTTGAAGCATTTATTTCTAAAATCAAAATAAAACCATTTTAGTGAAGAAAAACTGTTAAAAACTTCAGGTAATATATCACTTCCGGTTAGCCTGTTTTAACCAAAATCTACTATATTATTCCAATTGACATAAAAGTCTTATATACCAAATTTGAAAAGTTTTGGATTATATTTTAAAATAGTTTTTCATTAAAATCTATTATAGGCTTCAAATATAATACCATTTCTGGAAATTATGTAACGACCAAAAAGGGAGGTGCACAACTAGATGTTATAGCAGTCCTAAATACAAAATTTCAACTTTCTACGGCTTACCGTTTTTGAGTTTTGCGAGATACGTACGTACGTACGTACAGACGTCACGACGAAATTAGTCAAAATGGATTCAAAATCTGAGAACTGAAATTTTTCGCGATTACAATACTTCCTTTACTTTGTACAAGGAAGTAATAAAGAAACATATCTCATAGTATCTATTTATTTTTATTTTTTCCATAAATGTTCTCAATAGGGCTGTTGCACGATTCCTTCTAAATACCTATTAAATTTTTAGAACAATATCCTTCAAATAATCTCAAATTTAAAAATATCACGAAATATCCGTTAGATATTTTACAAATATTTATTGAAATTTGTGTAATATTTTCAGTTCATACAGCTTAACATGTGACAAACTATAAGCTACGTTTATTTTAATAACGTAGGTGATGGACAAACTGTTTTCCTATTGGCTATGAATGACTTCCTGTATGGAATTTGACATCACGGAAGTGGAGGGTTGTTTTTCATGACCATTTCTTTAATTATTAACGAAAATAACATCAAATTATTATTATTATTATTATTATTATTATTATTATTATTATTATTATTATTACAAGGAAAAATATTGCTTAAACTTTCATTTAAAATACTTTATGAAAAATGTGAAACCGGCTCATTCTAAGGTTTAAATTTAAAATAAATTTTCTTTTATAATTAGTTAAAATTGTAAAATAAACTGTTTCTGATGTATTTAAAACAAACTTGTTTTCTATAGACATCTGTTTCTTTAATTTACAGAATTGGGGTAGCACAGATTATTTTTTTAAACACTTACTACCGTTGTAAGGTGCAGAAGCGATAATGTTTTTAACGATTACCCTAATTTGCACCGTGCCATTTAATAATTAGAAATAATTTTAAAGTTTGACGTCGGTTGGATTCGAACTACAACCCACTACGTAATGGCAACACACTTAGACACGCGGAACCTTTACATCCCAAAAATAATACAATACATCAAAAATATTTCTATTGTTATTATAATTATTTCAAAGCCCAGTACTATGTATATTAAAAATTGATTACGATTTAAATTTCGCGGCAAAATTTACACCCTTATAAAAATTTCACCCATCTAACCTCAAAATGTATCCCTTATCTCTCATATGTTGACCGGTGTCCCAATTAGCCGCCGAAGACTTCCCAGATTCGCGCGGGTGTTTGACCTTAGCGGCGGCGGCGCGCGCTCGCATCTGTTTCCTCTTTCCCTTGTCACCCCTCTCACAGACACCTCTAACCCCCTGTACCACCCTGGAGGGCTGTAGGGCCCTACAACACACCCCCAGGTCACGGGTCAACGCCAATCATCCCCATATGCACCCGCTTTTCCCCACACACCACACAGCTGTGTGGAGGTTGGTAATTAGAACGATGATATTAAAATACTAATCATTTTACCATATCATAACGGATGGGAGAGTTTTTGCTGGGTACCGGTTAAGAAAGTTCCAACAAGTGTGAACATATGGTTTGAAAATTTGTTTTTACCCCAAAAATATTTGTAATAGTGCATTAAAATCCTCTTATATATATTTATTATTAATTAAACATAAATTATTATATAAATTTTATCCCAGTATTCGTTTCCCATAAACTTAATAGAATTCATAATAAAATTCTTATATATTAAACTGTTTCTATACCATATGTTCGTTTTTCAATCACATGTGTTTCTTTATCAGCAAATTTTCGGCAAATATATGGAAATTTATTATAAATGTAATTAAAAAACGTATAATCAATGTTTAAATATTGTTTTAAGTATAAATATTATTGGGTAAAATAGTGTTAATAGAAAATATGGTAATGAACAAGTATATTACGTTGTTTAATGGTCCGTAATGATTTCATATTAACTTTGATCGTAATGCGATGAAGCGCAAACTACCCTACAGTAAATGTCACAACATTTCACTTATCCAATCAGATCTTGATTAACATTCTACCCTTTAAGTGAACCCAACACCTCTAAACCAGATCAGAATTTGTGATTTAATTATTATTTTGTTATATTATTGTTTAAAACATGAATAGTGAGTAAATTTGGAACTAAATTATATAAATTTGTACCACCTGCAAGTTATATTATAAACAAGGAATTTGACAATCAATTTTTTTAAATTTTATCACTGTCAAATTATTTATTTCATTAAAAATAATTACCATTATTGAATTAAGCATAAAATTACAGAAATTTCGAACATATGCAACTTTTTATTATAATTTGGCTGTCAAAATTCAATTGTTTATTCATATAAATCAAAGCAATCTATTATTTAATGTTAAAAATAATAAAACTGTAATGGAAACTTACCAGAATTATGTGTTATCATTCTTCGACTTCTTTGGTGGATTCGAACTCGAACTGCGGTCTTGACAGCGGCCGGCGAAAGACTGAGCGCGCGCGAAGGCTTTGCCCCGCCACCGATGGTCACTTGGCTGTATAAGGCCCGCCAAATACACATGTGATTGTTTCTGTCCATAGGACGAAATCTAGTCCTCCAGGTGTCCTTAGCCAATGGGCATAGGTTAGAAATGGCGCGAAACTTGCCATGGGGTAGGCGTTGACAAAAAATGATGAATATGGAAGTTGATTTTCGGGAATTTTAATAGGTGGAAAAACAAAGTTGTATTTAAAAGAAAGAAGTGACTCCATCTGAATAAATAAACTTAAATTTTCAGAGTAGTGCATGAGACAACTTAAATTTAAGATTGGATATTTCTGAATAATGAAATAAATAATGATTATAAATATATCGTCACGGCATATTACCTACATACGTATATGCTACATTTTGTTCACATATTTCAGTAATATATACCGTATAGTGTAAAGGGAGATTAGTAGATGCGCTATGTCACGAGCTCTTAAAGTTGGCGTGGGAAATCACTGAAGGGGGAGGGTCACTTTTTGCTGTTTGACTTCCGTCGGATTTGAACCCAAGTTTTTAGTATCACAATCAGTCACACCGCACTCAGCCACTGCTTCAAAAATTCACTGTTTGGAAATATAAAGAATTATACATATTTACTGGAGACGTGTAATATAAAAAAATATTTGTAAGAAGCAAAAGCAATATTTGTATATTGTTAACAGTGTTTGTTTCATTGTTTAATTAGTAATTTCTCGTTTTTCTAATGTATATGTCGTAGCGAGATTGTAAATACGTTTATATATATATATATATATATATATATATATATATATATATATATATATATATACAGGGTGTCTCAATAAGCTTGCTCACTATTAGTAACTTTTTTATTTGAACAGATATGAATTTGGTTAAATGAGCAAAATTTTGCCATTTTGAATTACAAAACTACTGATATCAGCAAACATTAATTTATATCAGCGGTTCTCATAATATGGGACCTAACTTTTTTACTTTAAATAGGAACATATATTTTTTATTTTCTTATTCGCTAGAAAATTTAATTCTGAATTCAACGATATAATCGTTTCGTACCATCACATAACAATTTTTTTTAGAAAAATCCATAATAAATTTTATATTAATTTGATTTAAATATGACTTTAATAAGTGTGCCACGAATGGAAAAAATAAATACATGTTACTTTTTTTACGTAGAATTAGAATGCCATGAATGAAATTAGTGAATATTTTGTTTTGTCACTTGATCATACTTTTTATTAAATGTAAACACATATAAAATACTCAAATTTTTCATTCAGGGCATTCTAATTTTACGTAAAAAAAGTAACATGTATTTATCGTTTCCATTCATGGCACACTTTATAGTCATATTTAAATCAAATTAACATAAAATTTATTATGGATTTTTCCCAAAAACTTCGTTATGTAATGGCATGAAAGGATTATATCTTCGAATTCAGAATTGAATTCTCTAGCAAATAAGCAAATAAAAAATATGTGTTTCTATTTAAAATAAAACAGTTAGGTCCCATATTTTGAGAACCGCTGATATAAATTAATGTTTGCTGATATCATCAGATTTGTATTTCAAAATGGCACAATTTTGCTCATTTCACCAAATTCGTATCTCTTCAAATAAAAAAGTTACTAATAGTGAGCAAGCTTATTGAGACACCCTGTATATATATATATATATATATATATATATATATATATATATATATATATATATATATACCGTGTGTCTGTCGTAAGGGTGTACATAGGAGATTAACATGGGAAATCAGTTTTTTACAATTTCTTGCTCGCCTAATTATTTTAAGCAAAAATGCGTCAAATAAAATTCTGTGCATTGATTTAAATGCAGAATTTTATGCCCTAAAACTTTTATTTGACGTGGTTTTGCTTAAAATAATTAGGCGAGCAGGAAATTGCAAAAACCTGATTTCCTATGTTAATCTCCTATGTACACCTTTAAGACAGACACACGGTATATATATATATATATATATATATATATATATATATATATATATATATATATATATATATATATATATATATATATATATATATATATATATATATATATAGATATTTTTTATAATACAAGGCCAGATTGTCAAATCTCATTGACTTACCGTTATTGTATAATCTGGCTACACGTTTTATAAAACGGCTGTTACGTCCACATTGTAAAATGAATATTTAGTCATTTTCGTTTGTCCAAATATTCATTTTACAATGTAGTCATAGTCATAAGGTCTGTTCGTAGTTTAGCGTCTAGCCAGATTACAAAATAACGCTACGTCAACGATGATTTACTTAGCAATCTGGTCGTGTTTTATAAAATAACTAGGCGTTTTATAAAAACGTGGATCTTATAATCTGTCTACGACATACCTATTATCATGATTATAATTTACTTAGAAATAAGCATCGCTCGCTGACCACTTTTACTGCTAAAATATGTTATCTCCGAAATCTGCGTCAAGCAGCGAACTATAAAACTAACTACATTTCCTCCATTTTTATTAATTACTGCAATCTATCTTTGGATCAATCTGTATAATAACGGAAGACTTTAAACATACATCAACTCATTAATTGTGACAGAAATCAATTTACTTTATTTCGTTGTTAAATGATATAATCAATCATTTTAAGTTTAAATCTGCTTTAATTGTTGTTATCAACAGCAAAATGTTTTAAACATAACTTCTGTTACTCATTATTTCGACAGAAGTCAACCGTATGATATTTCAACACGAAAAAAAGGCCATATTTTTTTATAAATCAAAAATCGAGACAAATGTAGAAAATGATCTTGGAAATGTTTCGCAATATGGATAAAAATATGGATGAGACACGTTTTGTTTTAAGTACAGAGTTTCTGCACTCAAAACATGGGTGTTAGACATGTGTATGATATATTTATTATCTTAGCTTTCTATCTAAATTACATTAGGCGGTACGAAATCAAAAAGATTACAATAATCAATCAATAAATTAGCTTTAAAGTCCTGCAGTCCAAATACGTAAAATTTACGGCCCATCATCTTGTCCATCGACCTTTCGTTGGTGGTAACCATGGCAATCAGCTGATTGCAAACACCTGATGTTCATATGATGACTCGTGGGTGTAGTGACGTCATCAGTTGAACTGTTGAAGTTTTCGGTTCGTGTTTTAAATGTAAATATCTTTGTTTGATATTAAACTTTGTTCAAAATTGAGTAATAATAATTTTGACAAATCAGCATGTTTGGATTAAAGCAATCTTTGTTTTGACTTGTTATAAAATGGCGGGAAGTTGAAGGTTACGCGTTTGATTGCCTATTGGTATCTCCGGAAAAAAGCTCAATGCTTGTAAAAGAATGATGATTTTTACCTTCCGTCACCTTTAGGTAAGGAAGGTATTGTCTTTGGTCAAAAAATTCGGTGGTGAGTTTTTGATGAATAAGCACGTTTTAGGGTCCCTAGAATACGATTTTACTATTTTTACGATGATGTCTGTATGTGTGTGTGTGTGTATGTATGTATGTGTGTCTGTGTGTGTGTGTGTGTGTGTGTGTGTGTGTGTGTGTGTGTGTGTGTGTGTAACAAAATTTTCGTCTACGATAACTGCCATACTACAATTCTAAAAATTATAATTCTTTCGTATTTCTCTTCGTTACATCCATGTGAAGAGCTGATTAGATTTTGGTTAGAATTGGACAACCGGAAGTACCCTCATTTGAAGATTTTAACAGTTTTTCTTGAAAAAACTATGTTAAAAATCATTTTTTCACATTTAATGTTATAATAAATATTAAAGAATATTTTATTCTTTATACGATTTGACTGCATTTTATACTTAATATTAAATGGATATAGAGTTAAAAAATTATAAAGAAATTAAATTTCATAAAGTAGCCATAGCTATGAAAACAGCTACTATATTAAGAAAATTTTTATTGAAAGATGTCAGTGTCAAGTGAAATTGACATAGTGTGTGTCTTATAATATTACTGGAAATATAGGATCTTTTGCTTTCTGTATGTAATTTGTATAAAATACATACAACTGCTTTAAGGTAATTTACAAGAAATAATAATAATAATAATAAATCTTTTATTTCTGCAGATACATTACACTGTATATAGAAAACGTCACAAAATAATAATTTTCTGTATGGAATTTGCATAAAATACATGCAACTGCCGGAAGGTAAAATACAAGAAATATAATATTTAGCAAGGACCTTTCTGTATGAAATTTGTACAAAATACATAGAACTGACGGAAGGTAATGTGCTGGCCACATCAGATTTTTTATTCTATATTATTGATTTTGTATAGTAATCAAAATTATACATTTATTTTTGTAGTGTTTTTAATTGTTTGATTATGTTTTATAAATCTCAGTACAAAACACTAATGCGTAGTAATGAATTCATGTTTTTTATCTCCCATCTTGTATGGATGTCTAAATAAGGATCTTGAAAATAAAACTGACTGAAAATTTTTCCAAGTCACATATAGAAAATATACTTGGTATCTACGTAATAAAATATGTTTAATTATGTTATAATTTATTTAAATAAGTTCGATATAGATAAAATAAAGTTACCCAACGAACGTACGAGTAATCGAATAATATATGATATTAATTAAATTTATAGTGTTAATTGAAAGAAAATTATAAAAATTGTACCATAGTAAGTACAGGATGAACGCTATACGGAAAAGGCAAATTGATATTTTGATATTATTTTTCTGAAATTGAAGTTGAAAAGGTATAGGCGTTTAACATGACATGGGAAAACAGTTTTTCCCAATTATTCTGTCCCGTAAAACGTAATGTAGTGCTTTACAAATGAAGATTTAGAGAATAAATTTCTGAATTTTTCGGTATTAATTTTTTTTAATTTACACTTCTTGATGCCCGAGTAAATTTAATTTAAAGATGTTATTTCAAGAAATGAGCGTTGACAAACTGTCAGATGTCTTTTTTTATAAGTTACTTTGTATTAACAGTTTACATGACGTTAATTTTTTTGTAATATTCGCATACTAAATCCATTTTTACCTCCTTTAAAGTTTAAATTAAGTTTACTTGGACACCAAAAGCATGAATTTACAAACTGTAGTATCCAAAAATTCTGAATTTTATTCTCTAAATCTTTATTTATAAAGTACTGCATAATATTTTTCGGGACAGATAATATTTGGAGAAACTGTTTTCTATTGTTAAACGCCTATGTCACGATTTCTAGTATCACCCTGTAAACAGGGTTAGTCATTTATCTTGTTCAGCCTGAGTCAGAGAGCAAGCAATACATATTCCAGAAAATACGTGGAATTTCAATTTTGTGTCAGATGGTCATTTTAGTCAAAAAATTAAAATCCATATTCTACCGTATTTAAATAAATTATAACATGGATGAAAGTATTTTGAGTGCATATCTTGATGGATCAGTATGGAAAAGATAAATGCTAACCTGTATTTATTTTCGTATAGGGTGTTCAATTCAAATTAAGCGTAAACATGATTTAAGTTCTATACAGAGGTTTAGGGTCTAGGTATATAAATTGACATTTATCAGATTTGTTTTTATCATTGTTTATTATTCATATCTGGGTGAACAAATATATTTGCGATTACCGAGGCGATTAGAACTAATTCGAGTCGTACCATCACTAAACTTGTTTTGTATATATTTTGTTGTCATTTCATATCCGCCTTTATCCGAGATGAGAAAATGTACGAAAAAAATTCTGCTTTTAACAGAATAAGCGTTAAATATAAAAACTATTAAAACATTATGTCTAATGAACGCGTAGATGCGGTGAGGGACCTAAAGTCTCTCGGCGAAAAGCAAGTAAAACCTGAACGTTTACAGTAGTTCTCAACCTTCAAATTTCTAACCATTCTTCTAGTCTCTAGTCCTAGACACATATACCGGTAGTTGGAAATATTTAAAATAAAAATTTAGTAACAAAAGCTCACACCGAAGTATTGGACTTTGGTATATTATTCAAGAACAATATAGATATGTTTTAATAATGCGAAAATTCCATCGAAAATCATAAATTTTCTAACTTAAGAAGAGAATTACTACAATTACGAAACTAGTTAGTGTGTGGTCATTTTTTAGTCTCATTTATATACTGACACGTGAACTATCGTTGGGTAGTTTTATAAGTAAATATGTCGTTTATTATGTAAATTATAAAGAAAAAACTTTTCCGCGGGATACCATTTCTATAATACCAACGTAGTTTTGCTCTATTTTAGCCATAAACATATCAAACTAAGTTTACAATGTTAAAGCGTTTGGGCCGAATTGAACTGATGGACACCATAATGAGACGCTAATAGAAAGGCGCGAAATTTAAACGTAGGAAAAAATGTTTTCTGAAACTAACGAAATATAGGTATATGTATGTACACCGTAAAGGCTGCAGGCAATCAAATTCAATAATAAAATAAATTTGTACATGAAACAAATAGCGAAACAATCTTTGTAAACAAATACTAAACAAAGAAATAACTTGAAAGACGCTCGCTAACAGAAATGACAGATGCTGGGCTGCTAACATAAATTAAATAAAATTCATTACAACTAAGAAAATATTTATTATCATTATTGTAAAAATAATGTAAATTAAATATTTTAAGTTACTGCGTAACTTCTTTTTTATTATGTTGTAGAATTTACACTATAATTTGCGTCTCGATACTATTCAATTCGGCACAAAGCTGGACATTGCTACTATGGTTTTAGCATTCAGCTTACAGGTTGTAAACCTATAAAATTTTGTATACTTGTGTATACTCATGAAAAATTATTTAAATTTAATTTTAATTTGTCGCAAATGCTTCCATGATAGCACTACCTTTAAATCCTTGAGACTGCTACCCATCGTGATATTACAACATATTCTCGTTTTGTTTCCGATCCGATTCGATTCCCTGTATTAAATCTGTGTTGTTGAGTCGTATATCGTGTGTGTAACAAGTGTCCGGCAGCCGTCACCGTATAGTCTGCGTGCGTATAGTTTAATGGGACTGGATAGAGTGTTTGCACATATATGGCCGGTTGCACCATTGCCACTGGTCGCTGGAGCTGGTACTGGACGAGGAGTCCGCAGCTCACCTCAGCTCGGCTCGGCGTATAAGGAAGTCTCCCTGTGCACAGCTATAATAGGCAACAAAGCCACGCAGTCTGGACTAGATCGTACATCGGCTAATTTGGAAATACAAACGGTCAATAACTGCAATTCTATACCTTTACTTTCAAGTAGACACAACAACAGCACACGCTATTCAAGATATCAAACTATGTATCTAAGATTATTTCAAGTGAAGATGCAGCATTATAATTAACATAAAGATTTATACAGTTCCAGTCAATAAGTTACAGTAAATTATTAATTAGTTAGGCTCCAAGATAGAAAACGCTCAGTAAGTGAAAAACAATCTCAACTCATTGTGAACTTACCCAAACTTACTAAAACTGAAATTTATTTCTTTTTCTAAAAAAAAAAATCTGATGTGGCCAGCACATTACCTTCCGTCAGTTCTATGTATTTTATATAAATGTCATACAGAAAGTTCCTTGCAAAAGGTTCTATTTCTTGCAGGGATCGGAAACCGCAGAAAAATGGCTTCGGTTTGGGTTCAGGGTCAGAAATGAAAATAAAATTGGGTTCAGGTACGGTTCGGGTTCAGAAAATATAGTTTTAGGTGGGTCGGTACCGGTTCAGTTCCGGTTCGGGTTCGAAAAATTGAAATTATGTATTTGAAATAAAAAAAATTGTCTCTGGAAGTCTATATAATTTTTAAAAACTATGTACTTGTAAATTAGGTTTATTTTAATTTTAATATTTCTGCTTGGGCTTTTCCATTACCTTCCACTAGCTTTCTTATAAATCTTTCTCATCTTTAAATAATGAAATAAAATATTAAAAATGTAAAGGTAATTATTTCAGTACGAAACTAATCTTATTTGTAACTATTTGTCACAGAAGTATTAAAATACATTGGTTCAGTGAACCAGGTTTCTTGAACCCGAAAATAGTGGGTTCATTTCCGGTTCATGTCGACCAAATTAACTGTGGTTCGGGTTCTGGTTCAGGTTCACAAAAAATGTCGGCTCGGAACGGTTTTCGGTTCAAGTTTGGTTCGGTTTCCGGTCTCTGATTTCTTGTACATATATTACCTTAAGGCAGGTGTATGTATTTTTATATAAATTCCATACAGAAAATTTCTAGTGAAAGATCCTATATTTCCAGTAAAATTATAACAAACATACTGGCAAGTGCACTTGACACTGACACCTTTCAATCAAAATTTTCTTAATATAGCATCTGTTTCCAGTGTTATAGCATAGCTGGCTAATATATGATATTTAATTTCTTTATAATTTTTTTAACTCTATATCCATTTAATATGAAGTATAAAATGCATACAAATCGTATAGAGAATAAAATATTCTTTAATATTTATAATAACTTTAAATGTGAAAAAATGATATTTAACATCGTTTTTTCAAGAAAAACTGCTAAAAATCTTCAAATGAGGGTACTTCCGGTTGACCAATTATAACCATAATCTAATCAGCTCTGGATGTAACGAAGAGGAATATGAAAGAATTATAATTTTTGGAATTGTAGTATTAGAGTTATCGCATTAGAAAATATTGTCACTCACACACACACACACAAACGCGCGGGCGCGCGCGCGCGCGCACACACACACACACACATCATAGTAAAAATAGTAAAATCGTATTCTAGGGACCCTAAAACGTGCTTATTCATCAAAAACTCACCACCGAATTTTTTGACCAAAGACAATACCTTCCTTACCTAAAAGTGACGGAAGGTAAAAACATTGTAACCGAACGCACAAAACTCAGGCCCTGATCTGTATGTACGTGTTAGTTTTCTAACCATATCTTAACATAATCTAATGCATTAGCATTAATGTTATATAATTTCGACCTTTGATCGTTTAAAATTAAGCCAGAATGCTTTGTGGCCGTGTATTTCAATTACTTAGCATTTTTAATCTAACCTAACATACCTGGTGTCTATTTTCTTTTCCGAATATAAGAAATACGGTGTTAAAATTTTCAATTTTAAGTTAGCGGTTCTCTTTATCTATTAATTTTAAAGCAGACAGTGTAAGAATAAAAGTATCTTTCACTGTTTTGCGAGTCCAACCAATACTTCAATCACTCTAATAATCATTTTACAACTGTGAATCTGCAAAATCGTAATTCTATGGTGTACTTAAAATTATTTAACATTTCTGTACTACCAAGCTATTTGATCAATTTTTAATTCTAAACATCTTTTGTTTTATTTTATTTGAACATTATTGGTATTTCCCGACGTAGGTATTTCCTATATTTAGAAAAAGTTGACACTTTATATAAAATTATGTAAAACATTATTTTTTCAATGTAATTCATCATTTTCGATTCCTCCCAACGTTTTGGTAATATCGCATTACCTTCTAATTTTAAAAAATCTGTTGAGAAATCATTCACTGATTCATCTCATTTTTGTCTTCCTCATCATTATTAATATCGTCCTCTTAAATTGGATTTCCAGAAATTGTATTTTGTAACTTTATCTCATCTTATATGGCTTGTAATTTGCAATCATCAATTATTAGACCATTGATTTGAGTTAAGGTATGAGGATTATTTTAATTTTAATGATAATATTGAAACAGCACGTTTTAAGAAATGCATCATAAAGGGTGCTATTAATTACTTACACTGTAAAAATATGTAATTTAAATAATTTTATATCAAGAGTAAAGTTAGAAACAAATAAGTGACAGATTGTGGTTCGAATTGTAATTATTTCAAATTGATCGTCATAAAAAATGTCGCATGGCTGTGTGCGTTAGATGATCAAATGATTTTGATTGACATCAAATTTGAAAATTGTTTTCACTTCTCAAATAGCACAACCATGACCTCTATATGATGCTCTCTCAACGACGGATTTAAAAGCTTTGAGTTGATACCTGGTAAATGTTCACAACGGTACAGATTTATTGTCATTACTGAAATCTGCTAATGTAGAACCAAATTGAAACACCCTAGAATGATTAATAATTCGTAATGATACATTTATATTTATTTATTTTATAAATAAAGTGGAACTTGATACTTAATGTCACCTGGAGAATCTTTTGTCAGATGTATTTGAGTATTGGTCATGACCAATTTGTATTGTTAAAATTTAAGAATAATTACTATTAAAACACCTGGAATTTTACTGCTTTACTACGCACAAAATGTAACAGAGCACAAGCATAAACAAATCAGAAGTAAAAATAAAATTGTGCGTAACTGCTCGTAGAATACGGATTTAGTCTGTCAAAGATTTTGCAAATAAATAACATTGAGGTCAGTCCTAGTCATAGTACTATTTCCTGATAGAGTTATCGTAAAGACTTATTACATATCAAGTAACTATACGAGTGAAATATTGGTCATAGCTTGAAATCGCGTAAACGATTGGTAAATAAATACATTGAACTTTTCTCCATATGCGCGACACTACAATTCATTAGTCGTGCCAAATATAGTTCTACAATAAAGACATAAAATATGATGTATAGCAAAAGGTATTTCCAACTTTAAATTTGAAAAATATACTTGTTCTTGGACTAGAGAAAACAATAAAAATTAATAGACTGCCTATTAGAGAGTGATATATTTTTGTGTCAGATTTGGTGTTAAGCATTCTAGTCTTTAACTAACATGTTTGTGCGAGTGACCAGAATAGAAATGAAGGTTTCCGGAAGGGCTTCCGCTATAGGGAAACGTGAGGAGACACGTCCAAAACGCGAAATGTCCTACTATTACTCCGCACAAGCAGCCGAAACAACCGTATGTGATTTCCGGATATGGACGCATTTCCGGTATTTTTACGTGAACACTCGAATCTTTAACATACAAACAAATAAAATTAATATTCCAACAGAAAAATGACAAGTTGTACGATTAACTGTACACAACAAGACATTTTTAATTTAAATTAGATTCTTCAATACTCTTTGTATTATCATTTATTTTTAAGCATTTAATATGAGTACAACGCATATTTATGAATTTTTCTTTTGACTGTTCATTTTAGTGAATGAAGTGCCTTGTTACTTTTATTACTTATTATTTTTTTAAAAGTACAAGGCAGAAAATATTTCATTACGTGCAATTTTTTTACCCTTTTGATACGAGTTTGAATCATCAAAAGTGATATCCTTCAACTTTATAAAGTAATAATATTAAATGAAGTGTCCGTAAAGTTTTGACAAATATATCTTTCAAACAATAGAACAAAAACAACTCAACTAAAATAGTTATTTGGCAAAAGGCAAGTTTTTGAATTTAGCCTCCTAGACCTAGACTATGAATCTGCATTTTTGCCGCGTTGAACACATATTTTTTTCGCCGATTGTTTAAAATTAATAATAATTTTATAATTATTATTATTAATAATATTTTAAATGATATTTCCAACGTCGTTATCATCAAAATAATACTTTTTCTCTGTTTCGGAATAGGGGATTCCACCATTTTTTAAATATAATTTTATATGAACGTATAAGTAAAACTAAGACTGTCGGTGAAAATCCGGTGAAAAAATTCCTATTAATAAGCAAGTTATAGCCTCCGAAATTTGAAAATATAGATGTAACGTCACGTATATCAGTTTTTATATCAAACTATTTTCTTCGTGGACCTAAATGTTATTGAAATATATGCTATTTCTAAATTATATTTATAAAAAATAAATGAATAATATTACACTGCACAAGTGTACATGATTTATAATTGGAAATGTATTTAAATTATTAAGTTTAATGCAAAATATTTATATTCAAATAAAAACTGTTTGAGAATTGCACTACTGGACTGATAGCCACGCCTCCGCTATTTGAATATCTCTACTTCCATTGGTAGTACGCTCCGCCCCTAACTGGGTATTCGTTATATATTTATCAAAATAATATATATGGATTTCATATGAGTGACGAGCTGCTATAACAAAAATCCCCTTATTTCCGAAGTATTTCAATTATGTCGTTTTATTTCTTTATTAATATTTATTATTAAGCATATACTTTCAATATTTTTTTCCTAATTTCTCTTAAATCAATTGCGCTGTAATCCCCTATTAGAATGTTACATTCTAGGATGCGTACACAATGTTAGAAAGAGCTTCATTTTTTAACCACTTGGCGATATTTTGTAATTAGAGATTGGCATAACTGTAATAAATACACTAAATATCTAGGCAACAGACCCAATGGAAAGAATAAAAAACACACATCACTGTCACCAACCTAATAATTCTACAAAAAATTCCCTTATTGGAAATTGTCAAATATTTTTATAAAGAAATTATATAAAAGAAAGCCTCAACAGAGAAAATGGTATAAAACACGCGTTACAGAAGGCAATTCAAGCACTTGTTCGTTCACCCACTCGCCGCTTCGTGCTCGTAAGCGAATTTGTAACTCGTGCTAGAATACGTTGCCTTCTGTAACTTATGTTTTAATATACTATCTACCGGCGGTGATACTAAAACTTGATTGCTTAGTAACTTTCAATAAAATCATACTTTTAATGCCAGTCGACGAAAAAGTATATTATTTCACTCGTAGGAATAGACGTAGTCATCTATCCAGCTCGTTGTGTCAAACCTCTATTCGTAAAATAAAATAGCATTGCACTCCTTTTGTATCAATAACTGTAAAAAGATGTGTGACTACCTGTTTAGGATGTTTCATATACTTCTTATTGCTGTATAATATAGAATGTCTGAAAAAATTCTGTCAAGTAATGTAAAAAGTCAACCAACTGTAATAAATTTTGTTCCATTTTATAGAACAACTCAACATTACAATTGATAAACAAAACTTGTCTCCATGGTTGCTTTTTATATTAGACAGTTTTCGTAGTAGAGCGAATATTTCAGTTATTCTATATTTTCGATCAAAATATTCGAATATTTCTTCTTTTTTCCAGGAGGACGAGATGTCCGTCGCTGAAAGCGGCAGCGAAAGCAGTGGCGGAGAATCCCCACCCCATGACCCATCCCCTAACCCTCCTGCTCCACCTCCTTTACCGCCGCCAAAATCATCTTCATCTTCCGCGAGTGTCTCTTCGAAGCCGTCCACCACGTCCTCCGGTACGTCTCTAGTCACGCCGCTGTTGTACCAGGTTCCTCAAGGGATGGTGTCCAATGGCGTCATTTTCAGCCTCCAAGGAAGCGAGCCTCAGCCCCAGTTCATAACCATACCCTTGTCTGTGGCGATGGCGGCGAGTAATGGTCACCAGGAGCTCGACTTGTCGAAAAGATCAAAGTGATGTAACAATGAAGTACACATGTAGGTTTGGTGGTTTTTTTTACGGAATTATCTTCAGCAAGCTCGTAGAAAACTTGGAAATCATCGACAGAAGTTGTGCATTATTATTTCTGAAATCATCTTCATCAAATTTTAGGATATCAACTTGTTGAAGATGATACATAAAAACCCCAAGAATAATTGTGTATAATTTGACTTGATTATATACAAGTCTCAAAGAACTGTGCTTAATAGAATTGTGCATATATAAAATATTGGAATCATCTTCAGTGAGCTCCAAGTTCATTTAATGATTCTTAACACTGACGATGATGTCCAATAACATCAGGAATTTGTCACCGTGATAAGGAGTTCTCGTGACCACCTACACGTGATTTTCAATCTTGCCATCTTCAAAATCCCCATTTTTTGAAAAGGTAAAGTGTTAAAATCACAAGAACTGTGCACATCTAGTCCTAGTCTCCATGCGTGACGAACTTGCCAAATTGTACGTAAGTGAGACTACCACGACGGTTTTTAAGTACGTAATTTTTATGTGTTTCGTATTGTGCTTTGGTTATAATAGTTTTAACGAAATTTGTTAGAAAACAAAGCTGCCAGACCCAAAATATGGGTACCTAATACAAGGAACATATATTTACATTGGCTCTGTGTCTTTTCTGCCATTTTACGAATGTATCGAAGGAAAAGTTACCAAAACTAATTTTAAATTCGATATTTTATGAAAATGTCATTTAGACAGAACTTGAGAATGTAAATTTGCATTTTATTTAACGATTTCGTTAGAACTAAAGTCAAAAGAAAACGCGGGCCGAAAACTTGCTTGAAGTACTTATAATACATCGGATTGAATTGTTTGCTGCCCGGCCCTGGAAGTCTTCCCCGCAACCCTTAGCCCCCATGAGTGCCTTCAGGGCGTTGTTTGAGAACCGCTGGTTCCCACAATGGCCACTGCGATTCTAATATAAATATATTTTGTATACGCAACAGGTAAACGCAAGTTATTACAATAATTGTTTCGTTTTATTACAATATTTATTGTTTGAAACGTAGTTTCTTAGATATTTATTTATTACAAATTGTAAATAATAAATCTTTTGACTAAACTTCATCTACCTATTTTCAAACCCTAGATTCTATCATTTTTTATAGTATAAAAGGTGTTTCCTTTAAAACAATCAGTGTTTTCGGGCAAGCTAATAACTTTACAGAAAAATGTTGAACAAGAATAAGGTGCTAATAATAAACCGAAAATGAAACTAGTGGTTCTCAAACGGTAGAACAAAATTATATATTTTTTAAATGGAGCCCTATATAATTATTTACTCGATTAGATTAATATTTTTTGTGATTTCAGCGTTGTAACTATTGTATAGGGTTGTATAACAATTATTTCGAGTAAAATGGTAATAAAAATAGAAATAATGTTACAATATTGAAATAAATTGACAACTGACAAGTTGCGAGATGAAATCTTGTAGGAAAACTTTCCGAATTAGTAGTGTTTATATTGTGCGCTTGAGCTACATGTGGTTTTGTCTTTTGGTATGATTAAAAATGGGAAAAACTCGTACAAATTGTTGTATATTCGGATGCCACTCAATATCTGGTCGAAACACAGGCATTGGGTTTTATAATTTTCCTAAGCATGGGCAAAATACTGTTAAAATTATTTTTTCGATCGGACGAAAACTGACACGTTTTCGGTGTGTTTTCGAACCGTAAAGTGCATTGTTCCGGTATTTTAGTGTAGTTGCTAGGCAACGAAAAATAACAGTCCGGGCATATTTTTTCCGGCGCGTAACAAAGTAAGTTGCTAGGCAACGAAAAATAACAGTCCGAGTATATTTTTTCCAGCGCGTGACAAAGTATTCCCGGACACAAAATCTGATATTTTTCAAATATATTTTGAACGAAAAAAAATTGTGCGTGTACCACGTAGGAAAAGTGACTCCCCGGACTCCTGGTGTTGCTGGCCTCGCCTACGGCTCGTCCCGCTCTTCCGGGAATATATCACTTTTCCTACTAGATACACAATATACTATTCTAGGGCAGATGTAGAAATGTGCTTGGATCGATGAAAAGCATAGGAATATGCTATTCGTAGTACGAATAACATGAAAATGTGTTCTCGTAACTTTAAAATACAATGATTACATATTTCCTGGTGATTAAAAAATGCAGATTTTGTGTTTCAAAGAGCTATAATGAGAACGTATAGTCATTTTTAAATAATAACTGAAATATAATAATTATCCCACCTGGCACAGTAATATTGAACTGCTGAAATATCTTTACATTTTGCAATTACAAATACATTATGAAGTACCTTCTATGATATAGGTACATCTAGAAGTGGCTGTTGCTTCTAGAAATCTAAAATGTTCTGTTATGTGGTTATACCAAACCTAATTTCAAGAGAAAAATTGCTCTTGTTACTTGTTTCCATATGCTGATCGGTCCGATGGTGCTGCCGCCATCGGAGATGTCTGTTCTCTATAAGTACAACCATTTTTTATTACATTATTTCTAATTTTTAATACCATTTTTCTTGAAAAAAATTCTATCTAATGCAGTAAAAAATGATATAGAGTACCATTTAACAAAATATAATTTTGTTCTACCGTTTGAGAACCACTGGTTGAATTTTCGGTTTGTTAATAATGAGAAATTAGTACCTTATTCTTGATCATATTTTGTATATAAATTGTTTCTGTAATGTCATTAGTTCGCCTAAAAAATCACTGGTTGTTTTAAAGGAAACATTGTATAATGAAATTTTTCAGGAAAGATATTGTAAAATGGATAAAAATAAGGAAAAAGATCATATTCTTTTACAGGAAATTCAAGTTTTCTCTTTAGGTTAGAAAAATAAAAGGTGAAGTGTACGTCTTACGTGACTCTGTAAAAGGCAGCGCTTTAGGAACGTTACTGATTTGTTTAATAATTCACACTAAAACACCTTTCGAACTTGGTTTCAATCAAGGACACAGATATTATTGGCAGCGATCAAGCCGCCATTTTGTTTCTTTTCATATACATATTTGCCTTATAAAATCACTTACCTATATCCGTGATTTTGAAAAAGTTTAAATTATTCAAGTATTTTATAGAAAATTAACATAGAGTAGACTTTATAATTATTTTGATATTATTACAATGTAGCATGATTCAATTATATGCAAAAATGTTTACTAAAATAGATAGTAACATTATTTATATTTTTTAAAAATTATAATTATTTCTGTGTTATTTTGCCTTTTTACAGTTTACCTATACGTAAATATAATATAATTTGTGACTTTTTTTTAAACTAGTGGTTAAGATAATTATAAACTAATTGAAAATTAAAAGTTTAATGGAATTATTATTTCATGCAGGAAAACATTAAAAATTCAATTTGATGTGTAGTATTAAATATGAAGGATGATATTTTCATAAACAGATTTTCATGCGTTTAATTTAGTTTGATTTATGAACTGCAGTAAATGAAATTAATTTATAATGAGATTAATATCTATGCTAAATTAATTATCTTTATGATTCATTGTACATTTTTGCGTCAAATATTTACTAGAAAATATACAATATGTTTAATAATATAAAATAAAAAAATAAACTACTCGTATATACCTACATGAATAGTTTGATTATAAATTGAATTGAGCAGTTGTATGTTCAAATTCTGCTTTCAGTATTCAGAAGGTAATCAATATCAACCTAAAATTACTATAGATCTAGTGTTGTTGGGATTGACATTTTACATCTTTTTATTCATCAAATTCAGGGAATTAAGAAAAATAACGTATAGAGGGAAGGGGTGTTCTTTAAAACAATATTAATAATAAAATTGTTATTGGAACCCGCAGAAACCGTTGGCGGCGCTTAGTCTGACCTGTTAGATTTGTTTATATGTATTTTGGCATAAAAAATGTTAAAATTCAACTCAACACGATTTTTAAGTTTGTTCAATCGAATCTTTCATCAAAATACGTAGTTAAAGAGCAACAACTCATAAATTCAAGATTAACTACTATTGGCGTTAGGCAGTCAGTTATACTATGTACAATATTAAAAGGAATAATTAATAATAAAATCAATGAACCAATAAAATTTATATATCAATACTATCAATATTTACATTAAAATTACATAGCTATATACGTGCAAAATTATTTTGTAATCATTCTTTGTGAAACGCAAAGAGCAGATTTGTATATTTATTTAGCACGTTAGAGTTTTTGGATATATTTAAATTGTTATTTCTCGAATTTTTATTATAGGTATACAGGGTGTTCATTTTATTTGGTCCACTATTGCTATGTCGAGAACTATGAGATCTAAGAGGTCGGTTAAATTATAGCAAACAATTTATATTTTACTAGACTATTACAATGAGCAAAAAAAATTTTTTTTTGTACCAGTGCTTCTCAAAATACGAGATACAACTTTCTTATTTTAAATGGGAACCTACTTTTTTATTCGCTTAGTCGATTCAGAATTTTTTTCTGATTTCAACGATATACAACATATATCATACCCTAAGATTATAAAATATTCGAGAAAAATGAAAATTATGTTGATTGTAAGAGTGCTATGAAGAAAACAAAATATAAACTTAATACATCAAGCTTCGCTAAGCGAATAAAATTTATTTTATTACTGAGAATGTATACGAAATATTTGTTTCGACATTAAACTACAATTAATATTAAACAAAATATTCAATTGTTTTCTTCAAACCACTCTTATTACAATCAGATTTAAATTAAATCAGCATAATTTTCATTTGCATTTTTCTCAAATATTTTGTAATATTAGGGTATAACATGTATATCATTGAATACAGAAAAAAAATTACTGAATCTAATAAGCGAATAAAAAAGTAGGTTCCCATTTAAAATGAGGAGAAAGTTGTATCCCGTATTTTGAGAACCACTGGTAGATTTTTTTTTGCTCATTGTAATAGTCTACGTAAGAAAATAGTGATGGGAAGATAGGTGCAGTTTGAAATTGTTGTTTGATGGATAATATCGGGATATTCTCCAATCAAAAAACAAAATCAAACTACACCTATCTTCCCATCACTATTTTCTTACGTGAAACAATAGTACTTGTTTGCTAATTTAACCGAGCTTGTAGCTCTTATAGTTATCGAGATAGCAATATAGTGGTCAAAATAAAATGAACACCGTGTATACTCTTTAACACAGCACTTTTTGATATACCTGTAATGTTCATTTTCTCTAATTCGCTTATTTTTCATACCTACTTACATTTTCAAATGAAATTATAAAATTAAAGCCGGACAATAATTTTTTTCATTTACATATTTGATAGGTCCTGATTGCAGTTCTAAAGTTTCGTTGAAGATCGTAATATTACTTATTTTTTATATACACATGAAGAAAGATATTTATAATTTTATTAACCAAGACTCCAAGCCCGCTTTAAAGGTGGTACTTCATACATATTAACCAATATAAATACAGTTGAAGTAAACATATTATAACGCATCTATACATTCGCAGAAATGGCGAGTCGAATCGCAAACCGAGTGGCGGAGCAAATGTGTAGTCTGTTCATTTGTCATTCGCCTCGTCCCTCGCCTTGCCGCTCGTAGCGCTCGCTCTAGGAGCGGTTTTTGGGGACGAGTCAAAGGCTCGTAGCGATGCGGCGAAATCTGTCTTTACATTCGGCGAGTGTGAAAACGGTCATTCGTGTTGTGGGAGCGAAGTGCGAATATCACTCACGAATTTCGGCGAATAACAAGGCGAAACACGAGTTCGATTGTGTAGATGCGCCTTACAAAAGTAATAACTAAATATTAAAAATTATTAATGAGTAATGTTGTTGCCAAATTACGAGTACGAAGTACGACTGCATTCGACCTGTTGGCCATACTTGCTCCTCCTATAGACTATTCAAGAATATAATTCAATATGGCGTTGTGTGACTACATATTTAGATATAAGTTCGATAAATAATTTACAGTGATATAGAATATAGTCTAAGATTAAATACTTTGAATTCTATTTTGCTCTTACTTTTATATTTTTACTCGTTATAATAGCCGCTTTCGTTCGGACTGTGATTCGTGATAAAATTGAACAAAGTGAACATGATTAAGAAGAATTGTTTCTTCGTTCGTTATTCGTTAACCCCACTCTTTCATTTTGTGATCACAACACGTCCCCTTGGCGGAACAAACATTTATAAGAAGATGGTTTATCAGATGAATTATGAAAAGTACCAATACCAATAATTCGTTGTGTAATGCCAATGCGTAGTATTTCTGTTCATTCGAAAGTGACATTTAAATTCTTCTGCCGAAATTCAACATAATTATTTATACAAGTTCTTCTGTTCCGCAAATTCATATCTACACCAGAATCAGAACTACTAGAACTTGAGTCAGTAGATTCAACATTCATCTCTGTTGGTTTCGAATTTTCTATTTAAAGAATAACCAACACAATAATTTTTGACATTTGATGCTAGTACGTTCGACGTTGTGTAGGTTTCGCGTCGATCGAGTTAGTTTTATTGTTCGTTTAAAATTAAATTTAATCATGATTGGAAGAAATCATTCTTAAACGAATCATGAATTAGAAAATCACAGTCCAAACGAAAGTGCCTAATGATAACAAGAAATATAAAACATAATTAATGGCAGTTACCTGATAAATGGTTGAAGTAAAGAGAAATTCAAAGCAGCGATTTGTATCTATGTCTTTGTAAATACTTAAAACTATCTATTGTCCTATTACGCCATATTGGATAGCATTTGTTCTGGAAGAAAAAGGAATAATATTAATAAACAAGTGTATATAAATAACTATAACCTAAAAAAATGTGTTTGTGTGAAACAAGAATGAAAAATCATCTCCATCATTGGCTATTTCCCAGGCAACATCAACAACAAACATCAAAGGGGTTGGTCGTCGTCAAGGTAAGAAAATTTCGCACGCCACTGCGTGTAAAAATCCTGCTATTTATAATTTAGTTGTCGTGGTGTGACGGCCGTATTTCCGCATCATCTCTTCCGATTCTAATCGAATGACAGAGTCGCCCGCCGCCGGCTCGCTGCGATTTGATTTCCCGTGGAAAAAATAAACGCCGAGATGCGAAATCACAAGCAAACGGGGAAATTTAATCGGAGATGGCTTGGCTGGAAGTTTGTTTACATTGGAGGTGCTTTTATTTTTAATTTTTGAAACGAAAAAAAGGTAGATTACTTTTGCGATACTTATTTGTATGGCCGTATGGGGATTTTCATGAAATATGTATTGTTTATATTAATATTAATACTCCTACTTGCGTGTATAAAATCTAAAATCACATTGTTTCCCATGCTAGATTAGTACTTTATCAAGAATATCTTCCCAAATAAATTTTGCTTTAAACATTTTTAGAGCTCTTTTTTATGCTCTTTCAAATGGCGGTGGTCTTTTTTTCTCTCATTGTTGGATTTCAAGTTATAAAGTTGTAATTCTTAATTGGGCATCATAGTAGAAAGTTATTCCAATGAAAAGAAAATATTTTTTTGCTTCCAAGGATGTATATTCTGTCCATGTTCATTTTTTTCAAACGGAAAATGTACAACAATTGTTTAATTTATAGGATACAGACAAACGTAATAGAAACGAAATAAATGAAAAATGCAATAAGAGAATATATTTTGTTAACTTACATTTCCATTGCCAATTTCCTAATTTAGTTGGATGTCATAGTAGACAGCAACATATTCAAAACGAAATTTGAAAAAGGTTTCACGACTGCGTAAATTAAAAATATTAATATTAATGAAGAAAATAATCTTGAAAACAAAAAGTTGAGTTGTATTTCATTTTCTAATTTATTTACGCCAGCAGATAAAACTAATCATTATTGGTAAATGGTAAACATCGGCAGATACCATAATTATTGACGTTACTATACTTATAACATATATATTCCCTTTACTGTTAAAATTATTTACAGGTTTCAGTATATTATTCTATTGTCTACATGTACAAAAGTAGGCTGGTAACTAAGTAATATAATAATAATAATAATAATAATAATAATAATAATAATAATTCTTTATTGTATTTAACTTTTTTTTATAAAGTATTACAATTGATATTGACGAGGATATTGATGATGGTGGGTCAGTACATTACATTTTTTTTTTTTTTTTGTTAAATTTTGCGTTGCGTTTATGGAGATGAGATGATGAAAGGAAAGTCACAAGCATCCAAGCCCCTGGTGGGAATCGAACCCACGACCCCAAGAACCGAGCGGTGATGGTGGCTTCGAGCGCTGCAGAAGCAATTCACTCGGCCACCGAGGCGGCAAACTAAGTAATATACCTTGTTCCATTTAAGCCATTCAGTATTGCGGAGTATAGGGAATAGTTTTGACCTCTCTAATTGGCTGAAATTAGAGACAAGTTCACCCAGTGTAATTTCGGCTACTTCAGATTTGCGCTGTTGCCAGTGGCATCTACTGAATGGCTTAAATGGAACAGAGCATAATTGTATCTATACGGTAATATTATTACCATACTGATTTGGCAACAACGGTCTACAAAATAAAAATTAAATTAAATGAAAATATAATGCTCTTCATTAATACATACACATAACCATAAGCGTATCGTTCTAAATATGGTCTACTTTACTCGAAAGTAATAAACATGAGGAATAAAGCACATAATTTGAATATTTGCCATATTGACATATGTCAAAATAATTGTTCTGTTAACCATAGCATTCTGAAAGTAGCATTAATAAGAAAATTTTAAAAAATAATAATTAATAATGTGTTCATTTTCTGAAACCGATAAACTATTGAACAAACCACGGATGTTATGAATCATAACAAGCCTTAGATGTCTTAATATCCTCGCTCTACGAGCTCGGATTTCAAACCGACATCTGCGGCAGTTATGATATGCATAACATTCCTAGGTATGTTAATAGCTATAATATTTACAATTCTTTAATATTGTAATTGTACTGTCAGGTGTTTTCTTGTACACTAATTTCTGTGTAGCCAAGGAGTTGTGTGTATCTTTAGGGGATTAAAAGTAGATTATTTTATAAATTTGTCTATAAAATTTGTAGAAAATGTATTAATGCATACCTGCAGATAATTTAATAACCAGCCCAAATCTGTACTACTCGTAGCAACATTGCTATGGTATTAGTAAATAACCAATAGTAAATAATTGCAAATACTGAATAAAATATATAAATGACAGGTTTTACATTTGTTTCTATTGGTTACAAGATTTAAAGCAACCCAAGTAACACAAATGACCTAAAATCGACGTTACTGTGACGTCCTAATTCACGTCATATAGTCGTCCTGAAAACGTCTCAGCGTGGAGCTGTGCGACGTCATTTTAAGACGTTTCCACGTCATTTTTAGACATTGCTAGACGACATTTTAAGACGGTGTTTCGACGTCTTTTTAAGATGTTATTTTGACGTGTGTAGATAGACCTCGGATATATGTCGAAAATAACTTAAATAGGTAGGAAAAATTACAAGGAAAAATAAACAATTTATTTTTGAAGTATATTGTAATGACAAAAATTTAAATAAAAAATATTAAACCTACATAGAATTCCTGAAAAAAAAATATTCATAAAAAAATCAAATTAAATGAATCTACCAATATTATATGTATATACTTCTTTAACAGAAATGGAGATTACAAGAATACAGGAAAGTTTAACAAAATTTCCAGATCATATTGATGCCTTAGCTGTTAAAAGCGAAAAATACAAATAAATTTCTTCTACTATGGCCATTGTTTTACGTTGATGGATTTAGCCGCCTAATAATTTTCACCTGTCACTGTCACGGATTACAATGTCGTCAATTCAGAACTTAAGCTGTTACAAAATACATATACAGTGTGTACATTTATGCCTTTTTCATACACTGTATACTACGCTTACGAAGAATTTTCGATAAACTTCAGAAAATGTTGTGTCTACAAAAGAAACAGTAAGTATAATTTCAAAAATGTTACATTTTACATACCTTTACCATAACAAAACAAAAACATTGGTACACATTATCGTTTGGCTTTTTGGAACCTAACCCCACTTCTGAATTGATATCTAGACTTTTATAAGCTCACAGTTCTTTCTGCGTATTAGCACGTTTTGAGACAGGGCACTCTTCTTCTCCAGTGTAAAAAAAATATTTCTGTATGAAAATATATTAATAAAACAAAAAAACAATAACAAACCGTAGCATTTTAACATCAATCGGTATGTTTGTGTTTGCCTACACAAGCAACAGTAGCCATTTTGGTTTTGGTGACATGCTACATTGTATTGTTTTGTTCATGGAGGGTCTGTTTGGAAATCTTTCATGTAGAAAATACAATTTTTTTATTTTATTTTACGACCTATTAATTTCAGAGGGAAGTTGTAAATACAAAACTCAAAAATCCCTCTATACATTTTCTTTGAATAACATTTTTTGTAAGATTTAAAATTTGCTATTAGATTTTGTTTAAAATGTTAAAAATTAAAATTTCCAATATTGTTTCTTTTTCGCAGTCGTATATAAATGTAAATATGTTTTAAATAAATAAAACAAATATCATCACGGCTTATCCATTTCGGTGACGATGACGGATAACCATAATTAAATAAAAATGTATATTAAATTTGATTTAAATTACCAATTTTTTTTAAATTTTAAAAATTATTGTTTATATTATTGTATTCAGAAAAAATAAAATATCAATTTGATAATTAAATAAAAATAATATACACCTTCGTGTGTTATAAACAATTATAAGTTGCCAAATTAAATAAATTTAAAATTTGAATATGAATTTTTAATAATATTAAAAATAAAGTAAAAATAATCGTCGCAAAGACGTCAAATTAGATGTGTGACAAAGGTTTAAATAGATCTAATTATGACCATATAAAGTCGTCACATGGTCGTCATAGTGACCACTAATCTAAATAGTCCTATTTCAGACCAAAAATCAACGTCGCAGTGCCGTCGCATCTACGTCAAATTAGACGGCCGCATATGACTTAAATTCAACCTATAATCGACGTCACTTTTTGGTCGACCGTCGGTCAGTGTTACTTGGGAATGTTACTAAGACATAACAACTTTCTTACAGAAGGTAAATATTTAATTTTTATAATAACATAAATCGCGAAAAAATTATATTTTAAGTTATTTTTCAAAGAAAAATTATTTCGAGCTTCAAATAAAGTGCCCTTTCTGATAATCAGATTAATAAGAAAATGCAATGGGTTATTCTCATTCCATATTATAATAGAGCAGAAATACAAGATTTCAAAATACTCTGAACGAAAATATTTGATTTAGAGTGTTTACAGGATCCACACATACTCACATACGTCCATTGACATTATAGTGAAAATATTACAATCGTATTCAGTTTACTTACCAAAATCACGATAGGTGATTTTTAGCTTGATTCCTATACCTCCCTTACCAAGGGTAACCCGTTGTAAAGAGACGATATAATATTCTTACAAAGTATTCAAATGTCGGCGTCAATATGTGCTTCTATAAAAAATGTATGACTAATTAAGTATGTATTTCATATTGTCTTTTACGATTGAGTCATTTTTACGGTTGATATGACATCAAAAATGGAAAGGAAAATTAGCACAATTACTTAAGTGCTCATTAATTTTTCATTTAATAAATTTTACGATTGAATGCTACTCTCTTTAATTTGTAAAACTTTATAAAATCGCCCTAATTACTCTATACGTCAATATTTTATAAGCAGGTATTAAAGATGGCACTGAAAAAATCAATAGCTCTCTACAAAGTTCAAGTACGTCCACAAATAGAAATAAATAATAATAACAACTGAAATATTATGTACGGCTAAATAAATAAATAAATCGATATTAAAAAGAAAAGCTATTTAAGAGTACCATATTAGTTCGAAATATTTACGTTTATTATAATTTTATAATGTGCCAATAAAATTTATAATACACACATTGAAGATTAAAATATGAAGTAGAATGATATTTTTAATTTTTCATTAATGTGAAATGAGCTAAGTAATTTAAAAGTAAATTACAAATTATAGAGAATTGTTGGATATACAGGAGAATTGTATGTTTTGTCTTGTATAAATAAATAAACAGAGTTATATTAAAGCATAACATCAAATCTACATAAATTTATGGTTTAATACCTACTTTTTTTTCTCAATATTTTAAACTTAAATATCCAACCTGCAGGTTGATATGTTTTTTACCTTTCGCTACCCTATAAATAAGGAGCTATAAAGACGTGCTAAAAATCGCGTTGCCATAAGGTTTTACGTCCTTAAAAACTGATGTTTCTTCAATAGTCCAGTTTTTTTCAATAAGAAACTAATACAGGTGTTTTAAAAATATTGTAAAAAAAATTAAGGATATATACAATTTGATGTACAGGATGTTAATTAAAAAGCGGGCCATAGGCGTTTAACATGGGAAATCAGTTTTTCCTTGCGCAAAAGTTCCCAATTAATTTTAGACAAAAGTGTTGCAAATAAAAATTGTAGATAATTAAATTATACACCAGCATCACTAAACAGATTTTATTTTGCATATATTTAGTAACTTGTAAAATCCGAATTGAAATTCTATAAATATTGCTCATTTGTAGTGATAGCCTTGGAATTTAAACAAAATTACAAAGAAATGCATATCATTTGAACTGTCAGAAATTCGATTTTCAAATAAAAATTACTGATAATTATATTCTATCCTAAGTCCTTCAAACTATTTTGTTTTTATAATCTACATCTAAATTATTGCTTAGATTTTATTTATTTTTATTTTGTAACCTGCAAAATAGAAATTCTGACAATTCAAACGATATACATTTCTTTGTAATTTTGTTTAAATTTCATGGCTATGACTACAAATGAGTAATATTTATAAAATTTCAAATTGGATTTTACAGGTAAGTAAACATGCAAAATAAAATCTGTTTTTTAGTGATGCTGGTGTAGAATTTAATTCTCTACAACATTTATTTGAAACATTTTTGTTTAAAATTAAATGGGAAGTTTTGCGCAAGGAAAAACTGATTTCCCATGTTAAACGCCTATGGCCCGCTTTTTAATTAACATCCTGTATGTAGGTACTGATTGTAATACAAAAAGAATTTTTTCAAAATAGGCAAAAATAATTGCACGGTTCTTAGAGCTGACATTTTTGGGCCACTGGACTGATAGGTTACGAACACGAATACAAATTAGTTAGAATTTATTTTATTTAATTAAATTGTGTAATGTTTTATTCTCTTTTACTTTATATTTAATATCGTTATGTGTGGCTGTGAATAGTGAAAATTTTGAACAGTTTTTGTAGTACGTAAGTAGTGATTTCCTTTAAAATGTAATATTTTCTGTAAAAAGCCTGAGTATGTAAGTACGTTTTATTTTTAATCAAATAAAAGTGAATACAACATTACACAATTTAATTAAATAAAATAAATTTTAGTGTTTACTAATTTTTTGGCCAGTTTTTTTTGTTAATAATAACTAATATACAGGATGTTGACCGGAACACCAGAACATAGGACTCTAATATGTAAAATTATAATTTCATAATTTCCTGCTTTCCTAATTATTTTAGGAAAAAAATGCTACAAATAAAAGTTGTAGAGCTTAATATTCTGCATCTGAATCAATCAGTAAAACTTATTTTTCATGCTTTTTAACGGCAGAAATTAGGTATGAAAATGTCGAAAATCACCCCAAAAATAGCGATAGCCATGGAATTGAAATAGATAAATTAACAAATGTTTGACGTTTCACCTATCAATTTAGGTAAATATTTTTTCCGACGACGACTACGAAAAGTACATAAATTCACACGCTAAACTATTACTGAAAATTGGTCATTGCACATCACTAGCAATGCTGTGTGATATGAAAGCTCGTTAGCCAATCAGATGCGTCCACATCTGTGTGATATGATTTTATCACACGCTGCGATAACTGAGCGAACTAACCTAAAAATTTGTATTTAAAAGTTTGACAGTTGCAGATAATTTGCTGAATTTACACGGATTAAGAAGGTTGGACCCTGATTTATCAGATTTTAACATAATTTTTGGTGAATTCTGATAGCAATGATAACATAATCTGTTTTAATATCTATATACAGTTATGTCAATTCAACAAATTGTGGTCGTCGGAAAAGTATCGTGTACAACACGTGCTGAAAGGATATTTCACATTCGTGTGAAATATCCAACTTTCAGCACTAATAATACAATTTACTATTTTATTAGGTATTATTTGTAATGTCTGTTCAAGTAAACAATTCTGTATTTATTTAAATAAATCATTTTTTCTACAAATCTATTAAAAGTGGGCTTTTTAATGTTTGTTTTTAGCGCGTTAAAAATGTCATTTTATGATACCAGTGTTAAAAGTGACAGATCATTTGTTACTTTTGACACTAGTGTTAAAAGTGAATGTCAAAAAATTATTAGAAATACAAATTTAAATTAAAAAATAGTGTTTGTAGAAAAAATAGTGTATGATATTCGTGTTAAAAGTGATTTTATTTTGTTCGTTCCTTCTCACAAAATAATGTCACTTTTAACACTTATATCATAAATAACTATTTCACTTTAACAAAAATTGCAAATAATAAAAATAAATTAACCTAGCTTGACAGATAAATCGCTAACATTTGTTAATTTTAGTTTCAATAACTCCATGGCTAGGTATCGCTATTTTTGGGGTAATTGTCCACATTTTCATACCTGATTTTTGCCGGTATAGAACAAGCTAAATTAATTTTATTGATTCAGATGCAGAATTTTAAGTACTGCAACTTTTTTACTTGAAGCTTTTTTGCCTAAAATAATTAGGAAAGCAGGAAAATACGAAAGCATGATTTTACATGTTAAAGTCCTATGTCCGGGTGTCGCGGCCAAAACCCTGTATATTAGTTATTATTTTCAAAAACTGGACTTTTGAAGAAAAATCATATTTTAAGGACCTAAAACCTTATGGCAATGCGATTGGCTGTAAATGCGAACTTGGTGATTTTATAATATAATTCGATTTACTTGCAAAATTATGTATGTGTATCAGTTTTTATAATTATTCGTCAACCAGTTTATTTTATAAATGTGATAATCTGAAAATTGTAAAATATAAAAAATAATTATTTGGGATAGGTACATTTTACAAATCTTCTTTTTCCCGCTGTGGGAATATTTTCATGAAAACTGGTATACAAGTACTAATGAAACGGGGTATTTATTAGTGAAATCATTAAAACCGTACCTCGTCTATTTTTGGGGTGAAGATTAACCCATATTTTATCTAATCAAAATTGTTTAAAAATCTTGAAATTTAAATTTTATTTGAGAATATTCAGTTTAAATATTCTGGAAATATTTTGATTCAAAGCTGTATAATGTCTTTTAGTTATTAAGGATTCCTGATTCCTCGTCGTAAACGAACAATATTATGTTGATTACCATGTCTTTCATTACTACAAAATTAACCAAACTTTAAATCATAATCTACATGATTAATTTTATAATTATTTAATTGTTTTCGAATTATTGTAATCATCAAATCTTATCACAATTCTACCAATCCTTGATGACGTATATAAATAACATCGCGTATTAATTGTCGATGATTCAAGCCGCCATTGTTCCCCAGAAGGCTTCCGGAAGTGCGCTCCATATTCGCCCGGCCACAGGGTCGGACCCGCTCGACTGACACGAGAAAGATTGATAGTGTGATGCACGGGATAAATAAATACGGGGCTCAGGTGGTTTGATGACAGAAAGGGAAGATGACAAAGATTGAAAGAGAGGTTAGGTTAGATCGTGGGCGTTCTTTTCTTGTTATATGAGCCGTAAAGTAAAAAAGTTGTGCTTCGTTTCAGAGAAGAAAGGAGCCCAGGTTGAAATCTCTACTCACTGATTGATCAAATTGCAAACACAGTTCTAAAAACGAAAAAAGAAAAAATTGTAATGTTATGTTGATATACCGTGTGTCTACTTTTTTGTGGACCATAGGAAATACAATGGTAAAATTTTCATAATGCTGTAAATTCTGCCCTATTAATTTTAGAACAACAGTGTATATACAAAAAATATTCAGAATTAAAAACTGCATCTAAAAAGTTCAAAATTATTGTTTGCATGCGTTTCGTTTGCGAAAGAGAGGCAAAATAAAAGTAATAATTTTTAGCTACTTACAGAGTGTCATGAGCACTATCACAAAATTTTAAACAGTTGTATTGCTTGAATTTGACAGATGACATCTGTCATAAAGTTTTTAAAATGATTGAATTCATTAAAATATTTATCAGTAAGCATGGATACATTTGCCATCGCAGAAAAAACTCAATGGAACAATATTAACATTTAAATATCAATTAATATCTGTCAAAGTCAAATAATATGACTAATTAAATAGCATATTTTGTCTTGCATGGCACTCTGTAAAAAGCTTAAAGACGGATATTTTAGGTACGTTCTATTGTTGTCAGAAGTCTTCCTACTTCTTCTAGTAGGACCAAAATGATCGTTCTTTTGCGTCAAAAAAATCTGAATATTCCTACGAATCATTCCAACTTCAGAGCTGGAAGCGCTGGTAGGAAGATATATAGAGTGGAGATAAATTCAAAATTTTACTAGCCGACTGTCCCGCGTATCTTTCTATTACATTTGTGAATGTTCAGATTAGACTGTGCTCATCAAAAATACTTCCTTTAAGTTTTTATTATTTAATATACTTTTATATAATTATAATGTCTGTAATATTTACATAACATTTTGAAGATCCAAAATAAACATAGAAAGTTATCTTTAGTTATTAACTAACAATAACACTCCCACCGTTCTATCGTATTTAATTTTTACGTGACAGTTATTTGCTACTGCGCGTTCTATTGCTTTAAGAATATTCTTATTCTAGTAGGAATATTTCTGACACCGATAGAACGTACCTTTTATTTTACTTTGGGAAGAGAAGAAAATTCCTGGATTGCAGTTAATAAAATTTATTAAATCGGTCGATTTAAATAAATTTTATTGACTGCAATCCAGGAATTTTCTTCTCTTCCCAAACATTTTTCACAGTCAAGAAGCTTCAGACTCAATTTTATTTTACGTTTATCTCATGACAAGAACCTATTATATCAATAAATTTAGACTAATTTGATGAAGTATTTAATTCTGAACATTTTTTATGTTTACACTTTAGTTCTAAAATTAATAGGGCAGAATTTACAGCCATATGAAAATTTTACCATTGTATCTCCTATGGTCCATAAAAAAGTAGACACACGGTATGTACATGTACTGTAGAAGCCGAATACTAGGCGTCACCTCACGGGTTTTAAAAGCTATCGTTTAGGAATCACTTTGTGTTATTTGAAAATTAGAAATTATTTTCAAGTTTTAGTTAGATGTCGGTCGAAATGAAACTCGAACCGTTCGAATTACACACTTTTGATTAAAAATTTGGTAATGATAACATATTCTGTAGAAAGGCTTTATCTGTACCCAACTGATAAATATACCGGATTGCGGACTAAGCAGTCAGTGTTTTGATATTTACTCTTTTCTTCTGTGTGGGTGATAGTGGTTTCTGAGAGAAAAGGTTCGAATCCAATCAGAATTACCTTGAAAATTTATAAATTAACGACAGCTTAGAGATCCCATAAGGTGATGGGAGGGTAGGCACCCTCAACAGTACGGTTAAGTCGTCTTTAGTGAAATCTGCAAATAAACAACAATGGGTAATAAACCGCGATGCATGCTATTTATTTGTGAATCTTTTCAACTGAAAACTGCAACTAATTAAAAGAAAATAAAGCATTCTACTTGCGTCTAAAAAGTAACTAACTCAATCGGCCTAATTAGAAATTGCAACAAAACCGTCGTTACACTTACCCTCATGAAGGTATACAGGGTGTTCATTTTAAATGGGCCACCATTGCTATCTCGAGAACTATAAGAGCTACAAAGACGGTTAAATGGGCAAACAATTTCAATTTCACAAGACAAATTTAAAGAAAAGAAAAATTATTTCTTGGACCAGTAGTTCTCAAAATACGGGACCTAACTTTTAATTTTAAATGAGATCATATATTTTTTATTTGCTTATGCCTTAGAGAATTTAATTTTGAATTCAGTGATATAATATTTTTATTCCTTTACATGACGATTTTTTTTAAAAAAAAGGCATGTAAAATTTTATATTAAAATGAATAAAATATGGCTATAATAAGAGTGTCATGAATGGAAAAAAACGAATACGTGTTATAGTAATTAACGTATCAAGGGTGTTATAAGGACAATAACGCCTGAGGTCAACAGTGTACTTTTCGAGGACCTCTGGCCCGAGATGTGTACGTTGACCGAAGGCATTATGCCCGTTTAACTCCCGTGGTGCGTTCAACGTTTAACGTCCTACTATAATTTTTAATATTCTACGTATTACGGATAAGAAAGTTTTAATAAAATTTGCGGATTATGTAGGCTATGAATGCTTTTGCTTGTTTTTTAGGCGTTATTCCAGTATGAATATCAATTTATTGACAACATTACCATAGCAACAACTAATAACACGCTCTAAGGTGTTATTTGGTTTATAACAACCCTGAAAGCAGAGTTGTTATAATAATAATAACACACCAGTCGGACTGTAATTTTTTACATAGCGGGAAACCTGCTTTCTCTCTGAACATACCCTTACAAGAACTAAACATTCACATCTTTCGGCCAGGGCACTCTAATTCTTTGTAATAAAAATAACATGTATTCATTTTTTCCTTTCGTGGCACTCTTATTATAGCCATATTTTAATCAAATTAGTTCTAAAACTTGACATGCATTTTTCTCAAAAAAGTCGTTATGTAAGGGTATAAAAATATATCACTGAATTCAGAATAAAATTCTCTATTGAATAAACAAATAAAAATTTGTAGTTATATTTAAAATAAATAAGTTAGGTCCCGTGTTTGGAGAACCACTGGTCGAAAAAAATAATTTTATTTAAATTTGTCTTGTGAAATAGAAATTGTTTGTCCATTTAACCATCTTTCAAGCTCTTATAGTTCTCGAGTTAGCAATGGTGTCCCATTTAAAATGAGAACCCTAACGATAATGTATACCGAAACATTGGTTTTCTAAGAATAAATGGTGAATGAATGAAATTTCTAGTAATTGTTAACACCTGATACAATATTAAGATTATTTTTTTCACTTATGAGAATAAAATAAGTATATACACACACACCGTTATGAGGAAATTAATCTAATAAATTTTGTCTCTTGTTCAAATGTAATTAAAATTTGGCAACTAAAAATTTATTTTTCACTCCATATTTTATGATTTTTGTGAACTCATTTAATTATTATACTTATATGTCCAGTAAATAATAAAGCTTATACTAAATATGTACTAATGTATATTTAAAGGATCATCTGCTTTAAAGAAAATAATTATAAGATCTGAAATCTCAAATAATTTTATATTTATAATCTTGTAAAATGTATTAAACATAAAAAATAATTAATAGTTCTCATAAAAAAATTATATTTTATATAAGTATATTAAATATGTATATCATAATTGTATATTTATTTTAAAATTATCGTTATATGTACAGTAAATAATTAAACTTATAATAATGTATTTATTATTTTCATGGGCGGTCTGCTGCATTATAGTCCTAGAAATTGCTAAGTAATGAAAAAATAAATTATCTTAAATAATTTTATATTTATATTATTCTTGGGATTTATATTAGATATTAAAAATAATTAACAATTCAGATAAAAATTCTGTTTATACATGTATTAAATATGTATTCCATAATTATATGTATACCTATATTAAAAACATTATCATATGTTGAATCTTATATAAATAATTGTCAACTCCTTCATTGATTTTTTGATGTATAAACTAATCATTAATATTTAATGATACTCATAGGTTAATCTTCAACGTATGACAATAAAAGGCAATCTAAAAATGTGCGTGGTACGAATATATTTCTAAATCGATCCACCGCAATCGTCTAAAACTAAATAGAATAGGTAGACCACTTCCGGTTGTCCAATGCTCAGATATTTTAGTAATCACTATCCGTTGAATATTGGAAAACTATTTTGAAAATGTTATTCATCATAGTGAAATGTTTAGGAATAAAGCTGAATACTGTATTAAACAGGAAAGTAAAATTTATTGATGGAAATGGGAATCATGCCAAATATATGTATATACACTAGTTTCCTTATTTATCTAAATTTAAATATTTCATATTTGCCAGAAATATTTTAATTGCAGTATACTTGTTCATAGATAGACAACATTTCATATTAATCTTATATTAGGCAGTATTTTATGTAAGAGCAATCGAAACACAGGTAAGTAATAAATGTTGAAAGATAATTTCAAATTTTTAAGGCTGCTCTGAATGAATCAGAGAAGTCTATCAGTTGTCAATTCCATGTATTAAAAATAATAAAAAGAAAGTAAAAAATATTAAACTTTTTTCATAACTCTACAATAAAAAGGTCCCCTGTATTCTTTAGGGCTTACATTGGGGTAATAAATGGATGCTGTCTTTTATAACGGCAGAAATTAGATATCAAAATGGCGAAAATCGCTCCAAATATAGAGATAGCCATGGATTTGAAACAAAAAATTAACAAATGTTAACGATTTATCTGTCAAAAGTTGATTTATTTTTATTATTATTTGTAATTTCTGTTTAAATGAATAATTATCTTTATTTTATTTTGGAATCATAAACTTGTTTATCGGCCCTCAAAAACGGGCGCAATTTGGCTTTTATCGCCCGAGAGCTTATAAAGTTGCCAAAGAACAGCTAGTCAAACGTCAAAATTGTCGTTTTTAGATAAATGTCAGACAACATAATAAATTCGATAAATCATATTTTTTGAACACCGCTGCTATTCGTATCCTTTCTCGTATACGTCTTTTCACTTTGGTGGAACCAACTTGCTCTGGGGAGTGTCAAATTCATTCGATATTTTGAATAATCGATATCATCCATTTTCATTTGACACTAAATTAAATTTTGTTATAAATAAAGAATATAGCTAGAAATAGTGATGTGCCATTTGAAAGTTTCAATTGAAAAATTTCAAAAATGAATGTTTAAAACCTTAAATTTCATTAAACTTTCATAAGCTACACTGCGCATGCGCAGATGACATGCATGCGCCTGCACTTCTCTACGGGCAAGTATGTTTGGTTAATCTACCTTCTGTAACTTGTATATTTTTCGAATATACAATTCAGGATTCAGAACAGTTTAAGTATGGTGAAAATTAAAGGTAGAATCTGGCGATATTTCAATGAAATAAATACAAAAGACAATAAGTTACTTTCTATTTTAAATAGTTTCATACTTATTTTTTTACATTTTTGTATTATATTTGAATTTTTTTTTTATCTTTTGTTTTTCTTATTAAATTCAAGTTAGTTGAGATCCACATATTTCAAATTCAACTGACAAATGTTAAGTTTCTTGAAATTTAAATGAAACTTTCATTGAAATTTATAGTGAAATATTTTGTGAAACTTTCAATAAAATTTTCAGTGAAACTTTCAAAAAAATAAGTTTCCGAAATTTGGACATCACTAGCTAGAAACCACAGCATTCACAACACCAGCACAACGATACCGAACCCATTGAATCCTTGAATTTCGAGAACCAAAATAAAACAAAACGTTGTACATGCATAATCAAGATTATAGCACTTCCCCCGTGCTACAATCTTTTTATTATGCCCTTAATATATAAATTCTACTCCTGTAACAATATATCCCCATTATTTAAATTTTGTCGATTAATTATAGTTGCTAGTGAATTATGGATTCATATTTCACTCTTCTCGGCCAATCACAGAACTAGAAATCAATTATTCCCGTTTATTTTAATTCTGTTCCTTTGGCTGTCAAACAGTTGACAGTTTTGTTAATGTCACTGTTGTCACTGATCGTCATATAATATTTTTGTGTTTACGTTTTCCAACTGATTTCTATTGTTTTGAAAAGTACTAAACAACGTTAAATTGGATACTGCAAGCGACGAGGAGAACTGTACCTCGCCAGAAATACTTCAATGAGAATTAAACAATGGAGATTACCATCCCGCCACTGAACATTGTACAAATTTTATAATACCTCTTCACTCCAATCGCCAATAAGTAGGTAGTTCCCTTAATAAATAGTAATAAAAAATCAATTTAATGTTCTTGATATATCGGGTGGCGCTGGAAATCCGTTGCATAGGCATTTAACATGGTAAAACAGTTTTTCGTAGCGCGTTGCCCCTCAAATTATTATAGAAAACAATTCTTCAAATAAATTTTGTAGAGCATAAAATTATACTTTTAAATTAATAAACAAAATTCATTTCGTATGTTTAGTAACTCTAGAAATTATATATGAAAATTTTGAATATTTAATTTAGTAGCACTAGCCGTGGAATTAAAACAAAAAGACAAACAAATGATTCAGGTTTTAACTGTCAAATAATGAGACTTCTTCAATCAGATAAAGAAAAATACATTTGTTATGCTTTTTATTTTAATTTCATGGCTATCACTATTTTTGACGTGATTTTCAACATTTTCATATCAAATTTCTGCCGTTACAAAGCATGCGCAATTAATTTTGTTTTTTGATTCAATTGCAGAATTTTATGATCTACAACTTTTATTTGAAGTATTTTTTTCTAAAATAATTTGGGAAGCAACGCGCAAGAAAAAACTGTTTTCCCATGTTAAATGCCTATGTAACGGATTTTGAGCGCCAGCCGGTATACTGTTGTACTGTTTCAATAAGTTGTGAATTTGTAAAGTTTTATATATATTTGTAGTGTTTATAAAATATTTATTCGTTATTTCCAAAATTACAGGAGTAGAAAAAGCATAGTATTATATTCGGTATTCGGGATTATGGGCATTATTCACTCAGATGATTTGCATCACTCGCCTACGGCTTGTGGCTCAAACGTCATCTTCATGAATAATGAACTTTAGGCGGTGCTAATGACTACCATAATACCTCATAATAATATACTATTGTAACGTGTGAGCACCGCCGCTGCGCTCAACTAGCGTCTAAGTTTAGCGATTACGTAATCGCGCCAGCAACCGGGCGACGTAAACAAACGTGTCTCGACGTGTTTAATTACTTCCGGTCGCCTGAACCTTTTGTATTGGATGTTATTATGGGGAATGTTCTATGCTCTCTAGAAGGTAATGGCAGCTATATAAAAGGGACGCAGCTATGCCCGAGAGTTAGTTACATAGTTAGCTGAATTTAGTTGACGAATTAGTTAGACAGTCAGCTGAGATAATTGACGAGTTAGTTACATAGTCAGCTGAGTTGAGTTGACGAGTTAAGTTCCATTAGTGAAGACGGTCAGACAGTTCCGTTAGTGAAGTACGACAGTGAGTTCAGATGAATCCCTGATCACATAACATAACAGTGATCGGGGGTTGAGTATACAGAGGCTGTGGAGATCTGTTAGTTGTGAGTCTGTGAGTTTAGTAGCACAGCAGTATCATGGTGAGCGTATACAGTATAGTGTTGAGTTGAATAGTCGGGATGTTACTGTTACTAGTATACTGGGATAGCTGTGGAAGTGAATACTCAGTAGTTTTGAGGAGTATTGGGATGCTAGAGTATACGGGGACACTAACGGCGAGTGGAAATGGAAAATGAATAGGTACTCAACAATGGTGTTGAAGAGTTGTGGCTTGTATCATACGGACAGTTGGTGATACTGGATCGGAAGTAAGTCAGCTAGTGGAGTTGAAGAGAGTTCAGAAAGAGAGTTGAAAGGAGTGAATTCTGTCCGGGCAGTTAAGTATATAGTCGCTGTGAAGTCAGTTTATTATACAGACGCTTGGAAGGTCGGAAGGTCGAACAGTTGAATGTGATATAAATAGATAGTGAAATAAATAGTGGCATAAATATAGTGATATAAATATTACGTAAACAGTCTCCAAGATTCTGCAACAGACCGGCAGTCTAAGATTGGAACGCACAGTGAAATAAAGGAGCAGTTAGTTAATAGTCATATTAATTAAGTAAAATAAATAATCATTAATTATATTCTTAGTCTTAAATTAGTATTTAATATTTGTTTAACCATAGTTATAGAAATTGTTATTGTCTTTTAACATTTATTTATCGTTTAATAATCATCTATTATAATTAATAATAATTCTTTGATTTTTTACACTTCACCCAAATAAATAAAACATTACAAATTAAAAAATAATTGTTCACTTGAACATAAATTGCAAATAATATCGAATAAAAATAAATTAACCTAACTCGACAGATTAACCGTTTAATAATTGTTAATTTATTTATTTCAATTCCATATTTCATGGCTATCGATACAATGTATTCGAAGCGATTTTTTACAGTTTCATAACTAATTTATGCCTGTTACATAGCATTCAAAATTAATTTAGCTTATTGATTCAGATGCAGAATTTTATGCTTTATAAGATTTATTTGAAGCTTTTTTACCTAAAATAATGAAGGAAACAGGAAATTACGAAAGTATGATTTTATATGTTAAAATCCTATGTTCGGGAGTTCCAGTCACCAGTCTTTACATAGATAACAAATACCTACATATTTTTGACATGGTACTTATATGACAGTGAGTCAGTTAATTCAATGTTCATTTTTTTGAAAATAATCGGTAACTAAACCAATTTGACCACGGCTTTAATTTTACTCTGACAACAGATGCGTAAATTTTAAAAAAATGCCACCCAAAATTTTAAGAGTTTATTTTTTAAATCTTTATGTATAAAGCACCTCATGAAATTCTACGGAACAGATAATATTTGAAAAAACTTTTCTGATGTTAAACGACAATATCGCAGTTTTCGTGTCCACTCTGTATATCCATACTTATATATAAGGTAAAACATTGTGACATATCAGGATCTGTTTTCGGTGAAGCGCATATGGAGTGTTTTTCATCGCGTATTTTTACCCATTGTTCTGTGTGCTAATCCTTGTTTCAATTTACAGTAATGAAAAATTTTATATGGCTTTTAACAAAAATGTAAGTTAGTAATTTGCTTAAAGTTAGGTGAATTATTTTGACTAGTATTTATAGCGTAAAATATGCTGTTGTTTTGTATAATAAAAAGATGGATATGTACCAGAACAAACGTACAAAAATCAAAAAATCTGTTTCACGATAATAGGTAAACTTAATCATTAATGTCTATGTTGTAGGTACACTTCAACTTATCTATATTGTAAAAGTCAGTCGTTTTTGAACATCTTTATTGTTTATTTTAATACTTTTGTATATATTTTTTTTGTACATTCAAATCTTTTATTTGTATACAAACATCTGTTTTTATGTACGCATTAAATCCCAGCCAATTATTTTTGTATAAAATACGCACTCGTGGTAAATTTAAATTCTGTATATGAATGTATCTGCATTTAACTGCTTCAAAGCCTTATTATTTAGGAATTGAGATCTCTCATTGAATAGGACTGCCATTTTAAAATATAGTCGAAATAATTTACCTGTTTAACTTTTATACGTAATATAATTATTTCTTATAGTATTTGTAGAACACACAGTGGCGTATTTACAATTTTCTCCTAAGAGGGATCCGTCGTTAGCAAT